>DF239128.1:165632-223038 GCA_000507305.1 Breviolum minutum Mf 1.05b.01
CATCCAGCATCCAGCATCCAGCATCCAGCATCCAGCATCCAGCATCCAGCATCCAGCATCCAGCATCCAGCATCCAGCATCCAGCATCCAGCATCCAGCATCCAGCATCCATCATCCATCATCCAGCATCCAGCATCCAGCATCCAGCATCCAGCATCCAGCATCCAGCATCCATCATCCATCATCCATCATCATCATCATCATCATCATCATCATCGTCATCTTTCTTGTCCTCACTCTGCTTGTCAAGGTCGTCATCATCATTGGCATCGGGCACCAGTACATGTGCATTTCATCGATTCCTAGAAATCACGGCTGAGGTCACCTCCCTTCAATGTGCTTTTGCTGTTCATCTTGCTGAGCTTGAGCATCAGAAATGCATTGACCTTGAGCCACTAACAAAGGGTTTGCCTTCCAAAAATGCATCGCCCACTCACGGAGAAACCCTCCGGGGATCTAACGCCACCGTCTTTGCTCCGCCTCAAGCGGCCATTTGAGAAATCTGGACCCAAAATCATGGGCTCCCCTCGTAAAAGGGAACGCCATTCTAAGAACGCAGCTCGCAAATTATCATTGAGTTCGGAAGCATGGCGAGCCTGCCAGAATCTCTGTCCATACGAAAAAAGTGGCAACTTCTTGGAAGTTGCACTGAAATTTTCACTGCGAGATTGCCAAAGAAAATGACCAAAGGCTTCAATTTTAGGGGTTCCATATTCCACTTCAACATTCAACCAATTTCAATCCGTGCACCTGCTCGGACCTCATTTGCTGAACTCCTTGACCTAACCTTGGGCCACCAAGCTCTCCACCATGGAAATTCTTGGTCAAACTCACGTTGCAGCAATGTTTCCCAACAAAAAATCCGAGGTCTTCACACTCCCAGAACCTCCTCCTGACCAGCTGCACGACGTTCTGCCTGGTTGCTTCAAGAGCACCAGAACCAAACATACTTTGCAGAGTCATACCTTCATCCCTAAGAATCAATATAAGGATGTATGATGCCCTCGTGTATCCCAGCAAATCTTGGTTCAATCGGGTTCAGCAAGTTGAGGTGTGCCGAAATCGCAGGAATCGTGAGTGACATAACCTCTTTTTGATCGGCAACCACGGCGCAACTAACAGGCCACCCCCCCTAGAGATCCAGTGTGATGCTGTCAACAGAAATGACAAGTAAGCTAAGGAGTTTTCTCATGAATGTCTTCATGTTTTACAATCATCCACAGATTCACAGGATTCCAAGGAGAGTCGCAGAGAAGCAGCCGCCAGTCTTCGAGTCCGTGGTTCGTCCGGTGCGTTTGACGCAAAAAATATTAGCATGCCAGATCTGGGTTGAGATTCTCAGTTCCCAGGTGATCTGCAAAGCCGGAAATGGCCGGTTGGAGGCCATGATTCTAAACCGGAAAGATACTCCGACATCATGCCGATGAAGGCCTTTAGTTGAGGGACTGAATGGTGGAATGAATTAATGCTACCTGTATCCTACCTGTTTCTGTGAACATTGACATGGGATATGTGATATACCATCATATCTATATTATATATAATTGTGTCTATAATGCTTCTAAATATATTTTAAAATTTGATAGACATTGATTGCGTTGATGGCCTATGATACCTTAGAAAGATGGAAAATCATCACATATCTATCCAGTACTGAAGAATGTTCAAGCAATACAACATCTAATTACAACCAACGTATTACATGTTTTTGTTGCTCCGCCGGGTTTTTCTTAGAATAGCCCGGGTGCGGTGCGGAGGTGAAACTGGCCTTGGCATTGTATTTTTTGGATCCATCAATTCCTTGAGGGCATCCTGCATTATCCTGGCCACACAATGAGGTCACTAAATTTCACTCCGTTGCTAGCGCAAATCTCCCTCCGGTGATCCAGGAAGCCTGGGCTTCCGGGGCATTTGGAGAAACCAGCATGAAACACTATGAAATGCATTATTAGCATATCCATGGAAATCCCAAATCATTCATCAACAAGTGACAAGATGTCACAAGATGTCACAAGCATGCCAAGCAACATCATCCTGCTATCCTGGGAGGCAAATTGATATCCATCCCCGAAGTCGGCTTCATCCTCTGAGGTTTTGGAGTCTTTGGAGTCTTTGGTGCCGCCAAAGCTTTCAGCAAAGCTTCGCGCAAAAGGACTCTGACTCATTTCACTGAGTGGACTGAGTGGACTCATTGGGGGGTTCACATCCGAGCCCAACATCACTGCAAGGCTTCCACTGGTGGAAAGAGTAGCAATATTGCTTCCAATGGCTGGTGGCTCACAGTCTGGACTGGATGGTGCATCAACCATCATTGAGGGTCTCAACGTGGTGCCTAGGTTCTGCGGAGAACCTCAGTATAACTTCTTTTTTCTTGTGGTATTCTTTGCTTCAAGTGTAGAAAGGAGAAAGCTTTTTAAAAAAGCCAAAGAAGGCTAGAAAAAACGAAAACAAACTGAAAAAAAACTAAAATAACTATATCTTGAGAAACTAAACACGACTAAAAAATGAACTGCCTACTTCTGGCCTTCAAAGAATGCCATAGTTGAAGATTACTGAAAGGTTTTATGAGAATAATCTGGGCTGCAGAACAAAGGGAAAGGAGGTCAAGCGCACTGACAAAGCCAAGCAACCCTGAACCTCTAGTAAGTCGCACAGCTGAGTCTCTAAGCGTCTCAAGCTGCGCGTCATTGAAGACACCTTCGCACTTGTGTGAGTGTGAGTGCGCTGAAAGAAAGGTGGAGGGGTTGGGAGGAGTGGGACAATAATTGAAAATGGTGTCATTATATCTATCTATCCTATGCCTTGCATTGCATTGCTAGGCCCAGTGTCAACTAAAGACGACGAGTGTGATTACACTCAATAATTCCATTCAAGAATCATCCCAAATCGATTCAAAATGATGTATTCAATCCGAACCAGTACTGTTTACAAAACTGTATTCAAGTCCATTCATGACATTCCCGGAATCCGGGTCCTCTTTTCCAACAAAAATTGTCCGGAAGATTCGGCACCTCGGCTTTCAGTCGTCGTACCTGACGGCTCTGTAGGTCTGGCTCCTCATCGACCTCGAGAACCTGAGCGGTCCAACCCGTCGAGGTTTTGGACCGTCGATGGATCGATGCACCAACTGAGTCCCCCCAGCCGATCTGGAAGGCATGGCTCGCAAGGCCTCCCATATTATTGAGATCTCGATTAGACTCCGTGAATTAGTCTGCTGGTTTGTTTTTTTTGTAAGGAAGTATTTTTTCCACTTCGGGAGGGGCGTACCGTACTTTTAAAGCGGCAAGCAGTAAAAGTTCATGAATTTCAAACATGGTGACTCATCACTCTCAGTCCATGACCTGAGATTTTGATCGTCGTGCCCATGAGGAGTTGGAGGCAGCTGAGTTCCCCCTCCTTTCACGAGACAACAACATGGCCACCAGGCCGTTACAAAATGTTGACAGCAACGCTCCTCAAAGACAATGGGTGTGAGACGTCTGGAATGCGCTGACCTACAGTGATCCAACAATGGCTTTTTCAAATGGTACATCTGTCATCCCTTGCTGATGAATGCATAAAAGATCATAAAAGTATGTCGTTATACAGTTTCTATCAGTTTCTAGCTTCTCAAAGTTGGTTCAACTTGGTAATTTTATGTATTGCCAAGCAACTTCGTGTGTCTACTTCTGTCACCTTCTGTGGCCTCCAATCGCGTGGCCAGTCATATTCAAACTCAAATGTCTCATCCCAGACTGGGCTCAGTGTGGCATTCCTTGGCTGCAAGCATCCACCCAAAAACAGTGTATGTAGCTACGCTTGTTTTGAATGTAGGAATCTGGTCTGGACTCTCGACCCCTTAAATGTTGATTTTTTTCATATATGACCTACATCCACCCGAAATCCCGGAAAGTAAGATTGATCCTGTTCCGACCGAAAAAAACACACTTTTTTACATAAGATACAGAATATATATCTGTAACACTCCTCTCCAAAAAAAAACGAGCATAGAGTCACCCATGCCACACAACTGTAGCCAGTTTTGGCCAAAGAACGCAATATTAGTGCAATGATGTTCATCAAAGCCTTGCCCCATCCTTGGTGCTCCACGACTCTCAAAGGTGTTACTGTTCTATGTCAACTCCAATGAATCATACAGAATCTCAATATCAACATGATTCACTATGTTTCATTGTCTATCAAAACATATGCCAGCGATACATTTCCTCATTAGCATCTATAGCTATAGCTGCTATGGTTAACAAAAACACTCCACATACCTGGGTGTTTTGGTATTTTTTGTGCCAATTTGTATCTTTTGATGCTCCAAAAAATTCCTCAAATAACATCAAATATTCGTTTTCAAATTATCAAAGTTTGCCCAGACTCCATCCACTTCTGGGAGGCTTTGGCCAACATCGCACCACCGCAAACACATTGCGTCGACCTTCTTTTCGCCAATCACTTCGTAGCACTCCTGGACTACGACCAAAACCGGTGGCAACTGCTGAAGGTTGTGAGTTTTGTCTACCACAAAAAAACAGTCATTACTGCGACCTTCTTGCGACATGTAACAAGTATGGATAGTTCTTGATATGTATTGCACACACCGTAAATATTCAAGACTGATGTATACTGTATACTATTTCATTTTGATTCGATGTCTCAAATCATATTATAGGTCTGCCGCAACTAAGTGGCAACTGCCAGTCGGGCATTGAACGGCTGTTCCTTTGTGTTTGACATGCATGGTTTTGCTCTGTTCCACTTGATGTTTCCATGTGCATCATACGTTTCCATCTACATACTTTCCAATTGTCCAGTCCAGTCCTTCGGCTCGCGAAATTCTGACCTTGCAGTACACGCATGAAAGGCAGGGCATGCAGAAAGGTTGCTGAACTTTCTCTACAGTTTTCCGTAATAGCATGTAATAGCAATGCTTGTAATTTCACCGCCTGTTGCCTGCTGGCAGGCTGGAACATATTCATCATATTCATCCTACTACTGACTACTGCCCGCGAAATGAATACAGTAGCAAAATCTCCGTTGTCATCCAAGCAATTCCACCGGAAATACGTGGACAAAATCCTGCACCACCACGGATGATGATGATGATGCCATTATTTATAGGCTTCCAACCATCCCAGGTGGTGCAGGATTTCTTCCATCAACCGTGGGCCTGCAGAGTCCCTGCAAAACTTGATGCTGCATTTTCACTCGTCGATGGCTTCCAAACGTAGCCGACCACCACTTGACCCAAATCTGTTTCCTCAAACCAAAAAAATCAAACACTTGACAACGTAAGATGTTACAAAAAACGCGAGATGCATCTTGTCTGTGTATATAGTCACTCATTTCATGACCATTTGTGAAATGAGAACATCTTGAATTTTTTTAATAAGACATTCTAAGGCAGAAAGGGTCTAAAAAATCAAGCCGAGCCAAGGAGCTAAGAGACCCTTCTCTTCATTCCTTAGTTGGAAACGCAGATCTTTCCCAAAGCGCAGATGACTGCGTTTAGTGGAACAACGGGGGGACGGGTGGGGGCATCACATGACACGTTGATTCAGGTGAGGGACGGACGGAGGTGGAATGAAGCATCAGCCACCTCGACCCTTTCTTTGGAATCGATTGGAAGGGTAAGCCATTCGACTTGACCCAGAAATTCTGGAGGGTAGCGTTCAAAATGATCGTAGATCTCCACGTGCATGAAGGTGCGGTTCTGGATGACTTGCAAGGCCAGCTCTACGCTCTTCATGTCCTCTTCGCGCGATTGGGCATCTAAGCGAAGCTCCTCCTTCCACTCATGCCATACATCTCCAAAGGTTGTAGAGATCACACTGATGGGCAAGGCTAAGACAATGATTCCAACGATCATACTGCTTGCACCAATCATCTTGCCCAGCACTGTCTCAGGCACAACATCGCCATATCCTTGGTGATATTGCAATGCAGCATGCAGGACTATCCTAACAGCTTGAGACTCAACTAATCTCAACTAAGGATTGCAAAATCATAACAGCTTCCACTCAGGAGATCTCAGGATCGGACCGACAGTGGTGAAGGTCACAATCACCCACCAAAATGAATGAGGGATGCTTTGAAAAGGTGAAGGCGACTTGATACCATCATGCCCAGTTCTCATCCAATTCATCTCATCAGGATCCCATTCACCACCTTCCACGAAGTATATGGTAGCTGCTGAGAAGCACATTGCCAAAGAGAAGTTCACTGCAAACACCCAAAACATAGCAATGGACTTATGGAACACCCGTCCAATGATTTGCAAGACCTCGAAGGATTTGCCCAGCTTTACAAGTCTAAAGAGACGTGTCAAACGTAGAACACGCAGGACCGTGAAATTGGATGCGGTCGAGCTTTGCAGGGCTGTCTCCACAAAGAACGGAATAATTACCTTGGGAATCTGAAATCCTTCGCAGTTGTCACCATGTGCTCGCTACAGAAACGCTTGCACACATATGTTTACAAGCTTATATACATAATCTTGGTATCTCTTTTAAAAAAATAAATATATACATACAGTATTGTTATGCAAATGTTATGCATTGTATACAAAAAGCCTATCCAATCCTGTAAGCCCCTTTATCTCACCGGTATGAAATCCATAGAGTTCCAGTCATGAAGCATGTGCAGAACCATTGTCTTCGGCAAAACTGGCTGTTCAAAACTTCTAGCGACCATCCTTTACATCGTCTGTACCCTCCCATCTCAAGGCGCAAAACAAGTTGCAAAGAGATCAATCAGGTTCATTGGCTCTATGACAAATTTTGCCACGCGCAGCCACCGTGAAGGAGTGAATGTTATCTGAGCAGGTGCTGTTTTGCAAACGCTGGCTAATGGCGCAGGGACCGGCCTTGTAAAATCCCACTTGTCAAATCCTATAAAAGCCTATCAGCGTCTCCAAATCAAATAAGAGCAAAGACATCAGTAAGTACAGTTAACTGCCCCATAGGATTCTACTGAGTTCATTAAATTTTCTCAAAATCAGCAAAAATAAAACGAAGACAGCCTGGTGCTCTGTGACAAATTCCAAGACTGATTCATAGTGCAAGAGTTCGCTTCGCGTAAAGGGTGCGGTGGACACTCGGACAACGTACCTTGTTCTGCTCCACGCAGTGACGTACAAATCTCTTGTTACATGAAAATGAGTATATAAGTTAAGAGTAAATAGTATCCCTTATTTGTCGTGGATCGTGTGGTGCCATTGTTCCACTTCATCTTCAGTATTGGCAAGGTTTTTGTATACGAGTCGAGGAAGCATGTCAATCTGATGCCAATCTGTATGCAGAAGAAGGGGCTCAAGTGCAAAAACTCCCACGCAAAAGGACTCGAAGACCTTGAACTCCCTGCAAACACTTCACTTGAGCAACTGGGTCAACTCTAACTTTACACAAATCCGTTTGTATGTGTGTATTGATTGGTGATTGGTGCTGTATGGTACTGCATTCTTGTAGCACACCTCAATTGCTCTGGCTCGCAGCGGTCACAAGGAGCAGTCTTCATGTCTGGCAAGGTGCCAATCATGAAGCCGACCTACAAGAAGGTCGAAGAACCCTAGGACTAAAACTGGCAGGGTGGATGCTTGGACCTGCAGGTCATGTCTGCAGCTGGGTTGCGCAGGAGCCAAAGATCAAGACATTCAGAAAGAAACCTCGATTCCATGACCATCATACTCAGAGTCAGTCAGTGCACTAAGGAAGCGTCACAAGCACATGACGTCCCTTTGGACACAACACCGTGCTCCATGTTCCCAGACATTTTGGATCATTTTCGGACCCCTACCCAATGCTACAATGTAACATGCCAAGCTACTCACAAGAACACCGGCAAAGGACGAAGTTGGCTCTTCCATCATCACGAAGAAGCGTTCAGGCAGTGACAGTTTCACAGAAACGTCCTCGTTGAGGGTCAAAGTTCCGAGTTGGTGAAATTTGGTGAAGTTCCCAGTGCTAGAGGGTGAGAATTATCGAAAATTCACGAAGTTTCGGGATTTGCCCCAAATTCATGCAACTGTTCAAACTAGTTCCTCTGCTAGCATCGCTCCTTCCCTTGGAAGCATATTTTTGGCGAATACAGTGGTTGGAAGGTTGGTGGGAAATCCTTGCCGACAAGCTTCTGCCTTACGCCAAACGGTCACAAATTCATACCAGCCGACGGCCCCAGAGCCATCCACATCATACTCATCGGCCGAAAATTCATCAGCCTGAATTGTTTACACGGACCCTCTGATGCCCATTGCAGGTGTCTGAAACATGAAGACAAGGGAATTTGAGATATCAAACCTGAAGTATTAAGCATTCAATCACACTCTTTCACGGAGGTGTCTTAGCTCATGTTCTTCTTTCGGCCATGTCACCTGACGGTCCATCTTCATGAGCCGAAACAATCTCACCACGCTGCGTTGGAAAACACTGACAGGAACTTCTCCTTGAGAATCGCCGTGCTGACCTTGAGAAGCGGAGCCGTGCGATGGGGAAACATGATTCCTGCCTACACTGCCGGCTGTTTGCAGTGACAGGACCTGTAATTCTCAGTTTGAGAGGTTTGAGTGATAATTACACGATATCAAAGCATTTAGTGGCCAGGGATTGCCCCTAATTGCCGCCCAGCAACTGTGCAGCCTGGCATAGCAAACGGCAAGGCGTTCTCTGGACGGCCACAATGATGCAAGTAATCCAAGGAAGTCGAGTTCGCGAAACTTCCGAGTTACGGCGATTTAAAACATACACAGTGAAGGAGCAAGTCAGTAAAGGAATAGATCAGTATATAAAGGAATAGATCAATAAAGGAAACGTTCAGAAAAGGAAAAGTTCAGTAGTATATAGAGTAATAGTTCAGTACAGGATCAGTTGAGTAAAGGATTGTTCAACAAAGGAACAGCTCAGCAAAGCACAGGCGCAATACAATACAGTATTTGGTGTGACGCTTTCGTGGCAAGTGCAAGAATTTGGTGATGTTGGAGCGTCTCTTTCCCGGGCAGGTGCCATAATATTTGGTGAAGTTGGAGCGATGTTGGACTGTCACTTTCGTGGCAGGCGCGCTGTTTGGTGAAGTTGGAGCGTCACTTTTCGTGGCCGGCGCAGCATTCAATGAGATTTTGGGAGATATCCAGATCACATCACATCGCATGACATCACATCTTAACACATCACACATCACATCACATCACATCACATGACATGACATCTCGCAACCAACGGCATTACTTCATCTCATCTCCCAACCAGCTGATATGACATCATACCACACTAGAGTCACCACCACGGAAAAAACAACCAGCCACTATCAAAACACCACCACCTCATGGAACTCAAGGCTGGTGCACAACAAAAACTCGGTTTGCGCAGTGCACTTGGTTGGTGGCCTCATCCTTACGCACATAGGGCCTTTCTCCCCCTGAAACTTCCGCCCCCTCCTTCACCCGGAAACTACTGGTACACTGACACCCCACTTTCCAGCGACGTTTAAAAAAAAAAAACGGAAACATTGAAAATATTTGAAAATCATGTTTTCGATGGATGCAAGTCATACTACCATAACTGGATGTTTATCGATGCCCGGTGCCCCCATAGCGTGGAAAATCCACAACGCGCCTGGAAAATATTCGTCGAAAAAAGAACAAGTCGATGGGAACCACGGATGGCGTGAACCAAGGCAGGGACCGCCTTAGCTTCGCTAAGCAATGCTAAGCATACATCCAGAGACTTTTCGAAAATTTGCCGCATTGCGATTCTGGGAATCTGGGAAAGGCACAAGTGCTGAAAACTTTTCCACCATTGGGCAATGACTGAAGAGTTCCTGACCAGTTGCAGGGCCAAGAGAAGTTCTGTACTTCGCTCTTGGAATGATGGAACATGCTGAAATACCATCCAGGACTATAGAATGGGTGGCCCCTTTCCCAACACTATCACTATCACTATCACTATCACTATCACTATCACTATCATCATCATCATCATCATCATCATCATCATCATCATCATCATCATCATCATCATCCTTTACAGCGACTATCCAACGGTCACAATTTCGTGAAGCCCTCGGGTCACACTTCTGGGCCTTCCATCCTTTTCTCCTGGTTTTCTGCTCCGACCAGCTTGAAGATCTGCGGAGCTCCTCCAACACAAGTGTTGCCATAGTACCGGGCTAGACAACGCACAAGCCTTCTCCGAACTCCCTCCAACATTCTTGCTCTTCCAATTTAAGCTTGGTGAGAACAAAGCAACACCTGCATCATACGTGAACCTGAAATCCTGCGCTTTAGTGTCGTTTGCACTTGGTTCTGAGTGTGACTGTTCTGCCTTCCCACGCACAAGAAATTCACAGAAATTCTGCCGGACCTACGGTATCTCTCATATCTTCGCAAAATGTGAGTATTATGCAAATGCTCTAGCATCACTGCCAACTGCTGTTATTTTGAACTTCTGCAAGTGGAAGCTGCAGCTCTCCTGCTCACATTCCTGTCGTTGCGCTTGATGGTGGACAGCATCCCTCCATTATGGACAGCCGCAGCACTGGAACTGGTCTGTCGCGATGAGATTCAACGTTTCCAGGACACCTGCGGCCTTTTCAACGACTAACGGGCCAGGCATTTTGAGATTTGAAGCCTATCCTGTAGATCTCTGCAAGTGCGGCTTATTTGGCAGGGTGGGCTTGTGTTGTGTTCAAGTTGCATAGCCTACATAGCTTATGCCAACATGCCAGGCTCAAAACTGCCTTTTCCAGTGTAACTATCCCACACCTTGAGCCGAATCATTCAAAGCGTTGGTTTTTCCAACCCCCTTGCGTGTGATATATCAAGTATCTGGATGTATCTGGCAATTCTTCGTGACCTTTTTGGGATGGATAAGTGACCCTTTTCAATGGCTATGTGACCTCCAACTAGGGGATGAAAAGGTCACTTTGAATCACCTGGTACTTAATCTTTAATCTAAAATACATCAGTATTTCCTCAAGGAATGCTTGAGTCGTCATTGTTTTCTCTAATATTCAGGCGACTTGACAAGGCTGCAGTTGGCTTTGCCAACTAAAAAGAGCCTCTAAGGAGCGATCAAGTGCTGCCAACCTTTGCAAACAATGGAAAGGTTGAACAGCAGCCCTGCAGGGCTGAGAACCTTAAGCTTGAAGTTTCATCGGGATTTCTTCACCATTCGAAGGGATTGAAAAGGTCATCCTACTTCGAAGTCCCGTTGAACCAAACAAGCATCGGCGTGTCGTTAATCGATATGATTCGCCACCTTGCATCTTCGCAAAGGCCCCCGGTCACAAGACGTTTTGGGAGCAATCTGGCAACTCAATTCTTTCACACAATCTTGGCATCAAAGTGGCGGAGAAAAACCTGGCCTTTAAAATGCATCAAAAATGCCACCACTGATCATCACATCCTACACCAAACTGCCAACTCACCAAACTGCCAGTTGGAGACGGGTCAAACTTCAAAACTTGGCTGGTTCCCAGCCATGTTTTCGAGAGGTTCCAGCTGACATTAGCCACTCATGCCACTTGGGTGTTTCAAGTCAGAGACCTTGCACGTTGTTTTTTGGTAAGGGCTGCAGGTACATCGATGGTGGCTAGCAAACAAGAAGGAATGAACCCCAAATCATAGCCACAAAAAGCTTCAGAAAATCTTCATTTGGTATCATTTCTTTTTGATCTTCAATTCCTTTCAATAAGTCAAGTCATTCCAGCTCCAGCCTGAAGCCCTTTGACTTAGCTGAGCACCAGACTACTCCACATCTTCATTTTGAGCCTCCATTCGTGAGAGGGACCGGCCCCTCTGCGACTCTGAAAGGCGGCCTCAGAAACAGGCAACATTTGTTGAAAGGTCAACCCTGCAGCCAGGGAGCTACTAAATGAATTCGCCAGCTTGTGGTTCTGAATTCTCTATTTATTTGGGGCAGCTGCTCCAGCTACTCACCTATAACAACACTCGGGTCCCTGCTGTTGCTGCGAAGGAGTCGCCTGAATAGCAGTCATGGACGCAAGCCCAACCAAATCAACGTGAGATTGATGAATTGAGAGGTCAATATAGGTGCATACAGTACGTAGATGTATATTGTACATATTATATAATTACAGAATTATACTAACATTTCCACAACTTCATTGGCTCACATGTTTTAACACACAGGCATAGCAAACATCAATTAAAGGTGATTAGGCATTGCGACCTATGAATTCTGAATGCCACACCCCATGCCAGTCTGCTTGAGAAAGCCCAAGACCAAACAACAGAGTAGTACAGCAAATGCTTGGAAAAAAAGCCAGGCGTTCAATGTTCAATTGACCCAAAACAGACTTGCTGATTGCTGTTCAGTACAGAAACCGTACCCAGGACAAAATAAAAACTATACAATACAGTATACTACTGTACAATACTATATATACGAGTACAACATATATAGTACAACACAATCCAATACAACAATCCCCTATCAAATCTATTCAGATATCATCAAATCATCTATCATGGTCCCACCTCTTTTTTTCGCGCTCTTGAAGTTCTTCTAATCTCGCTGCTGGCAACCTGTGGGGGGGGGCCACTGGGGGCCACGTTTGCGATGCTGAAAAAGGCGAATCTCCGGGGCTGCACCTCTCAGCAACTCTCCAGGCCAAGAAGGCGAAACGGGTCATGACCTCGGAGTTTCGCAGCTCAGGTAGGATGTGGTGACGGTGACTACCGTGCATAAAAATGACAAAAAATGGCAATCTCATGGGCAATCTCGGATTTTTTTCACGAAAAATCCCAGAAACAGCTATGTAGATCAGCTATCATCAGCTTTTGTTGCATCCAAAACTGATTCACCATGAAAATGATTGTAGTCATTGCTGGTAGGTTTCAACAAAAGAACTTGGCAAACGACTGCCACTGGTTTGTGGTTGTCGTCTACGACCACCAGATTTTTCATGTCCTGCAAGCGCTTTTCTTCGAGCATATGGGCTTCATCTGAGAAATTTCGAATCTTCCCAGCATGACTGCAAACTGCTCTCCACTCTGTCAGTGTCCATACTCTTAAAGAGCTGATATGCACTTTGCAGAGGGAAGTCATCTCTCACAGTCACCTCAAGGTGGTACTGTAGATTTTCCAGGCATCACAGCTAGAACAGTATGATGCACAGCAAAGATGAAACCCAAGGGATCCAAGAACCTCGTTTGGTAGATTTTCCAGTTCACAGCCCAGAACAGTATGTGATGCAAGGAAAGATGAAACACCCAAGAGTCCGGCAGGATGAAGGTTTGAGCATTGCTTCAAACTCAGTCAGCACACATATTGGCCGTGAAGAATTCACGTCCGCCAAAACAAACCAATCAATCGCTGATTGGAGATCAGTTTCTGGCAAAATTGTACGAATATGTAGGGAATGATTGGAAGCACCAGGGAAGGACGAGAAGTATTCCAGACTTAACGACTGACAAATGCCAGGGACGTGGCCTTTCCTCTGTGATATCTTCACCACTTTGCAGCAGTTCCTGGCACCACTGCGGAGGTAGTGACAACAACCAATCACAACCAACGACAAAAACTGAAGCTCGCCGGTACCAACCAAACAAATACCAACAGCATCAAGCACTCAAAGCAAGGCAAGCACACCAAGCAAGCAACTCAAAGCAACACAATGCACAAACCCTGCGAGGCAAGCACGTGAATCAGGAGCTAGTTCGTTAGTTGCAGCCCAAGCCAGGCGACGGATGCAAACATGAACTGGAGGAAAACTCATGAAGGTAATGTCAGTGTTTCTTCGCCCTTCCAAATGCAGTCTTTCACGTTTGCATTTTTTTCCTTTGTTTGCGACCGTGATTCCTGTTCGGTTTTTCAGCATCAGGATGTGCTGCTCTGGATTCTGTCTTACCATAGTCCAGCCCCATGGAGCACCAGCTGCTCACTGGCACTGCTAGCCACTTTCATCACAACTGCAAAGCTGCTCCCGAGTATTTGCTACTACATCTGCTTGGAAGACATCCATTGACTTTTTGTATGCAAGCAGCTAAGTCGGTATAGCACCAATAGCAAATACATCGCGATGCTGGTACTTCCACAGCTGCCTCCACAACTTGCAGGGTCAGTTACAGTACTGAGGCTGACAAGTGCTGCTGGCAATGCTACCAGTGCAGACCTGCAACCACGCCTCTGATGAAGGGAACACTTGACAGTTGACCATTGATTTAAGTCTTGTCTTGTACGGCACGGGGAATTGGTGGTTTCTCTCTATCTCTCTCCTTCTCTATAGAGATTTTTGTGAGTCTGTGCTTATGTGTCCGCTTCCTGTGTGCAGTTTGCACGCAATTCCAATGAGAAGAAAACTCGACTGCCTGAGTCGGCACCCAGAAAAGTCTTTATATAATATAAAAGTTGCAGATTTAATGCGCGCATTCTACAAGTGTTTTTAAATTGGCCTTTTAGTGTCTACCTGACGTTTAAAGAACACCAAACAAGTTGCCAAACAAGCAAACAATGCAAACAGCACCACCAGCATCAACCAACCAGGCAGGGAACCAAGGAACCAAGCAACCAATAGACCAACCAACCGAGGAGTGCCCTGCCTCCAAGTCCTTGCGGTCACACATTCCCACCACCTCGGCTGCAGCATGGGAAAACGCAATCTGAGACAAGACAGTGGCCTTACAAGGTTCACTGCTCATCTACAGTATATCATTTGTATTTTTTGGTCTTACTCCTTGTTTCTTCTCTTAACTTTGTTCCTCCCTATAGTACATAGTCTTACCTACGGTAATTTACAGCTCAATACGGAGTGACGTATCGAACGGTCTTCCCCCTTGCACCGTTTGCAGCCTGGCAAATACTCAGTGTCAAACAACAACATGTTGGCTATCTCCATCGTCAGAATTCTTACTGCAAATCTCATCCACCAGGGGAAAGCCGGTGAAGTCGTTGCCTCGCAGGAAAGGTTTTGTGTTGACTGGTGGGTCAACTCCTCTCGTTGTCTTCGGAATCTGGGGATGACCAATAGGTATCACCTCTTTCTGAGACATGGCAAAAAATGATAAAACAACTAGAAAACTTGCAGCTTCCAAGGTGGTACACTTCTTTTGGGTCTTTGCCAGTCCCGCCTGCGAGAGCATTCTCAACACCTTTGCGGCCTTGCTTCAAAGAGACCATGATAGGTGGGTTCTGTGGCCTCATATCTCTGACCTTGGGAGATCAACCCTAACAACAGGAGTCCATTGTTCAAGTAGGACCTTTCAAGAATTTTCAGCTCCCTGCAAGGATGCCAGGGGGTAGCTGATCTGCTTGCCAGGTGTCTGGCAAGTAAGGGGTGGATTGGACCTGGGCCAGGCACCGAAAACCTCCCCCCGTGGAAAGGTGGAAAGGTGGCCCAAAGGGAAACAAAGGATCACCATGGATCACCTACTAAAGATACGTAGCTACATTGTCCTCAAGGATCCTGGTGGTCACTCTGACCGAGCAAATCACACCTAGACCTAAAGAATTCTTCACCTTGAGCACCCCTCCCAACAGTTTTTATGCACTGAGGTTGTGACATCAATCAGCGAATGATAGAGACCATGGTTGATGAAGTTGCCCATAAGAACAGCGAAAATGGTGGCAAAACCCACTGGGAAAATCATGACCTACAGCCAAAAAGGCAAAAAATGCAGTGAGTCGAAAGGACAAACTAATGTAAGGCCTACATCATGACGACTCCTAAAACGCACATGTATGCAATGGCAATATGAGGCCGGGGACTGGATCTCCAGTGATCTCCACCATCATGATTGTAGTGAACAATGTGACCTTGGAACACATTGTGATGGTAAGACCACCAGTTACCAAGCTGATGATGCAATAAATCCGACCTTTCGCACTTTCCAAAATGAATTGGCTGGTACTGCTTGGTTATTGTGGTTGCCTTCCTTGGGCCTTGGGATACTTCGACCTGGATGCATGCCAGCTTCCAACAGCTGAGGGCACAAGCCCGACCACTTCCTCCCAGGAATGCAGCAGCTCCAATGAGAGCACCAATCCTTTTTTTGGCAAACGGAAAACCACCAGTTGCATGGCGGCATGACTCACAACATCTCACCATCTTAGGCAGCCCAAGGGACCCAGGATCCAACAAACCAGTGCCAAAAACCATAGAAGAGTTGCCGGGTAGAAGACCTGTTGCCAGTTGCAAAAAGCACTGGCAACCGAGAAGAGTACAAGAAAGGGCAGAAATCAAACAAACAAACAGAATGGGAACAAACAAACAAACAAGCAAACAAACAAACCAACACAACACAACACAGCACAACACAGCACAACACAACACAACAAAACAAAACAAACAACCAAACAAACAAACAGCAATGAGTCCACGAATCAAATCCAAATTCCCTGAGCCAAGACCTAGCTGCTAGCTACTATAGCTTTGGCGTCTAGTCTCACAGTGGTAGGCTCGCTGGCTTCACCATACGGCTGGACTCTGGGTCCCTCACCTTCTTGGAACAGGACCTGATACCTCAGGCGCTGCCAGGTGCTGCTGTTGGCACAGCTGAAAATAACAAGATCCACGTCTTTGTCAAAGTTCCCCACGATGCTGCCCACGTAACTCCTGACAAATAAACCAAGCGAAAAAACTTCAATTGGCAAAAAAACCGGTATGAAATTTCGACGGTAAAAAAAAATCATAGTCTGCAAAAGAACATCTTTTCGTCTCTTGGAATTGAAGCGGAAAAAAACAGTCCTTGACTCTGATCTGTTGGTATTTTCATCGCTAGCAACGCCTGGGCGATGTTTCCAAAAACAGCCATTGGAGGTTGAGAGATCAGCGAATTAATTATGCTTTGAGGAACAGTTATACAGTTATACATAACATGTTGCAGTACATGTGCTTTGCAATTTGTTTTTATGTATGTCTTGGCTATACTGCAGGTACCTATATAGACATGTACATGCATGTGCGTGTGTTTGTGTGTGTGTGTGTTTGCACGTCTAAGTAAATTGTGTGTATATATGCACAGATTGTCCACATCAAATATGTTATAGAATCATGTAAAAAAATTACATAGACATGTACAGAAATTAAACATCGGTGTAGCTGTCTTTGTTTCGAGTCATTCAGCTTCACCCTCCGGGCGTGGTGCCAGCATGCGGCCCAATAGCCCGCCAATCACCTTGCAGCCGCAAAAAATGCGTCCATCCGACCAGAAAGTCCGATCAAACATCACCAGATGTTTGTCGTCTGTTCAAACATTGGACACTCTGGCAAAAACATAGATTCCAATACATATAATACATTCTATAAAAAATATAGCTACTTATTATATAAATTTGATATATACATATATATATTATATATTTCTTCATACTCATATGCACAGTAATCCCTTTCACAAGCTTTCATCGCAAGCAAAGGACCATCTGTGGCATGAGAAGTCCGGAAGGTATCGCGGACCTGAGGAGCCGAGTGGATAACAGGCTCGCCGAAGAGACCCCCGTCCTGCTGTTCGGATGTCCGAGCCGCACACCCTGCGGTGAGAGCCGCCAGGATAAAGAACAAAACCTACAGACTTCTGAAGTCAATGGTCAACATGTAAAACAGCAGCTGTTTTTCGGAATTTCGCCCTGCTTTGCCGGGCCAGACATGGGAACCATGCATTTGCTATTTGCGTTTCTGAGGACCAAAACAAGGAAGACGCCCATGGCCTCAAGTGTAACCTGATTTTGCAGCACTCAGAACTGCCTACAGTAGGGAAACTTCCGCGCAATGTGCTGGAAATTGGCATGTTAATCTTGTCTTTTTCATACTTTGGCCATTTGGGTGATTATATTAAAGCGATACAAGTGTGGTGGCTACGAATGCTGCGAAGACATTCATCTCCCACCGCTAAAGGAGTTTAGTTTCAAAAAAAAATGAGTAGGATGGAAGAGAATAGATCACTTCTTGCCATTTCTTGCCTACCTTTTGTCTGCAGGTAATTCATCCTCACATTCGTCATGGTTTTACTGGAAATCTGCAGTTGACCAGCTCCATTTAGGCTGAGTCCAGAGCCACATGAGGGATGCCACGGTCAAATAAGTTCTGACCTGACGGACTTGCAGGGCTTGCAGAAAGTGTCGCGAGAAACAGGCATCATAATGACTGAACCGTAAATTGATGACATCTTTTTTTAAAAATAAGCAGGATATGTTGCAAGATTACGCAGGCATTTACACTGACCCCGCAGCTGAGCTCTTTGCAAGCCGTCTTGAACGGCACCAAAGTGAGCAAACCAATTGAGTTATAGCCTTAAAGTGCGTTCAGTGGTTTTGCTGGTTTTGCTGGGTTTCCTGGCTTCAACGTCAACTGGGCTTGCAGGCTATCTCCTTCACTCGCCAGGCTAGGCGCTGCTTTCCCCAGGTGCATGGCGCATGATGCATTACCAGGTACCTTAAAAATGTCAACAATCATGTCCACCACTCAGGGGGAGAACAAAAAACAAACAAAATCTGGGAAGTTATGTGAGAATGGCTCAACCTCAACTTGCCAGTTCCGCCATATATTTTGGTTACAAACCTCCCTTCTTCACTGCTTCTTGGCACTTGAAAGATGCCATTCTTCAGGGCATCCAAGTCAGAGAAGCTGCAGCAATAGTCCTGCATGGATTTGAGACATGGCTCATGATTGCAAAAAAGGGAAAGAGCAAAAATATGCAAAAAAACAAAGTAAGACGTAAGCAAAATGTACCAGTCTTCAGAAGGTAAAGCTCGATCAAAGTTGAGAGATTCATGGCTTCTTGAGATTTTTGAGGACGTTGTTTCAAGCGTTAGCCAAAGAAGTTTGGCGCTCCCACTCTTGGAACACTGTAACACTAACTGCGTCTGTACCGTTGAGTAGCCGTGAGTAGCGGTTAGTGACTGAATGAATACCGAATACGTGTAATGGTTTGGCTTCGAAATGTAGCCAAAATAAAGTGGACTACGAATACCATGGGCTAGCTGGCTCTCTAGGGTAAGTTTGCAAAAAGAATCTGTCTGAAATGTAGCTACTAGTAAGTTTAAGCTTAGACATTTCAAGATAAAAATTGATAAAAACATGATAAAAAACACATGTGAAGGACAGAACAAGATTGCAACAAGTAAGCAGCAGCATAGTTGTCATCTAGATGATATACTATCTTTGCTTCTGGATCTTCGGTGGCCTCTCAAGGCCTTTCCATTGGTCCTTGAAGTTGCCTTTGCTCCTCATCGACGATGTGTTCACCTAAGGACCGAATGGCCAAGGACGAACTGGATTGTACAGGGGTCTGGATGTTCAAGTTTGACAGCAGTTGCTGTGACAGGTGTTCCTTTCAAAAGCCTGCAAGAAAAGTCACAAAAGTATACAAAAGTAAAGGCATATGATATGCAAAGATCATCAAACCGAACATCCTGTTTGCAATACCAGCCCCCAGCCACCACGACTTTCAGATTCTCACATCTTTCGTCTTGTTTCAACTGGGCTTCCCATACCGCTTCGACACAGCTCCGGGCATACCAAGCAGTGTCTGCCAACTCATGGACCTTCTGACACACGGTGCCATATTGTAAACCTGTCAACAGGCGAGATTCGTTGAGAAAATGTGTGTGATTGCTTTGTGGAAATTGAGTTTAGAGTTTGATCTTGCTATTAATTCAAAAACAGCTGAAGTTGGTAAGAGTCACACCATACAAGCAGGGAGCTGGGGTCATTCGCTGTGCCTCCAACCACACTGCGATAAGATTGCCAGTTGTTTCAGGGAGCCGGGATAATAAAAAAAAATCCTGACGTCAGGACAGCTTGGGCTCCCTAACCAGCCCACCATTCTCAATAGGCTCCACGGTCGAGCCAGTGATGATCTGGCGGTTTTTCCAGGCAGTGTGTGTTTTTGATTACCACATCTCCAGCGCTAGGTATGGGGCCCGTTGATATAGACTGTGCAGCATATCTGTAATTTATAAAGGGGGAAGGGGAACTTTAAGCAAAGAGTCAATGAGGCCAGGCCCCGAGGCGCTGCTCTTGAATGCGCGCCTGGTTCTTGAGGTCATCCTTGATGCAACCGCTGCTCTGTGGAAGAATTGTAGACGATGTGGCCTGCACACGAATTGCAACAAGTGCGATTTGATTCATGATTTGTACAAGGTGCCACAATGTGCCACAGGTACCACCTGTACCCATGAGGGTATCCGGCTACCTGTGTCTCCATCGTTCCCCCGTGAGATTTTCCCACCTCTCGCTCACTAAAGAGGCTGGCAGAGGCCAACCACGCAGTAGAACTCAAGGCACAAAGAAGCACCAATTCCACTGCGCGCCGTTTGGGCCTCGGTCCAACCCGTCCAACCCATCCAGCCATGCCGCACCTGGTTACGTCCCCTCAGATTCTCTCAGGATCCCTGCATCGACGCATTGCAATGCTTGGACCTCCACACCATGACCTGCCACGGATTGTCTCCTGACCTGTGGAAAGACTTCCCTCTCCTCACAACGGCCTGAATGTTGAGGGCATTGAAGAAAGCACCTAGAAGGCCGCAAAGAAGGCCCACCGCGATGCAGAAAATCAAAGTCCTCAGTATCAGAAAAGTGGTGGGTGATGAAACTAAGGCTGTAAGGAATCAACTACATGCACCTCATTGAATGATTGGTCAGTGCCTGACCAAAACGGTGTCTCACTGCAACCTGGACCAACTTGTACCTGCAAGGCAGCGGAAAGGTATGTGAGATACATCAGAAAAATGTCACGACTGTTGCCGCCTTGTACTCCAGAACGGACCCAGCACCACCAGCTAACAACATGACCTTTTTGGCAGCTGGAGGCGTCAATGATCATAACATGCAACTATATATTCCAAATATACAATATATGTCATATTTACTTCCATGCCCACGAGTCCACAGTATATCTTTACAGCAGTTCTTTTACAGTGTATATATATATGTATATGCAGAAGAACTCTGAAAAAAAAACTCTGAAATGATGAAGATTGGCGGACTATGCCGAACCCATATCCACTTGTATCCACTGAGCCTCCAAGGCTGCAAGACCTGTCTCTCAGGTCTGAGACGATCGAATTGTTGCTGAGTTCCTTTTTTCGAGTGCTGAGAGTTATGTAGATCTCCTTACAAACCCCGCCTCCATAGAAGATGTTTGACATCTGCTCTTTCTTGAAATGAGATGAGGCCTCCTCTACAATGAAAAGGGTTCCAGCCTTAGCTATTGAAGCTATCTTGGAATCATTGACATTCGCACCATGGCATTTCCACGTGCATCCAGGGTGCTATTGGAGCTCGAAAAGCTGCCGCAATGCCACAGGCAGCTCCAATGGAGGTATAGTCACGTGTGTAGACATCATCACCTGATGCTCTGCCCCAAATTATAGATGCCGAATTCCACACAGGCCAAACGCGAATATTTCCTGAAATGTGGGCAGCGTCTTCAGTAGGGATTTCCTGACTTAGAAGCCCCTCCTAGCACTTTGAAACCATCTGGAAAGTGAGACTCTGGCCAACTGTGGCAGGTGGGGTGCCCAAGAATCTCCAAACTCGCGGGTTCTGCGGTAGCCTGCGTCGGCAGGCCCCAGCGTACTCTGACTGGACCCTCCCTGCCCAAGTTCCTGCCTTGAACAAAGAAATCCAATACAAGCACCTGAGAACAAGCGCCTCTGCCCACCCCCCGTATCAACCAAAAAAAACAAGTCCTGATGTTCCGAAAGCTCGGAACAAATGTTGACTATGAGAAGTCTTAAGTGTTTGAAAACAAACACGTGCATAAATATTCATGCATACATATACATACTGCATATGCACATATCTAATCTATTACAGTATTTCAAAATTGAAAGGTTCAAGAAAAAATCAAAACTGCAGTTTCAAAAGGTGTCCCCCAATTTTTCGTTTCTACCAAGTTTCAAATGACTAAGGCCTGTGCCAATAAAGATCATAGGACCTTCCGGTCCCACCGCCAGGCCGGAGGCTACGGCCAGGCAAACCCCAAACCACTTCACCAGAGCATGCCTGGAGGGCAGATGTTGATGGGGTCCAAATCTTTTTGGGTGAAGTGTTTTTCCATGTTCTAGTTTTTCGTGATATTGATGTTGATGTATCTGGGCTGATGTTTATCAAGGGATCAAAATCAACTAGGCTGAAAAAAAACCTTAATCAACTAACTGTTGGTTAATGTATCTGGGCTTTTATTTAATTCCTTAACCCTGAAATACCCTGAATGTTTCGGCCATTTTGGGTAGGAGTCCCTTACTAAACTGGAGAATCTGTGTAATACTGTTGATGGAAGAAATCCGGTGTTCACCAGTTGAGAAATTCAATGATGTATTGATGATGTTCATATACCTCAACACGGATCAAAATGTTGTCCAGAATCAAAGGGAAAGCCCCCTCGAAAGTTGATGAATAGACCGTAGAAATATGACGTGTTGATCTTCGGATAAATTTTGATGACGAGTCGAGTGAATCAATGTCAATGTGAATAATTTCAGAGGTGACAGTTGATGGAAGGTCCAGTTGCTACAGCGTTGGATGAGTTTATACAAAGGATTTGTGAGAGACTTTGTCAGATCTGGGTGATTGAAGCGCATGACATGGGTGATTTCTGGACCATGACCATTTTTTTGGCATGATTTATGGATAAAAGTTAAAAGCTGTTTGTCAAAACAACCTCAATTTTGCGATAAAGGACCCCAACCGCACTTCTTATAACAGTTATATTCCACTGATCAGCTAGCCTCTTCAAAGCCGGGGTTTCTACAATTTTCCTGCAGGAAACCAAGGAGGCCGAACCGCCATGTCTTTGCCCACAATGGGTTACCCTGTTACCCTTGCACACAATAACAACATTCCTTGTAGCATGTGGAAGGGCCCCAAAAGCTCCCGGGAGGGATAGAATCTGAATGAATCTGACACGCATTTCGGTCATAGGGTTGCTTCGCGTACATGTAAGCCGGCAGAATGTGCATGAAATTCTTTAGTGTATGGGATCTCTACATTATTCGATAGTATAAGCATCATCCAATTCCATCCAAATACATCCCAATCCACTGTTGACAGGCTTTGCCCCATTTATCCGGATATGATTGCCGCTCTATGGGCCCATTCGGGCATTCACACTTCATCAAAATCCTACAAGTAGGAGAACCTATGTCATACATATATACAGATTGTCTCAAACCCACATGTGTGATACAAAAAATGTCGCAACACAATGCTTCTGTACTACCTGCATTGCACTAATATACTATTGATATCGGATCATGATATACAAATTGATATTAATATGTTAATCACATTTATGTCAGGCGTATTCTCAATGATCTACCATTTGACCTCTTTCAAAAATATCTCGGGTCCCACGTCAAATCGTTGGGACTTCACCCAGAAAGTATTAATTTTAGACCAGAAATCACATGGAACAACCCTGGAAAAAATTCCACGGCAAGTGCATATCATCCCATGTCAACTTGAACTTAGGACTATTGAATTGATTTCTGCATCTTGCAATAATGATTTCATACTTTCACACCAAACGCCAAAAAAATCACACTTCTACCTTCTCAACATGCGCATGATCAACAGTCAAAACCTTCCCATCACCAAAGAAAACAACCCTTCCGAAGCTCCACACCTCAAACTGAATTCGCCTTTAAGGTCACAGCCATTCAGTAAACCAATGAGTTGTGGGATACCTGATGACCTGAGAGCTCTGCGATTCACCAAAAAAAAACGGGAAAAACAAAGGATGTCATGGGATCAGAATCAGAAAGCACAGACAATTATATGGATAATCAGTGTAATGCTTGTTGATGGCTGAAACCCGGCGATCACCAGTTGAGGTTGGGAGTTTCTCCCCATTGTTTACGGAGTTTTATACATCCTACGGCCTGCAGGATTTCTGAACCATCAACAGTAGTTAATAGTGTACACTGGCATACGGGTCAGTCGCTTGCTTTTTTTGGGCTGTGAGCACATCTGGATCCGAATTCGAACGCATGATTCGTTCAAGAAAACTTCTGGGTCATGGCGCTGTGTGCAAAATGTTGGGAGCATGGCGTTTGCATGCGATGCACTTAGGACCCAAATTTTTGAATGCATGAAAGGCAAGATTTACCAGATTGGCTTCACAACAAGCTCACCGCTAATGCAGTGATCCAAGACAAGGCAACCAACTAGTGCTGGACTGCACCTCAAAGAATTGTGTAGCTGTACATCCTCAGTGATGCAGCGGGCCATCCCTGACTTTTGAGATCTGGCCCGGCCAAAAAAACAGTAGCAGTATGCAGCAGCAGAGCAGTGACATCCGAACTCAACCAGTC
This sequence comes from Breviolum minutum Mf 1.05b.01, assembly GCA_000507305.1. NCBI lineage: Eukaryota > Dinophyceae > Suessiales > Symbiodiniaceae > Breviolum > Breviolum minutum. The sequence continues at coordinate 189,893 of DF239128.1, forward strand.
ACTCTACTGGCCCTGCGCGCTTGCCTTTCAAGGAAGGCTTCTCGAGCTGCCTGTGCACAAGCCTCTGAATCAGCATTCCTGCGCTGGGGATTGAAACGTGTTCGGCCCAGAAGAACTGGAAGAGGCTCTGCAACACGTGGCGTGGGCACAGCATGTGTCTCACCTCTGCCATCGCTGCCTGCTTTCACATCTTTCACATCAAGTGTCCCATCTGAGGTAACCTGCCGAGCTAGGCTGGGCAGCCATGACACCTTGGAATCCTTGGAGCTTGGAGAGGTCGAACGCAAGGAGGTCGCAGCAGAGTGACTGGACTGCGACCATTGCGATGCTTCTGATCCTTGGCGAAGGCCCAACAAGTTCAACATGGGCACGGACGACATAGCAGACGATTGCTGCGTCGCGTCTTTGTGTTTCTACCAATTTTCCTGTCCCCCCTACCTATTTCTCCAGCTTGATCCAAGGTCAGCGGGGAAAAGATTCATTGAAACTTTGACATCGCAGCAAGGACAGAGTCAAATATAAAAAACTGTTGGTTCCTTCATATGCGGAACTCAGGTGAACACCCAGCTGTCTTCGTGCCTGTAATGTCTCCACTGTACCTGGACATGGCATTCGTGGACTCAGCTAGTGGCATGGAAAAGAAGTATCGCACACTGTTTGCGACCCAAACCATCCAACTGTCAAATGAGCATAGGGTGCACAAGGAAGCCAGCGGTTAGCGCTAGGATGGTCATCATACCGAATTCTGCAGGAAAGCATGAGAGTTTGTGTGTGTGTGCAAACTTCACTCAAAGATTTCAGCATTCCAGAAAAGGCTGCATTGGTTTCTGCCGATACTTCCAGCAAGGATGGAAGGGGCTTGGAATGCTTAGAATCAAGGAAACCAAGCACTGGCTGATTCATTAGCGCGCAACCTGCCAACCATGCTATCAGCCATCCATGTGAGACCTAGGTGTTTTCACACATCTGCAGTCTTCCTCATCGTGGGCTCTTCCTGCCTTCCGCCTTCCCAACTCTTAGTTTTGGACGATCAGCTCATTTACCTTCGAAGTTCTGAAGTCTCCAATTTTTTCACTAATGTAGCCCACCTTGGCCATCTGAAACTGTGACATCCCACAATGTGAAACCGAAGCTCTCATGTGGAAATGTCGAAAAACTTGCATACCTTTGGCTTGCTTAAGATGATTGGAGAAAGTAAACGACATTCCCAAATGGTGTTTCAGTGGTGATTCACCACAGTCTAAAAATTCACCTAAAGAAGCAAATCTAAGATAAACCTGCGCATGTTCAAAATCATGCTGCATTGAATGTGACTGAGGAAAGAACGACCACCGCTGCCGCGGCCGTCAATAAACCAATCAAGATTGGCAACAGCCGTTGCAAACAAAGGAAGCTGGCAGTCTCTCGAGCCACCTTCAACCGGGTCACAGGGGAGCCCAACCAGTGGCTAGTGCAACGATGACACAACATCAACACTCAGCGACCCTGTTTGCATTGTATTTCTCGTTGAAGATGGGCCTTAGTAAAAGTGCCAATGGTATGACAACATGTGGCAGCCAAGAAATTTCAAGAAACTAGGAAACTCATGGAAACTCGGTGGAAGGTGTTTGGTAGGCATTGCGTGTGTGGCATGTGGGCCACACGGACATAATGCATCATAATGTCAGCAATTCAGGTTTCCCCAGTTTGCAGCTGAGCTGCTCAAAGCTCAAACTGCCAATCCCCAAGGCCTGGCGACATTTTTCGATCGACGATCAAACAGTGAAGTCATGACATGTCATGACATTGGGCCTTTGAACGATCAAGAGGGCCATGTATGTGATGATCGTGATGGTGATGGCCATCTTCACCTTAAATTTGCTCATTAGATGAGATGTCATTTCGGCTATTGACAAGAACCAATGTACCCATTCAATCATTGCAAGTCTTAACATGCCAAGAGCCCGTGCAAGCGCTTGATGGAGAAGCCTTACAGGCTGAGTGTTGCAAGTGCCCTAAGCCCTGTATCTTCAAAAGCATCCGTTTGATTCACCAAAAGTCACCTTTCACTAAAGCATATAAGATATGGGCACCTGCCATCAACATGCATCATCTCAATCAAACTGAGGTTACGTCCTGCGTGAAAGGTGTGCTGGCCTTCAGGATATTTAAAAAAAAAACATCACGCTAAAATCAAAAAAACTTTTGGTTTTAGTCAACTTCAGCTCTGAGGCAGCCAACGGTGGAGGAACTGGCTGACATGGTTAAGGGTTCCTGAAGGCCAACTTCACCATGAAAACCCATCGGCGGCTTCACCCCCGTTGCACCAAGGTTGCGACGTCTTCGGATCGATCCCGGAGTTCAATTGCCATGAGCTGAGCCCCAAAAAACAGCCGCGGGTGGTGGCGATGATAAGATGATAAGAAGGACCCATGGAAAAATCATAGAAAATCATGGAAAAGTTGGGCACTTGCATGTCAAAATCTATCAAGATGTACTGACTTCATACTGATCTCTACATTGTACAATATTAATCTATCCGATCCCAGCTGGAATTCGTGCAGATTACACCCGTTCCCTTGAAGGACCATTCAAGTGTCAATCCCATGATCGCCCAAGATGCTAGCCTCTTCCACCAAGCGACGGTCAAAATCCTTGGCTCATCTGTCATTCTGGGAGTTTGTCTGCATGACGGCAACCTGTTGCGCCACACCCTGCCACAAGCCCGGAACTTGGGTTGCATGCCACAATCTCCTGCAAAAAACTGGATTTGACTCAGATTGAGATATGGCAAACATGGAATTGTGCATGAAGGCAGGATCGAAATCACACATTATCACACACAAGGTCTTTGGGATCTATGTAGGTTGCTGACCGACTGTTTTTAGGGAAAGAGACCTTTATATAAAAAAAATATAAAAAACAACAAAGTTCATGACTTGCAAGATTGCAACGATGTTTTGCTCTATGCAAAGGCACCTTTCCAGTTCTTCCAGCTTGTCATCAATGTTCAGGTCGAGTCCTCAACAACCATCGGGGTTGAAAATCCAAATCCAAATGGATGTTTCCGAAAATAGTGGTACCCCCAAATCATCCATTTTAATAGGGTTTTCCATAATAAACCATCCATTTTGGGGGAAAACCCCAATTTTTGGAAACATCCAAATGGATCCAATTTCTGCTCCCCAACAACTCAGCGTGGCACTGGAAGCTTTGTTCGTTTTGGCCTCCGGAGAGCCATGGGCAGCGCCAAGGGCTGCGCTGGCCCCACCTCTGAAGCGAGAACGCCGAGAAGTTTCTAATTTACCAAGCTGTGATTTGTGGGTAAGTTATTTTTTTTGGTTTGATGCACCTGTCACTTGCGTTTTCTGAGTACATGATGGTAATGATAGTACATGACCCTTCTGTGTGCATGATCCTGCGGGCCATCGAACTTTTTTTTTAAAAAGTTCAGTAGAATTCGCTTCCCCCAGAAAATGATCCTACAACAACCCGAGTGTCAAACGCTTGAGTGCAGAGGAGTTTGCCTCAAGAGCATGGGCACTGGCTCAAGAAAGGTGACATATCAGTGCATGGAAGAAAGGAATGCTGCAGCCATCTGCAACCTTTGCACAGCTGCTGAGCTGTGAACAAGCTGATCCAACTGTTGTGCCCGTCGCTCCTAGCACGGAGTACCCCAAGGATCCATCGAGCTGATGGAAGAGCAGCACAAGTACAATGTTACAAGCACCACCCAACCAACCTAACTAAGATTATGTAAACATTCACACCAAAACCTGCACCCCAACAGCTTCTGCAGAGCCTCAGGAAAAAAGCCCACAAAAACAAGTGACTGCGCGGAAACCAAAGGGCCAGGACACACACTGTAGGCTCGCGCATCTCAATGTCTTGTACCTACTTGGAACGACCTCCCTATGGGCACCAACTAAGCCATGCGCGGTGAATGCTTTTGCTGACTGTGTCCACCCTTCGCTGCACCTGTTAACATCCGTGCTTCAATGTGCCATCCCTTGCAGTGAGGATGTGCCCTGAGCTTGCCACTCCCTCCACTCTCTCCTCTACCTCCTCGTCAGCTCAAACAAGGGAAAGCCAGTCATGGTGCAATATCAGTTCTTCGTCTTCGTTTCTTTAAGGTCATTTCTTTCGGCCTCCAATTGGCGAATGAGCTCACGCAAAGAAGTCCGGTGCCTAAGATACGTCCACGTTGACCTCCCAAACCTTTGAAATGACAGTGCGCAGTACAAGTGCTTCCTACACCAACATGAGCCCAAAGCTGGCGCAAGCGGTGCTCTTGGCGGCGACCCTGCCTTAGGAAAAAACAAACATGCTCTTGTGAGGCCACATTCCACGGCAAATCTGTTACCAAGCATCAGTGCAACGACCATACACTTACAGTGCAACGATGGTCACAGTTTCTTTTCAGGAATTGCCTAGACTCCTTCGTGTTTGCATATCTTTTCATGCATTGTTTCCACCTCTTTCAACTTTCAACCGTGTTTCAACTTTCCATGGCTTCCCAACGCAGTGGCACCGTCCAACTGTCGCTTGAGATCCGACAGCTCCGCTTGCTGTTCCAAGGCATTGACCTTCCATCATGGTCCCCTAATGATCCCGGGAACCCCGCGGAGTAGTTGTGTATTTTTACATGGTGTAAAATCATTTCTCGATTTCTATCATTTCTAATAGGCAGAACGAATACTGTTAATATCTGTTGACTCTTCTACTTCAGCTTCAACAAACAGAACTTCCTTGGCTTGTGTGCTCTCTGCCTCGGTGAGTATGTGCTTTTAGGGCCCACTTGGGAGGGACAACTCGTTCTGAAAGGTTCTTAGAAAAGTAGGTCCTTACAACAAAGGGGGTTCTTAGAGGGGGGTATGAGTCATGAGTAATAGGGTTTGGGGATGACCTAGTTTGAAATCAGCATATCGACATGTGAGTTTAAAAATTGCATGGTCCTGTAGCTAAATCGCCACAACATTTGAGCTGTTCGCTATTATAGTCAGCATACAAACGTTGATGAACTAAATTTCAAGCACCAATCCTTTCCAATGACATAGTCAGTCAGCCACTCCGGTATATATCTTTTAATTTCTTTGGGGTCAACATCTCAAATGGTGCACAATTGGATATCACCTCTGTATTGTCACAAGTGTATCATCATGAAATCTCTCGGGGTCCAGTTTTGTCATTTACTCCAAGTTGTCCTAGACTGATGCAGCTATATTAAGGTAGCAAAAGTACGCCCATAGGATGACCCCCTTTGTTTTTCATATGAAGCACCTGTCTTGTTTTGAGAACTGTAGTAAATTCCCATCCCTTTTAGCTAATTATATAAAGGCATATGCGGCATATACTGACAAAAGTATGATGTTGCAGTCGCAGAATGTCTCAAATTGTACTTAAGTGAGTAAACATGTTTCAAAAAGAATTACATGCAAATGTGACAAAAGAATGCTTCTGAAGAAAAGACTTCCGAGATCGATGATATCAACCGTTGCCACCTGCACACGTCCATCGGACACATCTGTTCATTCTTTTGTCACAACTCCAACCCCGACTGACCATCAAACGTTTACTCTCCGCCACATATGGCCCTTGCCATGCCGTTGCTATGGCGATCACTTCGTGATCTGATTTTTTTGAATGTTGCGTTCATCATCAGCAAATACAATCTACAGACTCTACCATTTGCTCCATGTCATTCGCCTTGCAATTGAAACACTGCCGAGCCCATCAGATTCGATCAGATTCATACATCTCCATTCTGCTCTATGAAGTGTGCAGGAAGTTGCTGGCAGTTTTGTCATGGCCACACCGCTTGGAGCTCCATCAATCCTGAACGCCGTTGGGTCTTGTGAGTTATAGGCGTACCTACTAAGCCTTAGCCTCTTTAGCGATCTCAGCCAGGCTCCGTGCAATTGAAAAGTGTTCAACGGCATCCTCGGTAGAATAAAACAACTTCAAGTAAGTTTCCTTCAGCCAAAGGCGTGCGTGGAATATTGCACGAAAAAGCCAGGTAAGATAGCTAAGATGAAAATTCTGTTGCTTTGACGGTCGGCGAACGTGCTGCCCTGCCACCGCGGCATCTGCATACAACAAGAAACGTTCACTGGGCGTGCCACCGAGATCTCTATGGAGCGAAGCCACCAAATGCATGGTACGCATCACCATCAGCATATCTGTTGGTAAATGTTCAGCAAGCATGCTGAAGCCAGACATGGCGAAGGATGTTCCACTAGATTCTTTGGGAAGCAAACCTGACTCCACCAGTTGTTGCTTCATCTTGTTCTTCTGCTCCAAGGTCACTGGCTGTCCCAAACCAGCCGTGGTTCTCATAGAGCGGTTAGTGAAATAAATTGGCAAAAGCTCAGCCGTGCTTGGGTCAATGTCTAACAAATCAGCGCTTGATATAAGTGCAGCATGGTCTTGCAATATCATGGCTTGCCACAGGCGACACATAGCTATGCGACGGTCTTGCGAAAGATTGCAGTAAAGACCGTGATCCAAAATGACCAGCCTCACTTCTGCATCAGTAGGCCCCAATTCCACCAAAAGATTGCCGGGGTGAGGATCACAATGCACGAAGCCGGAAGAAAAGCACATAGCTCCAAAAGCCGAGGCTAAGACATGGGCTGCTTCTTTAGCAACATTAGTCATGTGAGCTTCGTCATCACTCACACATGGGTCAACAGAGGCCTTGCGCACTGCATCAGTGAATTGGCCAATTGGAAGACCATGTGAAAAATCCATGACCAGCAATTTTGAGCTGGTTAGTTGAGAATGCACTTGAGGAACACGGACATTGGCTCCTTTGGGCAGGCGTTGGAAAAACGCACGGCAATTGGTGGCGTGCAGTGCCTCTTCCAGAAAGTTCAGTTCATGCGACACGTTCCTTTCGAACTCTTCAATGGCCCAGGCCATGGAAAAGCCTTCATCCTTGAACAAGAAACTAAGAATTCCATCCAAACACTTGACAATGAAGAGATCACTAGACACCACAGCTTCAATACCACGGTGCTGCACCTTAACTGCCACTTCTAGGCCATTGGATAGCCTGGCACGATGAACTTGTGCCAAGGATGCACTGCCCACCGGCTCTTGGTCAAACTCACTGAAAACACCTGTTGGACCTACGACCATCGAGTCCATCGAGGCCTCCAGGCTAAGCTCCGATTTCAGCACATGCATCACATCCTGCCACGATCCTGCAGGTGCCCGGTCCTGTAACTTGACCAATGCCTCCACATATTCCGCGGGCACCGCCGGCCCAAGGGTTGCAGCATGCTGACCCATCTTCACAAACATTCCGCCATTGCAACTGCACATTTCAAGGACCAGTTCTGCGCATTTGCGGTGAACACGTGACCTCTGAACGTTATGGACATCAGCAGGTTCTCCTTTGTATTTCCATCTCATGTATTTGTAACGTGCAGCTACATGACCAACACAAACAGCAGCACGCACAGCCCTGCGGCTGCTGAGAATATAGTCTCGAGATCTTCGGCGGCGCTCTGCAGTGGAAATTGCAGCAAAGCCACTGGCAGCCGAAACGCACACAGTTACTTGCTTCACCCGACTGCGCATGGCATTGGTGTTTTGCTTCTCTCTCGCGCAACTCAGGCCTAGCTTTTTGAAAGCTAGAGTCTGCAGCCAAAAAACAATTGCGCAACGGGGAGCATGAGAAGTCTGGACTATATGAGTATGTTTTACATGGGAAATGCATAAAAATGTATGCCAGCCATTAACCTAGTGATCGAGGGAAACTTTAAAACTCAAACAAGAAAACCTCAAGACCTCGGGCCCTTTCGGTGCTTGAAGTCTTGGTGGACTGTGAAGTTCCCCGCTGAGGAAGCCACTCGGAAGCTCAGGGTGCTTGAATCTCCCAATGGTCCCTTAGGCTGCGGGATGAAGAAAAGCTAGGAGGCTTTTAGGTCCACTGAGCGTCCAGCTGATTCCGTCATGAGCGAACGCAAAGGGATGTTTTGATGATATGGATTGATATGGGGAATTGCTTATGTGGATGGAATTTGTCTCAAACACGCATGTACAGCATACCTTGCAATTGAGTCAGCTTGCTAGCCTAAAGCCCTGGCTGGCCATCAGCCTCTGACAAAGCTCCTCAAACCGTGTGTTTTCCTTTCATGACCCAAAGCTAACTTGAGTGAAGTGTCTTTTCCTTGTCTTGCTCAGTATGTACAGAAGCTCCATGCCCCAGGAATCACTGCTGTCTATCAAATTGCCAAAAGGCTTGATTCTTCTTGGACCGGGCTCGGTGAACAAAGGGCACTTTTTCGAATGCCTGGAGTGTGGAAAGTGGGACGTACAGCTGGGGAGTCTTGGGGCATCTGAGCATCTATTGGTATGCAAGGTGCATCAAGCTGGTTTGTGCATCCCAATCCCAAGTGAAGATGTTGTTCCCCCACCCCCCGACCCTCATTTTACTCACAACCTCTCTTGCCATGTACAAAAGCCAATGGAACCATTGTCCTCTTGAGCACATGTTTCTCTATCCCATACAAGTCCACTGGACAAACTGAAAAATCAAGGCCTACCTCCAGCACTGGCACAAGCTCATCAAGCTCAACTGTTGATGTGACTGTCACAGGGCTTGCTCCATCCCTCTGTGTGATCCAGCGTAAGGAAGCCAAACCATCTACTGCAAGGGCAGCTCCATGCTTGGGGTCACATAGAACCCCCGATCATACCCGAATTTGTTGCGAGAACATGCGGGAACCGCTTCTCTATACCAAGAGCGGCGCAGCTTTGACTCAAGCACATGCCGCGGGAACTTACTGTATATACTGCAACTTGATATGCACACACCCTTGCAGGCCCAAAGCTAAGGCGCAAACCCTAGCGCCTGCTACCGCACCAGTTGGTTAAGCGAAACATTGCTTCAAATGTCGCATCAACTTTGCTTGCGAGGCTCCAGATCTCTTGCCCGCTCTGCAACTGCTGCAACCCATTGGCTTGGCAACTGGAACTGTAGCGCTGACCTGCAGTGTCAATCCACCACTTCAAACGTTTTGAACTCCAAGACTTCTGGGAAATCCAAGCTCCATAAGACTGTTTGATCCAACAGAAAGTGCATGCAAGTACCTGGGCGCAAAAGGTTCTCCTCACTTTGATTGTCAAAAATGTTTGCATGTACACCAACGAACTTGAGCACCGGGGACCTTGTCAGAAGATCACCAACCCAGGCAATATCGTTCTTGTAAAGCCACCGTGCTGCATGATGGCCAACAACATTCGTCTGTGTCCAATTTTCCCCAACACCATCGAGCTCCCGAATCCAACCGAGAGCATCATCAGCTGAATGTAGAGCTGTAGCTGTTTGCCAGCGTTCTCGAGCCCAAGGGTCAGAATCTATCAACCATTTAAAACAACAATGCATCGTTAAATAGTTTGTTTGATCTTCCCTCATACCACTTAGGTCGATCCCTTGAAACATCTTGCTTGCAAGTAGGCCACCACCTTCACTGGCATTCGCTCGACCCTTCCAGAAATCCAGGAAAGCAGAATGCCACCTTGACATGAGTCCACTGCCTCTGGGACACGCCAAAAACCAATTCTCCAGGTATTCACCTCTATTGCAGTGGTGCGAGGCCCCAAAGTTTGGATAATAAAACGCCTCCAGATCCAAACAATGATCTTCGCTTGAATGCAGCCAGTCATCTAAGGATCTTCCACAAATCACACTCACATCAACGTAGACCCCTCCATGACGAGACAAGAGCGAGAGGCGAACGGCATCAGATAGTGCTGGCCAGCACAAGCACTGCCACTTATCTGGGAGGTCAGAGCGGTCAATGTACGAAAAACAAGACGGAATACCCAGCAACACTACGCGCCAGCCAGGATTGTGGCACACCCAAGATTGGATGCAGGCTCGCCTAAATGGTCCCAATCCAGCCATGCCTTGTGCCCAGAACATCCAAATCACCCGGGGCATTGAGCAAGGTAGAAGCTGTACACATGATCCTGGCCAATGAGAGCTCGGTAACGAGCTGAGCTATCTTCCATGCGAAGCCAACTTCAAAGCGCAGATTCTTGTTCGATTCTACCAGTAGGTTTTACATCGATAGATTTAGGGTATGGGCACATGTATTTTCTCCTTCAACTGCACCGAATCCCGTGCTCCTGGCAAAGGCACGTCCATGAGCCTTGGAAAGTGGTTCGAGGACAACAACTCCACCTGGTGGACGAAGGGTCGCCAAAATCCACCAGTGGCAATAAAGACTTCCAAGGATTCACCTGGGCCGTTGAGGCATCGAAACAAAACATCTGGGATGTGAGTGCTTGCCAATCTTTGAGCCACTCCAATATGGGTCTATTATATATATATATATATTTATTTATTTATATATATAAACAAATATATAAAGATAATATATATATATATACTGAATCTGGTCTCCATGCACCCAAGTCACGAGACCAGCTGGTACTTTCCAAGGGAAGGCTCACCCCAGCCAAAACAAACTCAGGATATACAGCACTGAATTCCCACATTGCCTCAAGAAGCTCCAGTTTTTCACAGCGACAACTTGCAGCTGATCCACCCATCACCTGAGGTCTTAACCTCCCAAAAGCCATAGAGTTTTTTCGCTGATCCACCTGACTGGCTGAAGCTCCGCAAAGGGCTCAGCAAGCCATAGAGACAGCGCTGGAATCTCTGTGTACCAACCTCAAAGGTGAGGAATTTTACACCTAAAAAGCTTGGAGTCGTCAACGGCAACATTGCGGGCTCAGGCACCGTTTTTTGGGCACCTGCACGCAGGAGCCTCATCAAAAAACAACGAGCAACAAGGGAAGTACAATGCAAATATACCAATGTGACAATGTGAATATAAACGGACATAAATCATCATAAGTTCTAATCTTTTAATAATCTTTTAAAGTATACTTTGATAGATTCTGGATGCATTGCTGCTTGCTTCATCTTCCAAATTACACTTTGCTTGGTGGAAACTCTAAAGATTGCCAGATTGAGTGTCGGAGACTCCCCAACATGTCAGCCTTAGGGCACAAATTTTATCCACCAAGAAACTGCAGAGTTGCGGCACACTCAGGACTCGGGCGCAAGGGAGCATAGGTAGGGAGCATCTGCGACATGGCAAAGGAGACATCTTCTTTCTCAAGACTTTGCATCTGGAGAGCCACAACTTTCTCCTAAGATGAGACCCCGAGAGCTTCATTGACAAGGAATTTGTTGGTTTTTTTGCCACCTTGCTGTGTCTTGGAAATCCTTGGGTGTCCTTGGCTTATGAAAATGAACCAAGTGACCTTGCAAGCCAGTGCATACCACCAGCCAGGTGGTATAACCAACATGTGGCCAGCCTTATAGAGCAGGCAGATTGCCAAGCCAAGTCCCTATATGCTTTATGACTCAATGTTTTTTTTCTTCGACTTGCCAAAGACTTGAAACGCAAATCAAGTGGTGTCATGTATGGCATATTGTGAGCCCAGAAACGTGAATGCACAGCTGTGAGCCAGACAAGGGTGGCCACTGTGCAGGGGCAACTCCCACACCACCCAGACCTGGAGGAACCGCTGCGGAAGGCTCAGTGTCTTGAAGCTGAATGGTGGCACTGCCCAGAATCAGCAAGATCTTGGTACCTCAGTGGTGGCTGCAAGTTGTGAATCTTGCAAATATATGATGATGATCAATGATAACTCCTATACGTACTGTATTGATTACATTTAAGATCATTTAATTCCTAAGTCTGTGTAAATTGTGCTGAAGGGAATTTGCGAACAAACATGCATTGTCCAGAAACGGATCGTAATAATCCAAAAGTCCAAGAAACTCCAGCAAATTGGATCACGCCGCCAACAGCTCAAAGCCCCAGCAGACGCAAACAAGATAGCGCAATTGGAAGGTGGTTCCAGCTCTGGGCAGGACTTCAAGATGTCTCGTTGACCTTTGTGACTAGACATTTGAATCATTCACATTGCCAGATGGACGGAGGTGAATAGAATCACGACATCCCACGAGGTCAATGTGCCAAGTGGCAGCCTGGCAGGTCTCCTAGTCCACAATCTTCCAGATTCGCAGCCAATGTATTTGCCTCTTTGCAAAGCCATATGGGCTGGCCAGGCCTGGCAAGGCTTCAGGGCGTTGTGTCCAAGTGAGGAAAGTATCGAAAAGTCCTGAACGGATTAGAAGAATTTTGAAAACCTGTGGATTGAAAATTGAAAAACATCTTGAAAACTGTTGAGAGGATGTGTTACTGCCCCCCAGTCCTTGAAACATCAAAGTCCCTTAAGGCTTCTTTGAACTTCTTCCGTCGGAAGGAGGAGCGTGGGAAGTCCTGCTCTTCAAGGATGACTTCAACTTCTCCTGCGCGCTGTGTCAAACAGCTGAGGAAGAAGGCACAACCACTGGCACTGCACAAAGGATGTGAAACTGCAAGAACTTCTGGATGTCGATGAAACCTCGGGGCTGCAACAAAAGCAAGCAGCCAGGAGGACATAACTCAGGGCACAGTCTAGACTTATTTGACCCAGCTCGAAAAGCTCGCAAAATCTGCCAATATGCAAGTGACTCCATCTTGAGACAAACAAGCTTGTCGCATGATTGATCTGCGATCAGCATGTAGCAGCAACGTCAACATCGAAGCGCGAAAGAGACATGGGACCTTACTGGTAGTGGGGATGGTTGGACAAGTGGAGGGTGTGCGGAGCAAAGTGAATCAACACGAATGACATCATTCGTCTTGAACTCAAAGGAAACAAAGCTACGGCTGTATTCAGCTTCACTATTGTGAGGTGATGTCAGTTCGTTATCTCAGGCGTCGGACCACTGCCCACCGGTCGCTCTGCCGTGCAGGGGAAACTGGGAACCGCGGTTGACGCTTGAACCGTGCTGGCGATGTGCGTCGCCTATTGTGGAGCATAGCTGGGATATGCTCTCAGGTGCGGGATTGTTGTGGAGCACTATTATTGAGAACATAGGACCTATGACAGCATTGGTCTCTATCTAGATTCTAGATGCCACTGTACTGATTTGGCTTCTCCAATGGAAGCCTTCCTAGCATTTTCACAGAACATGCCCTGGAAGGGAGGAAGATGTTTAGCATTGCCGCCGTCCTGGCCACCCACCCAGTTGAACTCAATCTTTTCAATTGAAAACGGCCTACAAAGCCAAAGTTTGCAGAAGCCCCTCCAAAAACACAAGGTACGCCATGAGTTCCACAAGTAATTCACAGTCACAATAATCCATATCAATGGGTTGACTGCAAGGTGTCAATCAATCCGGCTACTTTCTCCGGATCCTGTAAGGGGGCTTCTGTATAGCACTATAGTGAGCTGGCCAGTCTGGACTCATCGAACTATCCACATTAAGGCCAAGCCTGCGTAAAAAAAAAAGCTCGAGGCAAGGCAGGCTCCGGAGCACTTCAGAGCTCAAAAGGTGACACCAAAAACGCGTTTTGAACCTGTCATCATCCTCTTACCCTGTAGTGTCCGGTCGTGTCAATCTCATCTGAATCAAACACAAGCCTTCTTTAACGCCTATAGGAATATAAAGATTGTACTAGCTGGACAAGCAGGACATGTTGAAAGACCCTGAGTTGCAGGGAGATTTAGACGATGGCAGATCTATACTTGTTTCTGCGACTCCGAAGCGGAAAATGCACGCTGCTGGTGCCAAAGGCATCAGAGTGGTGAGACCATGACCACCCATCATTCATTGCTCCTCATCCGATGGCTCTTCCTCCTCTTCTTCGGTCTCTGACGTCATTTGCCTCTCCTCGGGCTTGAGTCAAATAAGGGAACTGCTGGCTGTGGCCAACGAAAATTAAAGAAGAATTGCAATGATTACATACACTACCACTAGACTACCACTAGACTACCATTATATGCCATGGGCCATGGTCCTACTATTCTGTATATGTACATCTCTCTCTCCATAAATAAGTATGGAGGCGCATCTGGGGTACCAAAAGAATTCAGCTGAGCCGCAAGGCGAACTGGCTGATTGACATCAGCAGCCACGGCCGATGGGGACACAATCACCTGGCCAGCTCTTTGATGGTGACATGGGAAAGAAAGAGGAATGACAGGGATCAGGAACAGTATGATCATTAAGAAATATTAAGAAGAGGAAAAAGTCAAGGAACTAGAAAATGATGAAAATGCTGGTGGTAATAATGACTGTGATTATGTTGCAAACTGTCATGCTAATGGTGCTCCTGCGGCTGATGATGATGATGATGATGATGACGACGGATGGCGGCGGCGGCGGCGGCGGCGGCGGCGACGGCGACGGCGACGGCGACGATGATGATGATGATGATGACACGGTGTTGATGATGATGATGATGATGATGATGATGACACGTGTTGATGATGATGATGATGATGATGATGATGATGATGATGATGATGATGACACGGTGTTGGTGGTGGTGGTGGTGGTGGTGGTGGTGGTGGTGGTGGTGGTGGTGGTGGTGGTGGTGGTGGTGGTGGTGGTGGTGGTGGTGGTGGTGGTGGTGGCTGAGAATGATACAGGATGCTGATGATACTGCTCATAGTGAGAAGCAGGGGGAGCATGACTGATAGCGGATAGTGATACTACTGCGATGGTGATGGTGAGGGGCAGAACCAAAACAAAAGAGTATGAGGAGCGAATTGGCGTCAGGCCCAGCGGCCAATGTGTGGAAAGGGGTGTGTAGTGTACGACAACGCTGGAGCCGAGCCCTGCTTGTAGAGATCATGCTTCATCTTATCCTTCACTCTTCGCAACCCGCATGGAGGAGATCATGCTCTCTCTCAGTGATCCATTCCCATCCTCCCAGTTTTGCCGAGGGACATCCGGGGATGGCCGCGCTGCTGTCTTGATGGACCGTCCGACCTGAGATGGTGGCATCCTTTTGGGCGCCGAGGTCGGCGACGCGGGCAGCCGCGTCGGCGAAGTGGGCACCGGCTGTGACGAGGAGGGCGTTTCATCTGAGGGTGCTGGTCTGGGTGCTGTGGGCACCGCCCGTGGGGCTGGGCGAGGGCTTGGCCCTTTCACCATGGCCTGGCAGGTGTGGCCAAAGTTGTTTCAACCCAGCTGCATCTGCTGCTAATTCTCTCCCTAGCAGTATCTTAGTTTTATGGTTCTTGCGGGGTACGTCGTAAAATACATAAATACTCTTACACGTATTCAGCATACAGTACCTTAGATGTAAATGATATATATCAAATATATAATTGTAAATATAATATAAAAGAAATAATATATATAATATATGTAAATATATCTATAATATGTGTATTTATATATATATATATATAAATATATATTATATATACATAAATAAAAATCAATACGAGTACATAGTCACGACAAGGACTAGGCCACTGCCCAAGAATGGACCACACTGCAGCAAGCAACCCGTGGGTTGCGTGTAAGTTTTGGAGCCTTCGGTCTCGGCGCCGGCAGCACAACAGCATCAGCTGCATCTATCATGTCAGTCTCCTGTTGGGGGCTACAACAGGGGTAGACTAACAGCACGAAATGAAGCACAAGTCATGACAAGTCATGAAAACCAGTTGCAAATTCACGGGTCAAACTTTGGCCAAGTCACTGGACTGTCTAACGCTGGCGGTTCTGCATCTGGTTTCAACTCTCGCACCGCCATCTCCAAAACTTGAACTTGTATCTGGTCTCCTGAAATCCATCTGAGAACAACTGGCATGCAACTGCTTGATAATGGGTTTTAAATTCCCTTTTGCCCACTTCACATGCTCAAAAACTTACACCGGTCCTTGACTCGGAAGTAGGGCTTTTTTCACAAAGGAGCTTTGGATGGTTTGCATTGCCTCGGCAGCAATGGAGAAAGCATAAGTGTCACCGTGTCACCAATTCAGCTTTTGAATCATTGATTGAAGGTCTCTCTAGCACGATCACATCATGTACCTGCTAGTGGGCCAGACCTAGCTGTTCCGAACCCATAAAAATGTTGACGTTTGCAGCGGATTTAGGTAGAGGAAACCATGTCTGAACCCGTCTAGCTTTGCATCCTCTTTTCACCACGCTTAAGTCAAACAATAACCGAATGAAAACGCGTCGAAATGCCCCCCGTATCGCATGCGCCCCCATACACAGTTCAATTACAGCTTTGGAATGCCCTGGGGTTGTTTCAAAGTCTCTAAGTCTGCTGCTGACAAATATTCCGAGAAAACGTGGAAGCGCACAGGTTCCTGAAAGATCTACAATGATCTAAAATGGTCAATGTACTGTATAGATCTATAAAGCAATCCATGGTCAAAAGTTGAAAGTGGGCTACATTAACTGATCACCTCCTGATCCGCTCAGCACTGATTCTTCAACTGTGTTACTTGGGGATCAGTTTTTAGATTCATTTTTAATTTATAATATTATAATCCTATCATACGCACACCATTCTCAAAAAACACCTTCATCTCCCAACGGAGGCGCCATGTCCGCCATCATGGGTCTTTGCGATTCCTCAGCACAAAACGCGTGAGCTACGACCATGGACGCCTGGCATCGTGTAGCTTATATTGCATGGGAGCGACGTAGCGCTTTACAAGATACAAAGGCGGAAGTCAATATGTCATCCTTGCTAAAGTTGCAGATATTTTTTTACAAAGGTTAGCATCTGCATGTTTTCGATTCGCATGTTGGATTTCTATTCATCTGTAATCATCTGTACGTGTTTGTATTTCTTCATACATGTCGTGTTTTAAAAAAACGTTCACAAAAGGGTATCCCCCGCATGGTTGACTATGAAGCTGATGCAAGCGGCCTTGCTGCCATGAGATACAGGAGATAGGTCCCATCCTCGCGTTTTTGTCCGGTTTTGGATGCCCGGGTGTCTCAAAAACATGCAGAAGAATAAGAATCAAAGAATGACATCAGTTGCATTGTGTTGGTCAAATTCAGTGGGATCTTGTTTTTCTACAGCGAAATGCTTTGTTGCCAGTCCCGGGCTAGCCGGAGGCCAAAGTTTCGGGAAAAAACATTTTTCTGAGCCAAAGAAAGAACTTGCCTATGGAACGTCAATGCGCTGCCCAAACCGACGTTTTTGCGTGCACGAGCCTTCAGGTTTCCGTCTGGTGGTTGGTCTTGGTGGTGGCTGGTTGTGTTTCCGTGGCGCGTCGGTGGTGGGGATGTGATGTGATGTGATGTGATGTGACGTGACGTGACGTGCCGTGACGTGACGCGATGCGATGTGGTGCGATGCGGTATGATGTCCTGTGGCTGGTTGCCAGGTGAGATGAACTAATGTGGCTGGTTGTGAGGTGAGGTGAGGTGTGGTGAGGTGCAGATTGGTTGCGAGATGTCATGTCATGTGATGTCATGTGGGTTATATTATGCCATGTCACGTCAGTGATGTGCTAGCTGTCATCAGTGTTTTGTCATGCCATGTCATATGATGCGATGTGATGTGGTGCGATTTGTGATGCGATAGGAATGTGTGCTCTCATGGGATGTCATGTAATATGGTGTACTGTCATGTGATGCGATCTGACACGATGTCATGATCTGATGTGATTTGATGCTAGAGGCGTTACGTCGTTGTGTTGCGATGTGGTTGGCTGTGGTCATGTGATATGATGTGATGCGATGTGGTTGTGTGATGTGGTGACCTGGGAGATGGAGTGATGTGGTGTGAGCTACCGACAACCGAGAGCCCATGTTACGAGACGTCCAGTCCAATGCGCGGTGCAGCCCTGGAATGAAAAATGCAATGAGATTGCGGAGAGCCCATGTAAGCCTCCTGTAACTACTACATTAATGTTTGATTGTCGCAACACGCGAGACGCCCAGCACAGTGAGCGGACGATTGGGCCGTGATTGGGGCATGATCCTGTTTGGGGAGCTTACTCGTCCCGTCTTTGGCAACGCAGTAGGCTGGAAAAGTAACCTTTTTGCGCTCGTGCTATCTCCCAAAATTTCACCAAATGCTGCGCCTGCTGCGAAAAGTGACGCTGCAACTTCACCAAATACTGCGCCTGTCTTCGCAAACAACAACGCATAAACGTCTCTTCTCCTTTCTTCTCCTCTCTTCTCTACTCTACTCTACTTTACTCTTTTCTGCTCTGCACGTCTCTCGCATTTAAAAACTCCGTAAGTCGGAAGGTCCTTGTCCAAACTTTCTTTGACTATCATATTACATCCTCAACCCCTCCGCTGCATAGGTGACCCAATTGGATCCCCATCGATTCACATTGGGTTCCGAGTCCTGTATCTTTCAGCTCGGGCTCGGGCTCCTGCAAACAGTGGGGTAAGCACCAGGTGGACTTAATTAAATTGGGTTGCCTTCCGAAATCTGGCATCAGCATGGCATGCTACGGAAAAAAAAGGTTAAGAGCCTACGCGCATCTTGTGATCTACGAACCTAAAAATCAAACGGCTGCAAGTATCTGCATCAATGACCTTCTAGTATTGATCACGATTTCAGCTTTTGGGTGGGTTCCCACGGAAATGTCAAATATTGCTCCTGAGAATGCCACCAAACACCTTCGGAAACGATAACACGGGTGTCGTCAGTCCTCGTTGTAAGTAACCTTTTTTTCAATTGCTGCCGGCTCTGCCATCAGTTTCTTCTTATGAGCATGCAGTTCGCCCTGGACATCGTTCACCTCGGAAATTTTTTGGAAAGTGCCACGGGTTCAAGCCCCAAAATTGCAACAAAGTACCCCTGCGGAAATCTAGAAATTGACCCCCTCCAAGGGAAATAGAAACTCCCAAAATTCCCAGCAATGCCGTTGTTCCCAAGCGCAGCTTGGGAACCAGTTTGACGGCTTCTTGTGCTCCCAGTTTCAACAAGCGCTGACGTGTTTCGACCAACGAGTCCGCGGACATATGCCGAATGTGGAGTTCCGAATGCAAGTGGGAGCGAGCATGCGAAAGCCACAACACTGCAGTTTCAGCCAAGGGGGTCTGGCTCGGTACATAGCCAGAAGTCTCGGCCAAAATGCATAGCACATGGATGATATCCGTCGGCAAGGTGGTCTGATCAAAGCCATCTAGCCAAAGGCCACAGAATTCCGAGATGGCCTGAATGGTAAAATACATCAAGATACCATGGATATCCATGGATGATCACTGTATAATTATCCCATATCATCCCCACTTGTGCAAGTGCGTGTGTTTTTGGACAAGAATAAACTTTAGCACATGTTGGGGCAAACATGTACAGCAACAGCCCGTGCCTTTCCCAAATTTTGCCTCTCAACAGAGGGCCCAAGCCGAAGCACAGAAGCTCTAATAGCCTTGCAGCATGAAACCTTAGCAAATCGGCTTGGATAAGTGAAATCACTTGCAGAGGTTCTGCCACTCTAAGAGGCGTGTGTGGTCCGGTTTGAGGGTTGGATGAGGGAATCTGTTCGCCAAAATGGCAAGGAGTTCCTTCCAGTATTGAACCAGTACAATACTTGCACCGGTGCCCAAAAAAAAAAACTTTCCAAGCAAACCCTTCGATCAACGCCAAGGAGCCAAACTTCCGCAGCATCTCCGGTGGGTGACTTTAGGATCATCTTCTGCTTTCATCTCCGCAGCGCTGACCACTTCCACCCCGTTGGTGTGGATGGACCACCTACAGCGAGCAAGTAGTTGAGCAAATTTGCTTCCGCTCCCATGATCCATGACATCATCTTTTGCAATGTGATTGCAGGAAAGCATTACCTGTCTCACCTCAAAGCTCAAGAATCCCGATGCTTCCCCTATTATATATCCTATATATATGCAAGAAAGTTGCTGCAAAAAGAGCGTCTCATCGTCAGCCGGAAGGAATAAGGGCAAGGCTGTATTAAGGGCAAACTTCTTCAGGGAGACTGGCAGCGAGCCATCAAGGGCGACGTGAACAGCGCATGGTCAAATGTTACTGGTGAACTGGTGAACCTCCTAGTTTACAAAAAGGCAGAAACAAGCATGAAAGCCTTACTCTGAGAGATACTCAAGCACAGGCAATCCTTATTTCTTTTACGGGGCCCTTCACTATTAGAAGAATGCAAAACACACATGGACAATCAAGTTGTTTACGGGAAAGACTTGTCACTGCGAAGTCATCTTCGAAGAAACTTCTGGAACCGTGGGTAGGCACAGTGGCAACACAATCCCCGGCCCGACAAATCCACAACTGCTGCCTGCCAGATTTGCCATTCCCTTGGGCTTCTTTTGCTTTGTTGACTTTGAAGCATCTTTCTTGTCGCTGCTTTCCTCGGCCTTCATATCTTCTGCTGCTCCTCTGAGAAATTGCGCGACGATGTGAAGACCAAAGTAGGCACAAGTCAAAGCCATCAGCGCTACAAGCGACCCTGCCAGTATCATTGTCACAACTGTGGATGGACTGAAGATCAAAATGATCGACACGACACTGAAGAGGCTGAAGCGAGTAATGAGAAGACTCATTTCCAGCACATCCAAAATGCCACCTTGCACCTCTGTGAAAGGCTTGTACCAGGAGAAAATCCCCAGCTGGCATCCCGAAAGGATTGGAAAGAGCAGGAGTTTTGCCTTCTCATCAGCTGCCAGACTTGTGTACGTCACCAGGTTCATGGTTAACACATCCAGGCGCTTGACAATAATATCCCACCACCAGAACTGGGGCTCATAGCCCTGAATGAAGAAGCCGTACTTTCGGTTGTTGTCTGGACTCTGTCTATCATTCAGGGCCCAAATTCGAGAAAAAAGCAGCAAGGGAACCCCAACGCACCAAACCCCAAGGCCAGCAAATGTGATCATGGCAACCAGCATGTGATCTCGGCTCCAGCAAATGAGTTCCGGATCCGGTTTCAAACGTTGAAATGTGACAGTGATGCCAGCATCATTGTCTTCCAGGATCGAGACACACCAAATCAGCTTCAGGAAGTTGGACAGCAAAGTTGGCCACCTCACACTGTTAAGCTTTCCCTCAAGTTTGGGCAGTTCTGCTAGAAACAGAAGAAGAAAGCCAGAAAGATCTTGGTTTGATATCCAAGACTTGAGTGCATCCGAGCAGCATGGCCAGCAACATCACCCAAAAAACGGGGATACACTCAATGAACAACTTGCCGGGCCGCGGCAGGGATGAGAACAAACCAAAGTCCAAGGTTTCCTGAGTCCGAGTCTCAGGGCGAAAGAGATGTATATACACGTGTGAATGATATATCCACATGCAAACTAGTAAAAATAAATGTATTAGATATTAGAATATGAATCTGTATACATATACATTTACATTCAATATATGTATAAATATATATATATATACATGTGTGTGTGTGTGTGTGTCAAATTATGTCAATTGATGATGGCTAGCCAGCCATCGGAAATCTTAGGCCTATATATATATGCAAACAGGCCTTTTGCTGGCGAACCCATGGAAAAAAACAGCATCCGAATTCAAGGCTTCAAGGCCCCACAACATCGGACTCAACTCAGGTCCACATCATCACTGTGATGAAAACTGGACGTCAAGCAGCAATATCCACAGTGTTTGCTGAATCTTTGCCTTTGTGGCTCAATTCCAGAGAGGCTTTGGTCCCAGGCCTGGATTTCCAGTCAAAGCAGGTCACAAAGTGGGGCCATTTTGTAAACAAAAAACACTGTAGGTTGTAGCAGATCTTGTGTTTTCCCGTAATTTTTGTTTGGAAATTCAGTGGTGGCGCGAAAGGCATCAAAGAATGTATTGTTGGGCCTATTTTGGTGACATCGGGTGGGAAAAAATGCGAAAATTGGCGAGACAAAACAATGCTGTGTACCAATCTTGGACTGTAGAAATGCTTCAACCGGTACGGTCTTTTTTTCTGATCGCTCTTGCAAGCTGCAAGTGATTGAATCGAAAACTTGGTTTATGGTAGTGGTTGCTCTCACTTGCTCGAACGCTGTGAGCAGGGGGGAAGACAAGACGCTGGGTATCCCGAAAGCCCAGAGACCGTGCCAGAGGTGTGTACACATTATCAAGGCATTAGGTAGGCGCATGTCAAAAGTCATATCAGAGTCCTGGTTACCTGGTTCTGGGTGCAGCCTTCTACAGTATGAAGGTGGATAATGCGATTGCTACACTTGTCGCGCAGCACCTTGTACAACACCAGCGGCAATTTGAACCAAAGAGAATTTTACACCAAAAACATTTTAGACGAGACCACTTCTACAACGGAATGCAAGAATACCAGAAACCTTTGACCCCAAAGAACTCTTACGCCAAATTGCTTTACACCAGAAGACTTTTACATCAGAATTTGTTTACACCAGGACACCTGAAACTTTTCAACAAAAAAGTTTCACACCAGAAAACCTTTACCGCAAAGGACACTTCACGCCAAATGGCGTGAACACCAGAAGGCTTTTACCTAGATCTGTATATATATATATATAATAAGTATATATAATTTGTTTGAAGTTGCGCATAGATATGTATCTATTTATATATAAATATGCGTATGTAAGCGTATGTGTATATATATATATAACAAAAGTCGCATACAAGTAGCTGTAGAATACCTCAAATATTGTCGCACAAACACACACAAGAGTGACTGGCCCTGCAACAGGGTCGGAGTCTGCTTCCGAGACTTCAAACTGTGCCCGATAATGTGTTTGTCTGACACAAATTGATCGTCGCCGTCGCACCTCAATGCAGCACATTTTGCCTTGCACACATTCTCAAAGGACTCCTGTTGCTTGTCCTGAGCCAACAATCGAAAGCTCAAATGTACAATTACTAATGCTGTCGTTTTGCTTTGGTTGAATCCATTCAGGTGAACGGTGAAGAGAAAGGCAGGACACCAACTGCCGGCTGAGCAAGAGACCACTGCAACATATAGATCAGTGGCCGAGTCGTACGCATCAGAGACCTCTGTGGTCAACGAAAGCGTCAAGCCCATTGGGGCCACGGTAGGCTCTTAATGGCTGATGGATACTCTGCGCTGAGAAAATACCATTGGATGCCACTGTACTTCATGTATCTTCATGTTCAGAATATATTCAACTTGTACCCCCTCCCAAACCCTTCTAAGAAAAGCTGAAATATACACCAAGCTGCCGCGACTGCCACATGCAATAAGTCAGCACCAACCGTTTTGGCTTCATTCTCAAAATACTTTCGATTCTTCCAAGCAAGGGCTCTTTTGGCCTTGGAGCTGAAGCTCAGGATTTCTTCCCAAAAAGGGGGAAGTGAATAGGACAATACGAACAAATGCAAATGCCAAAAATATCGCAACTGCAGCTGGATGGCGAAGGTCTCTAGCAAGCTTGGGCTCATCCTAAGTTCAGTGCCCATGTGGGTTTCTGAGACAAAAGTGTTTTATGTGTTGTGGGTTTGCATTGGAGATGTTTGAGTGAAGCAAGAGTTTGGGTGCATCCAACGGAGAGGTAGTCTGTATGCAAAGTTCTGTAATGCAAATGAAGCATGCGTGCTTTTTGTCTTAGCTCAGTGGTCATACAAAGTGCAGTAATAAAGCAGGAAGTTTGGATATGCCGTTGGGTTCTCGGCCAGACAGGCCTCCCCTTACCTGCGCCAGGTTGTTTATGGTGCTAAATTTGGATATTTCTTCAATTGTGCTCCAACGTTTGTGGGCCCCGTGCCACAAAGCTTTATCACTTAGGTCAATTTGTCTTGGACCAAGGCGTATGGCTCATGGATGTTCATGGGCCTGTCACCTTGGTACTATTTTTCTAAAAACTGTAAACACCCCCAGGGCATTGGTGAATCACTCCATCTTATTCGGTGCTCATGGAGAGAGAAGCAGTTTGAAAAATGGTTGTACCAAAAACGTAGAGAACCGCAGCAGATTTCTGCAAACTCACTCTAAGGAACAGCTCCTTGGTTTTTACTGTCGCATTAATTTGAAGGATCTCCGGTCTTGCATTAAAGATATTTTTCTGTTTGGTTGGTTTCGACATGTGGCCCTGGGGGCTGTTGTGTCGCCAGCGGCTTATGCTGTCATGGCCTCCAGTCAGGACAGTTGTTGACCTTACCGTTCACACCCCATAGGCTCATGGGAACATATGGCTTTGCACTGTGCTCACTTTGCTGAGGGCAGACCTAGACAAAAGGCTAATAATCCACTTGTGCCGCTACAACTTGATGATATAGGAAGTACCAACCTCACTTTGAATTACCTTGCTAAGGTTGCTGCCGTAGTTGTCACTGACAGACGTGGTCATGTTGTGTACTCTGAGGCTGCAGACTAAGGACGGGATTTTTCATCTAAGGCACCAGCTTTGGGCTCGGTGCTGCGCGCTGTTTTGAGCTAGACGCAAAGCAAGGGCACTATATCTCATGCACCTTACAATATATAAAAACAATCTCCATTGATCTCCTTTGCAGCCGTCCTTTTTAGGGAGTCCACAAAACTACGAAACGAGGAGGCAGCAACCTAAATCAGAAGGGTATCAAAAAAAAAACTGCCGCGGTTCACAGTGACACTGTGCAAAGCAGCATGTCCTGATAACTAACCCATATCCATCGTTTTTTTTAGCATGCGTTCACTCAGAGAGAAACCTTCCAGATTCATGAAACGTCCTTTCCAACGAGATGTGAACCTTCCACATTTTTTCTCCAAGCGACTGCTGTGTAGCGGCCTCGTGCAAGCCTGGTGGGCACAGATGGAAATATCGAAAGGAAGCACTAAATTCCTGTTCAAATCCTTTCAAAAAATTCTTGTGTACTATGCGAAAGCCTGTTCCGAGCTTCCCAGCTATCTGCCAAGAAGCTTTCAGGGTCCATTCCCCAGGTCAGCAGCTCTGGGTTTGCGGTGATGCACTCCCATGTAAGTCGAACTCGCCTGGAAAGACTGGCCTTGCGCTGCAGTATCTGCACACTGCGAGAAGCTTTAATGGAGCCGGTCAGATGCAAAAAGATGCAAAACGATGCAAAACTCGTCGAAATTTGCCAAGCAGCTAAGTGAGATTCCTTACGAGCTCGGTGGATACCTTGGCTTCTTCTACTCCCAAGCGCAAGTCTTGTTCAAACGGTTGCCTTGCTTACACCGTCGGTATGTCATGGGATTCGAGTGCCCAAAATTCATCCAGTATCATTCGTGTCATATCCTTGCCATCCCAGCTTCCCAGTCACCCTTCCAACACAGAAACTTTAGATTAGCAGACTGGCGTAGGCCCCAAACATGTCAACAAGCATACATCCAAGACCGATGGAACCAGAACCCTTGAGCTCCCTTGACACCAACATATGTCTGCAGAAAACGTTGAAATGATCCCCAACGATGTCGACCATGCCCCCATTTTTTTCAAGTGGCACATCTTTGTTGCTAAAGGCTTTGAAAAAGCCAGCTCTCCTTTGCACAGCAAATGCAAATGGCAGTTGCAGGATTGGGAGACAAAGCAAGGAAAACGATTGGAGTTGCGGATCTTCCGGTTTGAACTGTCACTTGTCTGCTATTCGAAATGATTTGGAGGAACTATGGGCTGCCGCTCCTTCAATAAAGAAATGCGGATCCTCACCGCCATCCTCGAGGCTTTCTAAGGTTGCTGTTTCCAACACTCCAGCGTCCTGCAAGAGTTTTCACCGTGTCATCTACGGGAAGTGTTGACATATGTTTGCATGAAGGCATCATGGAAACCATCAACGCAATAGATCCAAGGAAAACAGTCCTCAATGTCACTCCATGTCAGACCGAGGCCAGGCATGAGTGGCTGCATGACTTTCTCCAGCTTGAGAACAGCTTTCTGAGTTGCTTTCTGTCTGTTCGCTTTTGGGTTAAGCTTTATACCCGCCTTGTTGGCAGCAGGTACCAAACAATATACCACAGCTGCGCAGACCAGATACACAGCCAACATAGCACCAATTGGATTGGAAATGTAGTAGACGGCCGGTCCCATTAACTTTATTCCTTTGAACCTTGGTTCAAAAGGCCCACTGAGTTAAATCGAGTAGTCGATGCAAGACTCAACTGTGCTCTGTGCGGCCATGTGTCGTTTCGCTCGTCCCAAGCTTTTGCGCAAAGCAGCTGGTTGCAAACTCCACGGTCGCAATCTTGGGCCTTGAACAACCCAGAATGAAACTCCCGTGCATGAAACAAGCAAAACTCTCTCATACAATTGCAGCCACTGTCTTTGTCATCATCCTATGCACATCCAAGATCCTACACATCGTGGTTGGCACAGAAGGCAGAAGGGATCTTCGATGCATCTCAGAATGTGGCAACTCTGGGCTACCGACACGACATTCAAAATCGAGAAGAGGCTCTTCATGGCGTCTGTTGCTTCTGGGGGCCACGGCATCTTCAACCCCTGACAGAAAATCGAGAAATCTTACCCCCTGGGCAATTCTCGCAGTTTTATGATTATGCAATTTTGCTCGGTGCAAGAGTTTAGCCTGCTATCAAATCTTATAAAATGTGATGAATACCGATACCCCAGAATCGGCCAGAACGCTAAGCCCAAGACGAAGTCCTAAGCCCCAAGTCCGTTTTTCTCTTTCCAAAAACATGGACCCACTTGTTCCAAGATGACCAATGATGACTCAGACCCTGTGGATCAAAAAGGGTTTCCACCTTGTCCTCGTAGTTCCATGTCCATGACATCTTCGGTACCCTTAAAATCAAAAGGCGCCCACCTCCGTGCTTGTCGCGCATTCAGTGGCATTTGCACTCGCACAAGCTGCCAGTTGCTTCATCTCTGCTTCATCTTCCGACCAAGCGAAGCTTTTGAGTTGGTCCAAATTGAATTCCAGGAGGACAGAGCCTTGACACACCAAGTTACCAAGTGCTCCCGATTGAAGTTGGGCGTGAATTCAAAATACTTCAGAAGGGATCGATCTCAAAGTGACAGACTTGGTAGAAGCATTTCTCAAGAAAACCATTATTGTAATGACCTCTAAAGTTATGACAGCAGTAGCAACCTCATTTCAACAATGGCAAGGGTAGCACCCCTTATATAAATCTGGGCAGGTGGCATGCTGCAATCCATTGTGAGCCAATACCTCAGCATCTAGACATGTTGCACGATCACTGACGCCAAATCATATGCAAAATAGAGTCCCGCGCAATCAGAATCCAATGTGTTGCGTACAAAATCAGAGCCACTAGGTGGAGCACATACTGAATCACAAGCAGTACGTGTAGTGTAAAATGCGGGACCACCACATCATGATACCACGTGAGCTGTGTGATTACAAAATGGGGACCGCCGTTGTCATGAAAACTGCGCGAAATGGCTGCGTTTTAGTGATGGACCTACAGCTTCCGCCACAACTTCCGCAAGCTTTCGCGATGCTGCTTTCTCAGGTTTTGTTTCAGCGAGAAAAGCACCAATAGTTTATGGGAATGTTCCTTTTCCATCCTTTTCCCAGGTTTTTTGTGAAAACTTGTTTGAAAAAACCCATTCCAGAGGGTTTCCTCAAGCGTTGATCCTTGCTCACCTTCGTACCTTTAATCATTTTAATCAAATGTTCATTCGTCGGCTTCCCCGGCTTGAACCTTGTGCCAGTTAGATAACAAGGCATCGCAACCGACTCCACATAAACGGAGGAGAAAAAACAAGGCAAAACTCACGTGGAAGCGGAACTCCTACCGTCCAAAATTGAAGTTTTCATGATGGCTGAGTTGCGAATGATGCTGGTGTGTAGTTTCACACCCCCCTTCACAGCAGTCGTGGCCGCCATGACTGCCACAGCAAAGTTCATGAACGCCTTCTGGACAAGATCCGATAGAATTCCCAACTCAGTGGAGCATAGGTCAGCGTCAATGGATTTCAGCCACATCAACCATACTAAATTACTATCAATCAATCATACGATCTCTTGATCCTTGCTGCAATCACATGGCGGAAGTCCCAAAATTACAAACCCAACAATGTGAGTTTCCGGATTTGACCGTCGACTGGTTTGACATGACAATTTTTTGCACACGGGAATGTATGATGATGTATGTATATATATATATATAGACATATATCATTTAGAAAAATACGTGTATAATTGTAATATATATATATATAAATCATATATCACAAAGGAGACTGAGGCTGTGACAGCTAGCACACTGCCAGGGTCGTCTGGACAAAGCTGGCAAAAGTCTGGATAGCTATCACGTGCATAACCATCTGGGCAATGACCGCAGAGAACACCAGCAGAGCCTCAAGAAAAGCGATACTTAAGATGCCCTGGTTGTTCAGGTACTGGGCGCTACTGCCGTAGCTTGAACTGGCACTTTCATGAAACTGCAATGTATAAGGCTGGGGCCGGCTGCACATCCATTTCCTCGCTAGCAGGGGGTCACAGATGTTTTCAGCCTACAAGATGCCCCCTCTTCACTGGCTGGTCATGATTTCCGACTTGCATCTGATTTCATTTCCGATCCAAGTGTCCCCATTCACCATGGCAACCTTGCGGGGCATCAAGACCAAGGCGGGTAGAAAGACATGCTTCACCACCAAGACATCCAGGAGAACCATCAAGCAGCAGAACATCACAGGACACAGCAGTCGTGATTCCTGTCTGGAAAAAACCAGGCCTCAGTGTCAGTCAAGCAGCATAAACCAGAAATTTTCAACCATCAGAAAGACAGAATAGACAGAAAGAAGCGTTGCACGATCATGTATCAAGTGGGCGGTTTCTGCACCAATATGACACATACAGGTCAATGCAAGAACCGTCTGCATGTGTTACAGTACAGGGATGTCCCAAAACGAAGCTGTCACTGACAGCTACTCTGACGAGGGGTTTGGGCGCGTTTGGGCTGCACCGGAAAGAGGTGAAAATGTTGGGAAACGATCGCCTTGCCCTGCAATCAATGAGCCTAGCAGCATACATGGCTCCTAAGGACGGGAGGGCTTTCGAAACGTTTAGTGCAGACCAGGAACTGGGGTATAGGAAGGGCATGAATTCCTTGTAGAGAAGCATTGCTGCTCTTCTCAAAACCACCCCTGCAATCCAGACCTTCGAACGTGCAAGAAATGCACTTCGCAAGCTGCTGGCTGTTGCTGTCGATGCTTGCATAGTGGTTGATTTCGCAGAAACAATCTGCCAAAGAAGATGCGCCAAGCTCACTATCAGCATTGGCTGGGCAGTTCAGTGGGCACTCTCCGTTTCCGAGATTTGGCTTGTAGCTCTTGCGGGCGCACGGTGGGCAAACGCTGCTTTCAGAGCCATCAGCTTGAACCTCCAAGACATAGAAGTGGCCAGGCTTGCAAATGCAATCACTCTTAGCCCTTCGTTGGTTTGTCGTGGTTGAATTTGCAGGGCACAGAATTGCTTGCCCATCTCCAGGACAATAGTAGCCTTCCAAACAGCTTGTGCATGAGCCTGTTTCATCTTCAAAAAGCCCCTCCTCGCAGGGAGATTCAGAGAATCAGAGGTGTGTTTGAAGCCTGCTACAGTATGCCACAGTGGCGTTTAAGGAAAATGGTGGAAAATGGTGCCAGCTTGTTGCTACAGCTTGCCGAAAACATGCAGAATTTCATTTTCAGCTGCACAAATCGCAAACTCGCCTGGCACTTGCAGGTGTCACTTGAAGTTGCACCTGTGTCCAAAGTGGATCTGAGTGACGGGCATCTGGAACAGACAGCATCGGCGATATCCGCCTGCCAAAGTAGAGAAGGGAAACAGGATTTAGAAAAGATTTATGTGTCCATAGTATGGTGGAGTTTGGAGTCCAGAGATCAGCCCGCCCCCAGACATTGTTGACACAATCTCAAAAATACGAGCTGCATTCTTGAAGCACATGCCTTGTACTCACCTTTCAGGCAGGCGGAGCAGGCCCCAGTTGCAGGATCATATCCATAACCGGGGCTGCACTGACAGTCCTCCTTGCTCTGGATGGGAACACCTGTCAATCCATGCCAATCCCGCTTTTTTTTGCAAAAATCAAAGAACAAAGAGTATGAATCAAATGAGGGATCAGTGGTTGATTATAGCGTGCTTCCTTTTAAACTACTTTTATCACTTAGAGGGAGCAGGTGTCCAGTTTGATGATGTTGTAAAAACAGTGCGCGCAAGATTCATCGCAACAAGCTTTGCTGTTATGGTTCTCCAACATAAATGACGTTAAATAGATTCAGCATCGCTTACCATCCCGCAATCTAACATAGCCATGGAAATCCATCATTCGTATCTGTAGCATTCCTATTGCTAAACGGTGGTTTCAATTGCTATATAAATACCAAAGTGTGGTGTTGTAACCAGATAACACTCAGGGCTCCAAGGTTGTTTGACTTCCGGAAATTAGCAGCACAAGCCTGGAGGCACAGAGCGGTATTGCCCACACACGATCGTGGTAGCAATGGTCTGCGGTTCTGAGGACACATTCAGCTGAATGCCAGCCCTCGACAATGTCCTGAGATATAATAGCCCTCATGATAACTCCATGCCAACCACGCCCCCAGGCTCCGCGACAAATGGGTACATGTGAAGAAATACTAAACAAACGGGCCCTTCTGGGGATTCGGAAAGATATCATGAGATATCTTTGCACGATTCGGATATGGAGGGGGCATGGTCCAAAGTCAAACTCGCAAACAAGCGACGGGTTCGACTGCACTGCACCAGAGATCTCGTTGTTCAACGTCGACACATCCAAGTCGCCAGCTGTTCTCTGTGCTTCGTCTTCAGAGCGCGTGTTGATGGTGATGGTGATGGTGGAGAGGTCAAAGAGGCGTCGGCTAAGCCGCCGTCCAAAAAGGCTCCCAAAGTCCTTGGAGACTCCAGAGACCCAAGCTTGTTACATCTTTGCCCCATTTTGCGGTGTCTTGAATAAAGGTTGCTTTTATTTCATTACAATATAACTTATAACATATATAATATATAATTAATTATAAAAAAAGAGGGTGAGAGAGAGAGAGAGTTGAATTTCCAAGTTTAAGTTGCACTCCAAAAAGCAAACTGGATCTCACAATCTGGCACGGCATTTAACACCATGTATCAGAAAAGTAGCCGAAAGGATGCCTAAATATGCCTAAATTTTATCTACTACTCAACTAGAACTAGACACCTTTGAGTAGCGAAATGAAATGGTCCATTGGTTTATATGATATACCCATGATATACCTACATATGATTGTTCAGAAACTGGGACGTAGTATGGCGGATATGATGCCCTCACACCCATGAGGCTCCCGGGCAGCTACCACATCTGTGGCTGACAAGGCACGATTTCTATCGCTGAAGGATCCATTCCAGTTGCAGCGGCAAGGCTAGTTACGAACATTTCCTGAGAAGCACAGAGGTCGGTATCGGTTGTGAGCCAACTCAGCCAGAACAGCTTAAGCTTTCCACAGATTTTGCTGCATCTACGAAATGATTTGGGTACCGGATACAAGCACGTACAGCCACAGCAAAAGAAAGAACAAGCATGAAGAAAACTGAAAGAGCCCAAGCAAGCAAGTACAAGTGCAAATCTCTCGTCCTGAGACTTCCTAGAGCTCTTCCAAGTGTTTCTGTCTGATTCATGTTCTGCACCAGGTTCACAAGCTCTCCCTCTGCCGCCAAGTTGCAATCAGTTGCTGTCGAAGCGTTTCTTGGTCTTCGGTTGCTGGGATTTCGCCAATGGAAAAGGTGAAGGAAACGGCTGGTACTGAAGCTTCACTTTGGAGGGTTGAACTGTTGGTCGAGGCTGGTGTCACCTCATAACAAGAGGATGATGAAACTGAGCCAGTTCCATAGGTCGTAAATTGCGGTGGGCACGGAGTACATTCCTCGCCGCCGGAGACATTCTTGTAGAATCCAATGGCACAGGCAATGCAGCCAGTCTCGCCTGCCTGGAGTCCATAGCCCTCAGCGCAAACACAGTCGCTCTCTGAAACCTCGCCAGGACAGAAGCACAACGGCGAAATTGTAATTCGACAAAGCGTGGCAGGCGTGGTGGCGCCTTTGCAGAGACTCATGAAAATCGTTTGAACACTGCGGTCGGTTTTGCAGGGTTTGTTTTTCCATAAAATGTGGCGCGAGGGTGTGACTTTTGACTTTTTTGTTGACCATTAGCATTGCAACCAGTTCCTGCACTTCTGGCATACGGGCACGTAGTTATAGCAAATGCCGACTCCCTAGATGTTGCAACAGGACACTACATGATGACCGTGCCGGACAGATTCTGCAGCAGCAGAGTTAGGTTGGGTTAGGTGAAGCACTTGTTGTGTGGGTTTGGCGAAGTGGTATAGGGGAAAAAACCTGGTGTTGCAATATTATGTATGTAATATAATGACAGCAGCAGTGTCACTGAAATAGCTGAAGCCCATTTGCTTCCTAAGACATGGGGAACTTCTGACGTTATTGTTTCGACATACCCAGGTTTTCTTTGCGCACCGAAATGATCCACACGAAGGCAAGGAGGTATGCGGAGAGATATGCAGAGAAAATGAGAAGCTGGGGAAACACGTAGCCGTCAACTAAAGAAACAGTTCTAGACATGACTATGCATGACTAGATTATC
Source organism: Breviolum minutum Mf 1.05b.01 (assembly GCA_000507305.1). Classification (NCBI taxonomy): domain Eukaryota; class Dinophyceae; order Suessiales; family Symbiodiniaceae; genus Breviolum; species Breviolum minutum. The sequence goes on from DF239128.1 coordinate 222,200, forward strand.
TGCAAAAGGGGTGCGTGTTGAAGTTGAACCAGATCTTGGGAGGACATGGTCGGTTCATCTTATCCACACTGCAGTAGAGCAGAAAAGGGGTACAAAGATCGAGTTTGGCTACATTATCAAGAACTCTAGGTTGCCTATCTTACCCCAGGCTAGCATCTGCAGTGTCCAACGACTCCCGAGATGGGTCACAGCTCCCCTTGAGCCCTTGTGCCAAGCAGCTGATCCTTTGAAAAAAGTTGTTTCACCAACGGTGCACTGCGTCCTTTTGGCACGTTCAGGTCGTCCGCCTGCGCAGTAGAAGCCTCTGGAACACAGCTCGCAAATCAAGCCTCGCGCTGTGAAGCACAGCTCGCAACAAGCCAACTGGTGGGGAATTGGTGGCTAGCAGCTTCTGTCTACTGAGGAAGCTTACATTGTGATTGCATGCAATGAAACACTTGAGCATGAGGGCACGAAAGCGATGGCATTGGGCATAAGCAATGCAAAACGGAGAGGAGAGAACACTGCGACTGGATGTGCCAAGACATTTATGCTGTTGCAATCTCTTTCCTGCTGCTTCGTTTTTGTCAAATACTATTTATTATGAACTACCATTAACTACCATGAACTACCATGAACTACCGTGAACTACCATGAACTACCGTGAACTACTACTACTACTACTACTACTACTACTACTACTACTACTGCTACTACTACTACTACTACTACAACAACTACTACAACTACTACAACTACTACAACTACTACTACTACTACTACTACTACTACTACTAGTACTACTAGTACTACTAGTACTACTAGTACTACTATACTACTAGTACTACTAAGTACTACTA
>DF239128.1:223551-236784 GCA_000507305.1 Breviolum minutum Mf 1.05b.01
TGTTGCTGCTACTACTGCTACTACTACTGCTGCAACTACTGCGTCTCCTGCTACTGCTACTTATGCATACTTATGCTTCTTTCAGCATGGCTAAACTCCAAAAGCATATCGGAAGTTTGACAACCAAACTTTGTTTGATACTTCCTATCTCAATTCCATGTCAATTCCACAACTTCCCCACAAGGCCACCTGATGCGGGTCCGGATGCGAAGCTTCCAGGAGGGCAATCTGCTTGCAAACTACCAGCAGGAGCTCGGAAAAGTGCAGTAGATGAGCATATTGCGTTCTGGGGACACCAACACATCTGGTAAAGGCCTGGTAGGGCGTTGAAGGGAAGAGTGCCCAAGTTCACTGTGAAACCATCTGCACCTTCTTGTACTGCAATTGGATTCTGTAAGTCTACAAAGCCTTTCTTCTCAATGCCTTCTGCACTGCCACACTCCCCATTAGCAATCCAAAGCAAATCTCCACCTGTCAACCCAACTCCTGATAAACTCACGGTACATTTGCCGCCCATATAGCAAATCGTGGTTCGTGCAAATGGCCCACTTGCAGTCATCAGCCCAACTCTTGCTGTGAAACCAATGGAGGAGTCACATGCGTCAACACCAGTGATGGGCCTGCAAAAGCAAATGCGGAAAATTCCAGGAACTGACAGCAGGATCTTCGCACCATTGCCTGCAAATGCAAAGTTTGTCCCATCACTGGAATCCAACATGCCTTGACCAGGAAACCCAAGGATAGCACTTCCCCTGCCACAGTCAGACAGGATCATCAGCCTGTCTCCCGAAGTTATGCTTGCACCCAAAACTCCAGAGAGCGCACACGGTTGTCCCACGGCACATCCTTTTTCCTGGTTGGTGCTTGGACCATAGACACTGAGGCGTCCAGCATAAACAACAAAATCAGAAGGTTGTGCACATGCAGAGGAGCCACTGCTGCTACACCAGCAGAGTAGATAACCGGCTTGGTTCGCATCAACCTGGAGATTGAAATCGTTCTCTGCATCAGATTTCCCAAAGCTCAGGGACAGCTGTGTGAGGCTTCCTGCTGTGCTGATCATTTGCAAGGTTCCAGTTCCCTCCTGGTTCTGAGTAGACATCTCCACAGTCCCAGCTGCTCCGCAAGAATCCCGTTGAATCCTCACATGGTCTGCTGCTGTGAGACCGTAGCCAGAAAATGGTTGCAAATCCAGACAGTCCCGACCGCGGACACATGCGAAAATACTCTCAAGAGGGCCAATGACCAGCATTGTCCCTGCAGAAAGCCAAAAGTTTGAATTCAGTCCTTCACAAGTCAAGGCTCCTATGTTGGCACACCAACATAGGTTCACAGACCCTCCCTGTGGCTTGAAATCTGAAGGGCTGTCGCCCCACACGTACTGACTGCCACTTGCTGTAGCAAGTTTAGAGATCCCATTGCTTGCGATACCTTCTTGTGGTGACTTGGCTGAACTGCAGTCAGAAGTGGTGATGGCAAGTCGGTGTCCATCTTGCAATCTTGATCCCGTGACACCTTCCACAGTGCACACCCGGCCTGAGGTACAGGTCCACGATTGGAGCCCATCTGGCAGCACACACATGCTCTCACTTTCGGCCCCGTCAAGAACTGTGGTGGAGCCATGCACGCATGGAATGCATCCGGAGACCTGGGCCAGTCCCGTGGCATTGCTCCACTTGCCAGCTTCGCATGCGAGGCAAGCATCGACTGATTGTGCTGCTTGTGATTCGGAATATCGTCCTGCTGGGCAAAGGAGGCAAGTCGCCATTTGTCCAGTTGAATAGCTTCCCGCTTCGCAAACAGCGCACTCGCTCTGACCAAGGCCTGAAAAGTTACCAGGTGCACATGGTGTACATGGAGTGTTTGCAGCTTCTGCTTTGAAGGTACCAGGCTCGCAAGGGTTGCAACTTCCAAGCTGAGGGAAGAAACCGACCACACAAATGCACTCCTCTGCACTGGAAGCGTTCACGCTGGCTGTTGTGGTACTTTGTTGACACTGCTGATGGTGACTTCCACCAAGGCAGTAGAAACCTGCACCACAAAACTGGCATTTCGAAGGCGCCAGGGGATCAAAATTCAGAAAGCCCGCAGAGCAGGTGCAAGCAGCGTGTGAGATAGCTCCCTCAAAAAGGGTGGTCAAAGTTGCGTTTCCCCCTGTTGGACACGCTGTGCACTCAGAATCTGCCACGGCTGATTTGTATTTACCAGCAGCGCACTTGACACAACCAGAACTGAGGCCCGAGCTTCCAGACGCGCTAGGCTGCATTCCACGTGGGCACTGGCAGTCAGCAATACCAGAAATCGTGGCACCATCTGCTAATGCCAAACCTGTAGGACATTGGAGCACGCTTCTTACAATTGGAGAAGGTTCAGATGCTTCTGCTTCTCCCAGAGCAGTTCCTTTCATCCTGACATAGACCCAAGCATTGAAGGCAGTGGAATCAAAGTTCCCACGTACGATCTCTGCAACGCTCTGTTGTGATGTGCTAACAGTGTAGGAGATGGACCACCTGGTATTGAAAGGGCTAGCTTCGACCTGGGACGAGAGCCTGGACGATGTCACTTGAAGATTTGACGCAATCCCAACCTGGATCTCACTAAGCAACGCTTCTGTTGAAGCATCTGCAACCAAAATCACGCCGCTGAAGGAAAAGATTGTCGCTTCTGTAGAGGCCAGCTGCTCAGAGGAAATGTTGGCCGAAAGTTCCATTAAGTCTGTGCAGGTAAAGTTCTCAGCAGCCGCAACAGTATCGATCGTGTCACCAACACATTTGCACTCTCTGATGCTGATGGCCCCGGGAAGAGATGTGGTCCCTTCAGGGCAGAGAGAATCGCAGTTGGAATTTCCCACTGTGTCTTTGAAGGTGCCAGCAGTGCATGCCGTACAGAGATTCTGAGTTGCATCCCAATAGTAGCCCTCTGTGCATTCACATGCTCCTGCCGTGGTGGAATTGGCCACTGAAGTGCTACCAGCTGGGCATGAACGCCGAGCCGCATCCTGCCCCCCTGTGCAGTAATAGCCAGGTGGACAAGGCTCGCAGACTACGTCGGCACCCGTCAACTCATACCAGCCAGGTGCACAATTTACATCCAGGGTCACTGCTACGGTTGTGAAATGCCAGATCTCAGTGCAATCTGCTTGTGAAGACACGCCACACCAGCACATCTCGATTAGCTCTGGAGAACCAAAAAAGGGAAGGTCTCCAAGCTCAATTTTATAGCCACCAGTCGCTGCATCTGCCTGAAGCGAAAATACAGGTGGTGGAAATGATGGATACGAATCAGACACCGCATAGTACCTACAGGATGCCATAGGTAGGATCCGATCAACCAAAGATAGACCCACACCGCGAATGCCTCCAATCGTGCACGTATCTCCGCGAGTGCAAGTGTGGGTCTGACCTGAGTAAGGACCCACCACCAGAAACAGGCCGGCTTCGACATTGAACCCGCTGTTTTGCACACAGTCGATGCCTTGAGTCTCATCTTGCCTGCACCAGCACATCCTGTACATCCCGGGCTCGGCCCTCAAGAAAGCATCCTCATTCTGAGAGACATTATCCACAAACGAAAAGGCCAAGTTGTCACTCGTTATGGTAGACATGTACAGCCCAGGCAAGCCAGGAATGAAGTCAGCTACCCCACATTTTGAAGTAAACGAGATCCTGTCGTTTGCTTCAAGTGTCCCACCATTCTGGAGGTACACCAAACAAAGTTGTCCTGCATAGCAGCTGCTGAACTCTCCCCCTTTCGGCCCTGAAATAAGAACTGTCCCAAAGCCCGCTTCCAGGTAGGTGGCAAAGCTCGTCGCGTTCATCTCAGAACAAGAGGTCCCCAGAGCAGAGCACCAGCATAAAGAATACGTTCCAGTAGCAATCCATGCAACTTCAGGCAAGCTCAGCAAAAGCTCCACTTCTTGACCAGAGGTTTGGGCAGTGACACTAAGCTTGTACTCTCCAAATGGTGATGTGGCAGAAACTGAATCACAGCCTGAACGGATGTGAATCTCATCTGATGCACCAAGACCTAAGCCCCTGATTGGACCCTGATTGAGACACAGCCTGCCTTGGACGCATGTAATTTCCTGATCTGCATAGGGGCCCAAGACTGTCATTGAACCCACACTTATTCCGAAATCAGAAGACAAATCGCAGTAATGCGAAGTGTCAGCACCACCACACCAGCAAAGTGAATATTGCCCAACCTGGATCTCAACCGTGCCTGTCCATTCAAAATCTGTTGATCCAGAGCTTGACCTCCCCGCTCCATCCGTATTCATTGACTCGGTTGTTTCCCAACCAGGGAAGTTGCCTGAAGCATAAAGGGCGTTGATAAGGTCATCCTGGCTGCTGTTGCAAGGTTGTGCCAATACCATCAGTCTGCTGGCATTGAGAGTCTCCACATTTTGGAAGCCTGTGATTTGGCATTGCTTTGCCTGGGCACACTCAAAGGCCTGATTCTGCGGTGGAATTTTGCAATCCTGGATGCTTGCTGACCCAGTTTCAAGCGTAGTTAGGCCATCGCAAGGTTCACAAAATGCCGCCCCTGCTTGAGAGGAGTAGTAGCCCTTTTGACACGGCTGACAAACATCATAGTTACTGTGCTTGCCAGCTTCACAAGCGACACAGGCCTGGACTGTCGTACCTACAACGATTGTTCCATCGCCGCATGATGTGCAGTCTGTGCGATTGGTGTTTACCACTGCCCAACAGTCCCAACACGAATCATAGCCCGCGCTGTCTTGGTACTTCCCAAGCTCACACTGCGTACATTCACTCTGATCAGATGACATATAACGGCCTGGCTCGCATTCAGAACATGCACTACTACCAGCTGAGGAGGCATATCCCCAGAAACAATCGGCGCAGTAGAAGGACCCTTGCCCCAAGTACTTTCCAGCAGCACAGGGTACACACTCCGTCTGCTCGGAGTTAGCTTCTTTTCCTGCTTCACACTGATCACATACAGAAGCAGCAGGACCTGAAATTGAGTTCCATGGGCACCAATCGCAAAACTGTTGTTCCTCGCTAGGTGCATAGGTCCCGTTCTCACATGGTGAACACTCAGACGCTTCCTGCTCTGCAAACCTTCCTACCGGACATGGGCTGCAGTCTCCACTGCCCGCTGCCGCTGCTGTTCCAGCCCAGCAACCGTAGCACACTGTGCTTCCTGCAAAGCTGAACTTCCCTGCTGCGCAATCAATGCAAGTACCATTACCACTGTCAAAATACTTGCCAGCAGCGCACTCCTCGCACGCTGAGGAGCCTGCTGAAGACACATAGCCCGAAAAACAATCTTCACACGAAACACCATAGTCATTGAATTTGCCAGCTGGGCATGGATCGCAAGTCACGAAGAGCGAATCTGGAACCGATCCCAGCTCACAGGCTTCACAGGTAGAAGTTCCACTTCCAGGCGCAATGCCATACTCGCATGCCTCACACTGAGTAGCCCCTAAACTATCTGCAAACCTCCCAGCGCTACAGTTTGTGCACTCCGTTGCTCCGAGCATGTTAGATGCGCGGCCCATTGGACAACGTGCGCAGTACAGTGGGTGCGCGTGCAGCTTCCAGTTGACACCATCATCATCCAAGTATCTCCCGGATGGGCAATCGGAACATTCGGTCGCACCAGCAACATCGGCATACTTCCCGGCAGGGCACACAGCACATGTTCCATTAAGATCCTCGTAGTAACCTTCAGTACCTCAGCTTGGAAACGTGCTCAAGGTGGCAATTTTCCACAAATGTTACTTCGCGACACTTCAAACTTTGCCATCGATGTGGAGAATTCCAGAACACTACGAACATCCATACACTGTGCTCCCGGCATTGGCTGTGCCTTGGATAGCAATACTTCACAGAGTGGCCATGCACAAAGACCGGGAAAACAAGAACCACATCACTGCACAGTCTCCTTGAAACTATAGTGTCTGCCCGATGCGGTGAAACGAAACCGAAGCCTATACCCCTAGAGACTTGATGATATTTCAAGACCAGTAATAAGATAGTCTTAATCAACTATGGCTCCGGAGTCAGCAAAATTCTTCTCTAGTCTATACAGTAGATTTTTCATTCCGGATGCACAACTGGAGCCTTGTGTTGTGGGGAGGTTCCGCTACTGCTTTATCTTTCTTGTTGCTTCATTTACTTGTGGAATCGGCTCAGTCAAAGACGCAAAATGGAAAAAAATCGGCTCTTTCACATGTTGTTGTTGGAACTGCAACACCATTGGTTGATTGCTGCTTCTCATGTGACAAGGGCTTCTAGATTGTTTCTCCTAACCGTATCCCTCCATCCGGCTGCACAGCATGAGAGCTCACCATTCTTGGGCGAGTTTCGCTGGAACAAAGCTGCAAAATAAAGCTGGGACGACAAGGATTAGCCACATCAAATCAACTCCATCACTTCCATGGCAGGTAAAGCTGAAAAGCAATGTGCAAAGTGCACAGTTTGTGGATAAAGTTCACTAGAGTCACTGGATGCATGGTTTGATTGGAATCCCCTTATTCTTGTCCTAAATTTCTACCTGATTCAAAGCTGACACGGCTGGGACCACTTTGAAACAGAAAACCTCCGTGCCCAGTTTGCTTCCAGCAGTCTTTTGTTCCCACATCTCGCAGGTGGACACCTAATAGTTCTAAAGAAAAAACATCTAGAGCAGAAATGGCACATGTACAAACATTTGACGCAGGGGCAAAGACTTCTGAATTCCTAATTGCAGAGTGGACAAACTCAAATCAAATCCATAACTTGACTGAAGCGAGTGGACCAAAGTTCTGGAAACGGGGTACTTGGAAGATGAATGATGAAGAGGAGGGTGATGATATCAATAGTCACATTGATGGTGATGATGATAAAATGATGACAATAATACAGCAACCCGCCGAGCCGGGTCGGCGTGTCCAGTGATTTATCTTTTGTTGGATGTCCCAAAATCCAAAATCCGAAATCCAAAATCCGGGCCAGGGGGGGCTCACAAGAACAACTGCTACATAACGGTCCAAAATCCAAAACCCAAAATCCGGCCAAAAAGTTTGGATTTGGGAGGTTGGATTGGAAAATTTTGGGTTTGGGATTCCGGATTTTGGATTACCCCCTTTAAAATTAAGTTCCCTTCATAAATACAAGTTCCCTTCATAAGTACAAGTTCCCTTCATAAATGCAAGTTCTTCCTTTCATAAATACATTTTCCCCTTCATAAATACAAGTTCCCTTCATAAATACAAGTTCTCTTCATAAATACAAGTTCTTCCTTTCATAAATACATCTTCCCCTTCATAAATACATCTTCCCCTTCATAAATACAAGTTTCCTTCATGAATACAAATTTCCTTCATAATTACAAGTTCCCTTTCATAAACACAAGTTCCCTTCATAAACACAAGTTCCCCACAAAGCCCTACTTTGTAGTACAGAGTAGTACTGGAGCAATACTTTGTAGCAATTTGTACAGAGTAGTACTGGAGTGGCACTTTGTAGTACAGGAAGCAGCACTGGAGTAGTACCTTGTAGTACGGAGTAATACTGGAGTAGTACTTTGTAGTACAAGAGTAATACTTTGTGGTACAGGGTTCGCATTTTGTAGTACAAAGTAGTACTGGAGTAGTACTTTGTAGTACGGAATAGTACTGGAGTAGTACTTTGTAGTACGGAGTAGTACTTGGTAGTACAGAGTAGTACTGCCGTAGTAGTTTGTAGTACGCAGTTTGTGCTTTTGCGTTTTTGTGGTGGTGTGGTGGTGTGGCGTTGTTTTGTGCTTGTGTTTTGTCTTTGTGTTGGTTGTGGTTGTGTTTTTATGGTGGTGTGGTGGTGTCTTTGCGTTTTTGTGGTGGTGTTTGTGTTTTTGTGTTTTTGTCGTGGTGTGGTTGTGGTTCTGTGGTTGTGCTTGTGTGCTTTTGCGGTTGCGTTTTGTGTTTTTGTGGGGGTGTGGTGGTGTCTCTGTGGTTGTGCTTTTGTGTTTTTGTGATGGTGTGGTTGTGTTTTTGTGGTTGTGTTTTTGTGGTGGTGTCTTTGTGTTTGTGCTTTTGTGTTTTGTGGGGGTGCGGTTGCGTTTTTGTGGTGGTGCGGTTGTGTTTTTGTTGTGGTGTGGTGTTGTTTTGTGGTTGTGTTTTTGTGGCGGTGTGGTTGTGTTTTTGTCGTGGTGTCTTTGTGTTGGTNGGTGTTTTTGTGTTTGTGTTTTTGTGGTGGTGCGGTTGTGTTTTTGTCGTGGTGTCTTTGTGTTGGTTGTGGTTGTGTTTTTGTGGTGGTCTGGTTGTGCTTTTGTGGCGGTGTCTTTGTGTTGGATGTTGTTTTGTTTTTGTGTTTTTGTGATTGCAGTTTCAACATGTCAGTCACGTACGCAGTAGACATTGATACGTCAATGCTGTTACCATTGTGTCTCAGTGTTCGACCTAGGAAGCTCACAGAAGCTTGAGGTTTCAGTTCACCTTCAACTTTTAGCAGTGCTTCTTGTGACAATTTGTCAGTGAACTCTTTTGTCCTTTCAGGAGTTCCACAAACCAGTAAGTCGTCTACGTAGCACAGTACGTAAAGTTCAGTTGATTTATGACAGTAGAGATTTGAGTCAGTTTTGCATCTGTGAAAACCAAGTTCAGTCATCACCTTAGCAAAGTGAGTTTGCCAAAGTGCGGGCGCTTGTTTCAGTCCGTACATAGCTCGCTTCAGTAACCACAAGCAGTTTCCAGTTGGATAGTACTCACTTGGTGGTTTCATCAGTATGCGTTCAGTCATAGGTGCGTGAAGAAACGCAGTGCTGATATCACACGTGGTGGCAGTCCAACATCTTGAAAGAGTCATCAACAACAGTACTCTCAGTGTGACCGGTGTTGGGGTGCTAGCAACAACGTCATCCTGGTCCATAGTTTCTTGAAAGCAACCTCTAACACACAGTCGACACCTTACTTTAGTTGCAGTCTTTCTTCGTTTGACCCAAGTACCGTCCAGTGCATTGTCGATGTCCTCTTGGGAACAGTGTTCAATTGGAATCTCATCATAAACATCGAAACTTTTCATTGACTTCATTTCAGTTTGCATTCCGTCAATGACTTCTTGTTCAGTGTATTCATCTTCGATGTAATCCAATTGAGGTTCGACCAGTTTCAGTTCCTCAACGATTTCTTCAGTGTCTTCATTTCTAGATACAGGAACATCTCCATCGACAGTGGTAGTACAAATGACGCCAATCGTGAATCTAGGGATTTCCGAGATCAGTGCAACAGTTTGCCGTTTGTGTTCCCGAGTGTCTTCATCATCCAAATCGTCCTCAGTTGACCGTTTGGGTGATCTAACCCGTTCCATTTCAGGAAACCTAACATCAGTGTCTTGTCGTTCTAGTGACCTCATGATTCCTTGTCGTCATCGTCGACCATCTTCTCCTCAGTTTTCATTTCCTCAGTTTATTCCTCAGTGACCTCAGACTCAAGTCCAGGCGGTGGTCTAATACGACCAGAGGCAGGCATTGAAGGCGGAAGTACAAAACCAGTGTCTGTAGTGTCCTTACCTTTTGGGTCCCAAGGTGTACTATTCAGTGACTTATGCAATTCAGTGTTCCATTGCTTGGAGGGAATGACTCTCTTGACAGTACGAATCTTATAGACAGAACCTTCACAGTGCACAATTGATTCGTCAGCTTCAGTGTCTTTACCTAGCCATATCCCAGTATACCAAGCAGTGTCTGCTTTGTTCCTCAGTTTTCCAGGCATACGAAACAAAACAGTTTCTCCAAATTCACACAGTGATCCCTGATAGTCACGTTTCCATCTACGGAAGTAAGAAGTGTGACCGTCTTCATGAGTCAAGTAACGATTCAGTAAGAATTGGGAGTGTTTCACAAGCCATGGAAAGATACAGTGATTCGAATTGATGTCAGTACGAATCCGTTCTTGAAGTTGAAGTCTCAGTGTCCGAGATTGTCCGAACAGTGTTTGCTTCCAGTCCTTAGGAGTCGCTCTTTTGCTCATACCTCCTAGTTCCTTTGAGACGTCAGTGATCAGTGCTTTCAGCGCTGGCTCTTTGTCGTATTGCAGTATTCCATATGTTCGTCCAGTTTCGTAAATGAACTTCTTCAGTTCCGCAACACTGTATTGGTGTCTACCTTTGTTTGGAACAACAACAGCAGTAGCAAGTCCAGTTTGAACGTCCACAGCAGTGAGAACAGTCCGCTGTCCAACGTCAGGTCCAGTATTGACAAAACAGTAGTCAACTTGAATGACGGGCTGTCTGTCAGTTTGACGTTTCGAATGATTCTCACGACCCTTGGACTTCGCACAGTATTCACACCATGACCTATATGGTAAGTGTGTGAGATTGTGCGTTGCTCGTTGTTGGTCAGTGGGTTCATTTGGCCTAGGCAGTGCCTTGGCATCTCTTGCTGCTTTGTCATGTGTCTCTTGTTCAACGATAGTGTCAGGAATACAGTCAGAAGTTTGAAACAAAGTCAGTCCATTCCAAACGAATCCGACATCCTTACTTTCGTCAGTTCTCCATTGATCCACAAATGACTTTTTGTCTTGGTCAGTACTAGTCTTGTAGAACAGTGTCAGTCGATACGATCCAAGTCGATCATGTGGGACTTCAGTTTCGTCTGGTACGTACAGTGTTCTTCTAGGTACATGATGGAATCGAATCTAAGCAGCTGGAGTGTGAATCCAGCAGTCTGAAGTTCTCCATTCTCCAGTTTCCGTTTCAGGAGTATCGAACAGTTCCATCAAGACTTTATGGAATTCAGTGTCATCAAAATCACGAAAGGCCATCATCTTCTGATTCAGTGTTCTTCCACGATCAGTGTTGAGATCAGGTGACCCTTGCGAGTTCCGGACAGGGTTCCGTGCGGTAGATGATTGTGCCTCAGTAGGATTAGGTTCTTCCTTGCTTTCAGGTGGTGCCTTAGAGTGATACCTATGAGTGGGCACAGTCTTCAGTTGAAACACAGTCCTTCCTTTCCAGTATGAGTCCATCAACATGTTTGGTAATCCTGCAGTGATGAAGTTGTCCTGCATTTCTCGAACATTTCCTTCACCGTAGTCTAAGTAAGTAGTCCTTTGTCCATTCAGTCTTTCCATTGGAACAGGACAGTCACTACGTTCAGGGGTGAACAGTACTCTTGTCAGTGTGCAGTTTGCTTCATCCAATTGCCAAACATCAGTGTGATAGTACGTTGGCTTCAAGGCATTAATCAGTGCCTTCAATTGTTCCACAGCATCAACTCCAGTGGGGAGTTCTGGAACCTTAGACATGTCAATGTCCAGTGTGTTCATGTATTGATCCAGTTCTTGTTCAACTTCCTTCATATCAGTGTGATATGGTACGATTTCAGGAGTGAGATACAAAAGTGTGCCGTGTCTTGTGATGTCTACAGAGGCACGTTGCGGTGTCAGTAGCTTCATAGAATCCTTGGAAAGTACAGTGCAGAAGTCCTGAAGTAACATCCGTGCTACTGATACAATACAGAAAGGAACATCACAAACATAGTAATTGGTGAACAGTGTCACACCTGCTGCATCATATCGGATCAATTTCCTTCCAGTGATATTCAGTGGCTTACCAGTAACACTTCTCAGTTTTGGTGGATTCTTTCCTACTGGTAGCAGTGGGTAATCTGGTGCATATTCCAGTGGGCAGCAATGTGCTGCAGCTCCTGAGTCAAACAGTATCCAGTGCTCCTTAGGTGACAGGGATGAGATGCAGTCCTCATGATGTCTACCTAGCACATCATCATACTCATCAGTGGCAGAGACTCCAGGAGATGAAACAGTTTCAGGAATCAGTGACCCTTGAGGTCTACCAAGTGAATTCATCACGGCAACGACAGAAAGAAACGCACTCAACAAACCAGTTCAACAAACCAGGTGAGTGAGTCAGTGTTTCTCCAGTCTCCAAGTCAGTCACATTCACAGTTGAGCGAAGTGCTGACACGTTTGGCGGTGGTGCAGTCCCGGGTTGCGCACCAGTGAGACTAGTTGAGCTCGCGGCAGTGCTGCTGGATGCAGCTGGTTGCTGAGGTTGGGACAGCGCTGAAGGTCCAACAGAGTCACTTCCACTACTCCAGGTCCTGTTGTCATACCAACCATAGTCATACCAGTCAGAATCATCATACCAGTCCGACTGTGTCCAGTCATGATCAAAAGTATAACTCCAGTCGTCAGTAAGTGCTCCAGTCCAATCCATCCAGTCTTCTACATAGTAATCAGTGCCGTCATTAGTCCAGTCATTCTCGTCATAAAGCTCTTCACTTTCTTCAGTTACAGCTGCTACATTTTTACAGTCTTTCTCAAAGTGTCCGTGCTGTCCGCATTTCCAGCATCTTGCTCTGTCCTTTCCTTTACCAGTGTGGGTCTTGCCTCCACTTTTACCTTTGCCAGTGGGAAACCATTTCCCTTTTCCTTTACTCTTACCTTTCAGTTGGCCAAAGGAGGGCAGTCTTCCTTTTCCTTTGCCTTTTCCTTTTCCTTTCAGTCCTTTTCCTAGGGGGGACCACTTTCCTCTTCCCTTTCCTTTTCTTTGCCACATTGCACCTACGTCCATTGGTGCTGGGCCAGTGTCACTTAAGCTTCTGAATCCAGTCACGTGTCTTGACTGATAGTATGCAGTAATCACATTCCTTACAGTCTCATACGTATCCAGTGATCTTACGTTCAACCTCAAGTGTTGCTTCAGTGCTCCTGTTGTCTTACTCAGCAGTGTTGCAACCAGTATGCTGTCAGGCAGTGCTGATCCTGATTGTCTTTCATACCTTGCTTTCAGTGTTTCCCATTCACTGTAGTCTTGTTCAAAGTGGTCGGGCCTAAACTTGAACTCCAGTACTCTAGTCAGTAAACTGATATCCAGTGCAGTTCCTGGTAGTGAAAATCTTCTAGCCAGTAAGCGCCATGATTCAAACCCATTCAGTTCAGTATTTCCTCGAACCACCAGTCGAGCGCTATCACTTGTGATCTGTGTCAGTAGGTAATGCAGTTGTCTGCTGAACTTCACTAACTCAGTGTCTACTAGTTCAGTCGTGTCAGCTTCCAAACGTTCCAGTGCACTATCAGTGATTGGTGAGCTTGCTAGCTCAGCATCTTCTAACACTCTCAGTGCTTCTACTTTGAACAGTGAAACGTAAGCTTTCGCTTGCCAGCTCCAGTCTTCCCAGTTCTCCATCTTTCCATCGAACTTGTCAGGCAGTGGTAGTCTAGCAGATCCTCCAATGCCAGTGTCTCCAAAGCTGGCCATTGCTCAGTTCAGTCGTAGCAGG
>DF239128.1:237608-260976 GCA_000507305.1 Breviolum minutum Mf 1.05b.01
TGATGATGATGATGATGATGATGATGATGATGACGATGATTATGATGATGATAATGATGACGAGCAGGATAAAGAGCATGATGAGGATGATTATGACGATGATGATGATGATGATGCTGATTATTATGATGATGATTATGATAATGACTATGGTGATGATGATGATGATGGTGATGATAATGATGATGATGATGGTGAAGATGATGATGATGATGATGATGATGATGATGATGATGATGATGATGATAAGGATGGTGATGATGATGATGATGATGATGATGATGATGATGATAATCATCATTATGATAATGTCATTGGCGCTGACGAGGATGATTATGAGGATGATCATCATCAGATGGTGATGGTGATGGTGATGATGGTAATGATTATGATCATCACCATGATCATAATCATGCGTACGATAATGTTGTTGGCGCTGATGAGGATGATTATGATGATGATGACAAAGAAAATGACTATGGTGATGCTAATGATAATGGCAATGATGACGATGGTGGTGATAATGATCATCGTCATCATGATCATGATTGTGATAATGTTGTTGGGGCTGATGAGGATGATTATGAGGATGATTATGATGATGAGGATGATGATGATGATGGTGATGATGATGATGATGATGATTATAGTGATGATGATTATGATAATGTTATTGGGGCTGAGGATGATTATGATGATGATGATGATGATGATGACAATGACTATGGTGATGATGATGGTGGTGATGATGGTGACAATATTCATCATGATCATGATTATGATGATGTTGTTGGCGCTGATGAGGATGGTTCTGATGATGATAATGATGATGATGATGGTGATGATGATGGTGATGAAGGTAATGATGATGATCATCATCATGATCATAACCATGATTATGATAATGCCGTTGGTGCTGATGATGATGATTATTATTATGATGATATTGGCGATCATGATGATGATGAAGAAGATGATGGTGGTGATGATGATCATCATCATGATCATGATTACGATAAAGTTTTGTGGGGCTGAAGAGGATGATTATGATGATGATAATAATGATAATGATGATAATTGTAATGATGATGATGATGATGATGATGATGATGATGATGATGATGATGATGATGATGATGAGATCATCATCATCATGATTATGATACTGTTGTTGGGGCTGATGATGATGATGATGATGATGATGATGATGATGATGATGAGTCGATGAGTCGATGAGTCGATGAGGGTCCTTCGCGGGGGAAGCAATTGGGGCTGCGCACCCCATTTTTTTTTACCTTGGCGGCTTGGCGTCTGGCCTTGAAGTCGGCCTTTTGAAGCCTCCTTCTAAAGTCATTAAAAGCAGGCCAAGGAATTCCGAAAGTTCACTTGGCAGCAGGTCTCTCTCGGACCTGAAAAAGTGGCCCAAATTTTTCAGCTTCGAGAAGCTTCTCCGTCATACCCGGATACCCTGCTTTTGCTGGGGACGGGCACAACACTAAACATTAAACACATAACACATATAATTCAAACAGTGGACAGCAAGATCACTTGTTGCCTTGGTCTGGGAACTTAAAGGTTGCTTTCAGAACTACCACTGCGAGAAAGTCACATTTGGACTCTTCGTCTGTCACTTCGGGTTGCCTCAGGTGACTAAGATTTAACCAGAAACAAATGTCAAACAATTTTGCATGAGCTTCGGTCAGTGGTACAGTGGTACCAGCATTACCTATCCAACAGATCAGTTTAGTAAGTCACGCCACGTGATGTGCAGAGGAAGGCGACCAGCTCCTCTCTGATCTTGCGGGAGAACTGATGCGTGGGCTTCCAGGTTGCTTTCGCAAGAACGAGTTGGGCGAGATTGGCCGCGGATACTGCATCACTTTCCTTCCCTCGTGGGTATGGGGAGCAGCCAACGTACTTCCACTCTGCACCTCGATTTCATTGGTCAGTGTTCTCAATCCGCCCAAACATTATGGTGTAATTGACTAAAAGCTCTGCCATGGTTTGTGGTAGAGTAGGACAAAATGCATATTTTGCAGTGTTCACCCGCCTGCGAGGAGACGTGGCGAGCCATACTTTGAGGCGGCTCGTTGCTGGAACTCGTAGTTTCTGGAGCTGCCGGCGATGTTCGCCGGGGACTCGGACATCTCTTCTGCATTTTGTTTTCTAGAAGCTTTGAGAAGAGGTCCTTGGCTCCATCGCGTGGTGCCCGGTTTTCAGTGGCCACTCCGGGAAAATCCAGCATTCTCGAGCCAAGGCACTGTAAGATCAACGGTCTCGCCTGAAGCTTTGGGCGCAACCACCTTGGTTTCCTTGGTTTCCTCTTCCTCCAGCACAGCAACCTGGCTGAATGGCAAATGACAGTTGATTCTCTCAGCAATGTGGGTGGATGGTCCGGTACACTCTAGACAAGTCAGTTTCATGGAATCGAAATTCGGTGCAAATTTCTCCATTACTTCACTTCTTTGCTTGCTGCCGCAGGCCTCTATCTCATCTGGAAGGCCTAGCCATGTCTGCATGCTGGATTACATCGGAATAGTACATGAACTCACTATGAACTCATACGCCTCCATTTTCCTTAGGATCTTCAATCTTCAAATCTTCTTCCTGAAGCATCAAGGTCCGCATCAGATTCGGATGGGGCTGGATTGGTTGCTGATTTCAACATCCGGAAATCCGAATCGCCTCTGGAATCTCTCGAACGATGAATGATGACTCGTCACGATGCTTTTGCAAGGCTAAGTGTGTGCCTTGAACCTTGGGGGTGCAAAAGACTCGTAAGACTTGTTACAGAGATGGGAAAGGAAGAGGCAAGAAAGTGAGAGCATCAAGAGAAAAGACCAGATACTTGCAGTGAATCTTGGATTTGACATATGGATCAGATGCAAAATGGAATAAAACTTGATGCAAATGGGATCGCTGCCAAAGAGCAAGGACAACCGCATCCTTGGCCGCAAGTTTGCTCATGCGCTGGGTTGTGACCAGCATGTCATCTGGGGCAAAATGCCACGAGACTTCGCTCTGTGACATCTTTTGGTGCAGCAGTAGCTCCTCAACCTTCTTCAACCATTTCTGCGCCAAAAGGCGCTGAGGCACCCGAGCTGATACTTGCTTTGAGGATGCGGTCAGTGCACACAGCACCTGAACTGTATCGGAAGGAAGCCTCTTCTGTTCGAACTGATCAAGCCAAAGTGTAGCGAACTCTTCAAAGGCCTGGAAGCGTCACCGAGTCGCTTCGCACGGTACGGTCGATAGGAATCACCATCACAGCATGAAATGCAGAGCGGAGTCCGTCACATGGAACACCCTGTAAACGCAGCTTGAGCAAACTTTGGTCTCTGCTTCCTGCTTGGGGGAATGGTTGACTTCACAAGTATGTTGGGTTGTCCCCACCTCTTGACACATGAAGGTTTATAGGAATCCCCGGATCCCCTACTGAAAACGTAAAAATCCCGGTGGATTTTCAAAGCACCTGGCCTTGGCTGCGGGAGGTGTAAGTATTGGAGCCTCCAACAGGGCAACGAAAGGAAGCACAAGTCACGAAAACCAACTGCGAGTCGCAAATTTTGGCCAAGTCGCTGGACTGTCCAATGCTGGCGGTTCTGCCTCCTTCAACTCTTCCACTGCCATCTTTAAAACTTGAACTTGTATAAGTTGACTGTCAAGATCGTCTCCTGAAATCTGAGAACGACTGGAATGCAACTTGCAACTACTTTCCACACTTCACTCAAGTTTTTTGCAGCGATCCTTGACTCGGAAGGGGGAATTTATTCATGAAGGAGCTTTGGATGGTTTGCATGGCCTCAGCAATGGAGAAAGCTGAAAACTGTCACCAATTCAACTTTTGAATCATTGATTGACGATTGAAGCATAATGAAGCTCTCTCACTCTAGCACGATCACGTCATGCACCTGATGCACCTGTCAGTGGATCAGACCTGGCTGTTCCTTTGAAAATGTTGACGATTACAGCGGATATGGGGATGTAGGAGAAATCATGTGTGAACCTGTGTAGCCTTGCATCCCCTCACCAAACAACAACCGAATGAAAACGAATCGGAATGCCCCCACATTTTGCACCATCGCATGTCTCCCATACAAAGTTCACTTTACAACTTTGGATTGCTCTGGAATTGCCTCAAAATGTCTAAGTCTACTGCTATCACATATGCCGAAGGAGCTTGGAAGGGCACAGGTTCCGGAAAGATCCATAAAGTCTATATGTAAGTTTACGAGGGTTCATGTACCGTATATAGCAATGCGAAAAGTGTTAAAAATTGAAACTGGGCCACAGTGCCTGATTTCCTGCTGATCCACTAAAAACTTGTTCTTCAACTGTGCCACTTTGGGATCAGTATTTGGGTTCATTTACTATATACTGTTGATGATTCAGAACTCCTGCACCATTTGGGATGTATAAAACCCTGTAAATAATGGGATAAACTACCAACCTCAACTGGTGGATGCCGGATTTCTTCCATCAACAGTATTATAACACCAAGATGAAAAGAATAAAGACCTTCATCTCCCAGCCAACCGAGGTGCCATGTCCGCCATCATGGGTCTTGCCAGCGATTCCTCAGCACAAAAGGGGCGGAAACGCTACGACCATGCGTGCTGGCAGCCAGCGTAAGGAATAGACTAGATACATGATATGATAGATATACAATATAGATATGTTGGTATATTGATATACATATATCATATATATCGGAATATATCGGAGCTACCCGGCACTTTGCTAGACACTGCAGCAGAAGCAATTCCCAAACCCGCCCTTTTTAGGCTATCGCTGCTTTTAATATCTACTTTAAAAAAAACATGGTCTGGCGTTCCGCATCTGAATGCTTTTTGACCCACATGATTGAGTACTGCCTTACATCTTGCAACACTAGCTGGTATCTTATAAGTGATAAGGCTGGAGAGCACACCCCCTCTTGCAAGGAAACTCGCAAAGGACAAATGAAATGGTGTCGAGTGGCCTTGTTGCCATGAGATAGAGGCGATAGGTCCCATCCTCACGTTTTTGAATGTGTTTTAAATCTTGGATCTTCAACCCCTCCACTGCATAGCGACCCAATTGGATCCCCATCCGAGTCCTGTTTCTTTCAGCTCGGGGTCCTGCAAACAGTGGGGTAAGCACCAGGTGGAGTTAAATTGGGTTTGCCTTCCGAAATCTGGCATCAGCATGGCATGCTACGGAAAAATAGTTAAGAGATGTTAAGAGCCTATCCAGGACCCATCCATGCGCATCCCATGAAGTATAAACCTAAAAATCAAACGGCTGCAAGTATCTGTATCAGTGACCCTTTAGTATTGATCACGATTTCAGCTTTTGGGCGGGTTCAAATATTACTCCTGAGAGTGCCACCAAACACCTTCGGAAACGATAACACGGGTGTCGTCAGTCCTCGTTGTAAGTAAGTTTTTTTTCAAATGCTGCCGGCTCTGCCGACAGTTTCTTCTTGTGAGCATGCAGCTCCTGATGGACATCGTTCACCTCGCATCTTTGGAAAGTGCCACAGGTTCAAGCCCCAAATCGCAAAAAATACCCTGCGGAAATCTAGAAATTGACCCCCTCCAGCAATGCAGCTCTACCAACCGCAGCTTGGGAACCAGTTTGACCGCTTCTTGTGCTCCCAGTTTCAACAAGCGCTGGCGTGTTTCGACCAACGAGTCCGCGGACATATGCCGAATGTGAAGTTCCGAATTCAAATGGGAGCGAGCATGCGAAAGCCACAACACTGCAGTTTCAGCCAAGGGGGTTTGGCTCGGTACATAGCCAGAAGTCTCGGCCAAAATGCATAGCACATGGATGATATCCGTCGGCAAGGTGGTCTGATCAAAGCCATCTAGCCAAAGGCCACAAAATTCCGAGATGGCCTGAATGGTAAAATACATCAAGATACCATGGATGATCACTGTATATCCCATATCATCCCCTGTGCAAGTGTATGTGTGTGGGGGCAAGAATAAACTTTAGCACATGTTGGGGCAAACATGTACAGCAACAGCCCGTGCCTTTCCCAAATTTTGCCTCTCAACAGAGGGCCCAAGCCGGAGCACAGAAGCTCTAATAGCCTTGCAGCATGAAACCTTAGCGAATCCGGCAAACCAGAAGGCTCGAAAAGCTTTCCAAGCAAACCTTTCCCGCAGTCAAAGCCAAGGAGCCAAACGTCCGCAGCATCTCCGGTGGGTGACTTTAGGATCATCTTCTGCTTTCATCTCCGCAGCACTGACCACTTCCACCCCATTCGTGTGGATAGACCACCTACAAACACAACCCGTGAAATGTGTGCAGAGCTACGTAAGCCAGCCAGATGTCTGCCTCTGCCTCTTACAGAAGACCTCTTTCACACAAAACAGCTTTTACTCCAGCTGTCCCTAACACCAGAAACACTTTAAGCAGAAGCCTTTAGGATTTGAAACCCTTCACACCAGACGCCCTTCACAGCAAACCGTTTTGACACCAAAAACCTACAGTATATATACACCAAAACGGCTTTTGAAGAAAACTTTGCACCCGGGACAACTGGACCATGACTGTCACATGACAGGGACATGGTCGGGACATGACCGGAACATGACAGGGACGCTTGTTGGGGTAGAGCATGGAGACAGCTGCCATTGGAATTGGCAAAGGAGCCACTCATGTCAAAAATATAAGATAAATGTTCATCATGTGAGACATGTTCCAAAAAACAACCAGAAAATGGAAAATTAAGAAACAAAATGATCTTGCCACCAACTCCAAACCACCAAGTCGAAGCACCAATTAAGATCAACTTGAAATAGGATGAACATGGATGAGATATATTTCATGATGTTTTGGCGTCTAGGAAAGGAGCGTCACCCCGGTACTATCCTGCTATACTGGCCACTTGCACCAGGATCTTGAGGGCATCTGACTGCCCAAGGTAGTGCATGATTGAACCACGTATACAGAGGGGTTAATTTGTGAGCCAAGGAGAAGAGGGAATCACATTCCTTTTGACACCATGTCCAGGTGGTGTGTTTGTGTGGGATCTATTAGAAACGCTTCTGTCGGAAAGGATCTTGCAAAACACTACCTTTCTCTCCAAAATAGCTGCCATGTAATCCAAAAGCTCAAGAATCCCGATGCTTCCTTCCCCTGTGTGCAGTAAAGTTGCTGCAGAAAGAGCGTCTCGTCGTCACTGGGAAGAAATAACGGCAAGGCTGTTGCAACCGCAAACTTTTTCAGGGAGACTGGCAGCAAGCCATCAAGGGGCGTGAACAACGCAGGCCAAATGTTACTGGTGAACTGTGAACCTCCTAGTTTACAAAAAGGCAGAACAAGCATGAAAAAGCCATGTCCTACTACTCTGAGAGATACTCAAGCACAGGCAATCTTTATTTCTTTTGCGGGGACCTTCACTATTTAGAATGCAAAACACACATCTCTCTCAAGTTTACGACTCGGGGAAAGACTGGTCGCTGCAAAGCTATATTAGAAGAAACTTCTGGAACCCTGGGTCACCACAGTGTCGAAGCTCCCTGGCCCGCCAAATCCACAGCTTCTGCCTGCCAGATTTGCCATTCCCTTGGGTGTCTTTTGCTTTGTCGTCTTTGAAGAAGCATCTTTCTTTGGGTTGCTTTTCTCTGTCTTCATATCTTGTGCTGCTCCTCTGAGAAATTGTGCAACGATGTGAAGACCAAAGTAGGCACAAGTCAAACCCATCAGCGCTACAAGCGACCCTGCCAGTATCATTGTCACCACTGTAGATGGTCTGAAAATTAAAATGATCGACACGACACTGAAGAGGCTGAAGCGAGTAATGAGAAGACTCATTTCCAGCACATCCAAAATGCCACCTTGCACCTCTGTGAAAGGCTTGTACCAGGAGAAAATCCCCAGCTGCCATCCCGAAAGGATGGGGAAGAGCAGGAGTTTGGCCTTCTCATCAGCTGCCAGACTTGTGTATGTCACCAGGTTCATCGTTAACACATCCAGGCGCTTGACAATGATATCCCACCACCAGAACTCGGGCTCATAGCCCTGAATGAAGTAACCATACTTTCGGTTGTTGTCTGGACTCTGTCTATCATTCAGGGCCCAAATTCGCAAATAAAGCAACAAGGGAACCCCAAGGCACCAAACAGCAAGGCCAACAAATGCAATAATGGCAACGAGAAAGTGATCTCGGCTCCAGCAAATGAGCTCCGGATCCGGTTTCAAACGTTGAAATGTGACAGTGATGCCAGCATCATTGTCTTCCAGGATCGGGACACACCAAAGCAGCTTCAGGAAGTTGGACAGCAAGTTTGGCCACCTGACACTGCTAAGTTTTCTCTATGTTTCTCTCAAGTTTAGGCAGTTCTGCCAGAAAGATCTTGGTTTGATATCCAAGACTTGGGTGCATCCAAGCAGCATGGCCAGCAGCATCAACCAAAACACGGGGACAGACTCCTTGAACAGTTTGCGAGGTCGCGGCAGGGATGAGAACAGACCAAAGTCCAACGTTTCCTGAGTCCCAAGGTGAAAAAGATGTATACACCTTGTATATCCATATGAAAAAAATACGTATGTATCAAATCAAAGTCAATGCAAATGATCTAGCCAGCAGAAATCCTGGGCCGATATGCAAACGGGCCAAACAAGCGAAACTGGTCGTGAAAAAAAAACCTTCGGATTCAACACCGACGACAATGTGTACAATCGTCACTGTGACACCTGTGTCAAGCAGCAATATCCACAGTCTGTACTGAATCTTCGCTTTTGTGACTCGATTCCAGAGACGCGTCGCTCCCAGGCCTTGCCGATCCCAGCTTACGGCCAGCAAAACTGGATCATGGACAACACATGCAATATGGTACCATAAGTCTAGATATGCAATTGTTTTGCGGATAGATCTGCATAGATTTAGAGGTATAGATATAGACATGGATACAAATATAGGTATAGATTCAGATGCAGATATGAATACAGATATAGGTATAGATGTACGAGATGTAGATCTAGATATAGGTATGACCTCTGTAAAAACTCTTCCAAATGCGTGCTACCTTCATACATACACACATAGTACATGATTTAAATCAATTCTACGTATAATGCTATTGTATTGTATTTATATACATGTTTCTGTGTGTGTGTGGGTATTATTCAACTAATATTAATATGATATGACTATGACTATTACCTAAAGTTTTGTCGCACAAACACACACAAACACAAGCGCCACTGGCTCTGCAACAGGACCGGAGTCTGCTTCCGAGACATCGAACTCTGCCCGATAATGTCTTTGTCTGAAACAAATTGATCGTCGCCGTCGCACCTCAATTCAGCACATTTTGCCTTGCACACATTCTCAAAGGACTCCTGATGTTGATCCTGAGCCAAAATCGAAAGCTCAAATGTCCAATTACTGATGCTGTCATGAGAAGTAGTTTTGCTTTGGTTGAATCCATTCGCATGAACGTGAAGAAAGGCAGGACACCAACTGACGCTGAGCAAGAGACCGCTGCAACGTATAGATCAGTGGCCGAGTCGTACGCATCAGAGACCTCTGTGGTCAATGCGGTCAAGCCCATCGGGGCCAAGGTTTGCTTATAGTGGCTGATGGGTATAGTCTGAGCTGAGAACATGGCATTGGATGTCACTGTAAAAAAACTAAACCAAGCTGCCGCGACTGCCACTTGCAATACATCAGCACCAATCTTTTTGGCTTCATACTCAAAATACCGTCGAAGTTTCCAGGCGAGGGCACGTTTGACCTTGGGGCTAAAGCCCAGGAATTGCTTCCCCAGAAAAAGAATAATCAAGAGAAAGCGAGCAAGTGTACATGCACAAGATTACAAGTGCAGCTGGATGGCAAAGGTCTCTAGCAGGCTTGGGCTTATCCTAAGTTCAGTGCCCGTGCGGGTTTCTTCGACAAAACGCGCGCTGTGGGTTTAGATTGGAAATGTTTAAGTTAAGCAAGAGTTCAAAGAGTGCATCCAACGGATAGGTAGTCTGTATGCAACTTTCTGCAATGCAAATGAAGCATGCGTGCGGTTTGTCTAAGCTCAGCGGTGATACAAAGTACAGTAATTTAAACAATTGTTCCAGATGGGCCCCCATTCATCAATTCTTCTTGGATCTCCTTTGAACCTGTTTGGGGAGTCCACGAAGCCACTAAACCAGGAGGCACCCTCATACAGATTGACTAGAGATCAACCCTCTGACATTTACCCAAATCAAGAGGGTATCCAAAAAAATATGTCGCGATTTCCGGTGACACTGTGCAAGGCAGCATGTACTGATAACTTGCGAGAGAGATGTACATAGGTCTCTTCGACCCATATCCGTCGTTTTTTGGTATGCGTTCACTTCCGGATTCGTGCAGAGTCTACTTCGAGAGAACACAAATATGCCCAATTCATGTCTAGTCCAAGCAACTGTTCTGTGGCAGCCTCCTTCAAGCCTCATGAAAGAAAGCACCGGAAAAATGCATAAAGGTAGTGCTCAGCGAAGCAAGGCAATGATGTTTCTAGGAAGAAAAATGTTTTTACCCAAACAGGTTCTTGTTGGGGTTCGCAATACGACCTACCTCCGGGTTGGTCCGCCTCTCTCTCCCTTTGTCTCCGTAGAAGCAATAGCAGAAAGAAAATTGCAGTAGTAGTAGCAGCAGCCGTAGGAGTAGGAGTGGTAGTAGTAGTGCTACAAATAACAGCAATAGTACATAACAGTGCTAGTCATAGTAAGAGTAGCAATAGTAGTAGTAGTAGTAGTAGTAGTAGTAGTAGTAGTAGAAGTAGTAGTAGTAGTAGAAGAAGTAGTAGTAGTAGAAGTAGAAGTAGTAGTCCTAGTATTAGTAGTAGTAGCAGCAGCAGCAGCAGCAGTAGTAGTAGTAGTAGTAGTACTAGTAGTAGTAGTAGTAGTAGAAGTAGAAGTAATAGAAGTAGTAGTAGTAGTAGTAGCAGCAGCAGCAGCAGCAGTAGTAGTAGTAGTAGTACTAGTAGTAGTAGTAGTAGTAGAAGTAGAAGTAATAGAAGTAGTAGTAGTAGTAGTAGTAGTGGTAGTAGTCGTCGTCGTGGTGGTGGTGGTGGTGCTGGTGACAGAAGCAATAGCAAAAGCAGTAGCGGTAGCTTCCAGCCCCAGCAACATTTTCGTGCGAGACTTCCTCCAAACATGGAAGCTCCACAGTCACCAAATGCGATATGCCTGCCATGAATGAAAAGTGACACTCCAAGGTTCCCAAATGCTGCGCCTGCCAAGCAAGGTGACGCTCCAACGTCACCAAACACTGCGCATGGCATGCAAAATGACCTCTGAACAAACTCAGCTTCTGATCTCTGAGCTACTGCTCTCTGAAGTACTGATCTCGTAGCTTTTTATTTCGTCTACTGACTCAGCTACTGGTCTCTGATCTATTTCTTATTGAATTTCTCACTTGAGGAGGAAATATGGAATTCTTGTGCAATATGCAACCTGTTTTTTTTTTTGTTCCGAGCTCTGCCAAGAAGCTTTCAGGGTCCATTCCCCAGGTCAGCAGCTCTGGGTTTGCGCTGATGCACTCCCATGTAAGTCGAACTCGCCTGGAAAGACTGGCCTTGGGCTGCAGTATCTGCACACTGCGAGAAGCGTTAATAGGGCCGGTCAGATGCAAAACGATGCAAAACGATGCAAAACTCGTCGAAATTTGCCAAGCAGCTAAGTGAGATTCTTTACGAGCTCGGTGGATGCCTTGGCTTCTTCCGCTCCAAAGCGTAAGTCTTGTTCAAACAGTTGAATTGCCTCCTTCATTACTTACACCATCGGTATGTCATGGGATTCCAATGCCCAGAATTCATCCTGTATCATCATGTCATATCCTTCCAACACAGAAACTTTAGACTAGCAGACTGGCGTAGGCCCCAAACATGCCAACAAGCATGCATCCAAGACCGATGGAACCAGAACCCTTGAACTCCTTTGACGTCTAAATCTGTCTGCAGAAAAGCTTGAAATGATCCTCAATGATGTCGACCATGTCCCCATTCTTTTTCCAAGCCCAGTGGCACATCTTTGTTGCTAAAGGCTTTGAAAAAGCCATCTCTCCTTTGCACAGCCAATGGCAGTTGCAGGATTGGGAGGCAAAGCAAGGAAAACAATCGGAGTTGCGGATCTTCCGGTTTGAACTGTCACTTGTCTGCTATTCGAAATGATTTGGAGGAACCATGAAAGGTTGGAGTCGGTCTGTTGGGGTCCATGGGCTGCCGCTCCTTCAATAAAGAAATGCGGATCCTCACTGCCATCCTCGAGGCTTTCTAAGGTTGCTGTTTCCAACACTCCAGCGTCCTGCAAGAGTTTTCACCGTGTCATCTATGGGAAGTGTTGACATATGTTTGCATGAAGGCATCATGGAAACCATCAACCCAATAGATTCAATAGATTCAAAGAAAACAGTCCTCAATGTCACTCCATGTCAGACCGAGGTCGGGCAAGAGCGGCTCCATGACTTTTTCCAGCTTGAGAACAGCTTTCCGAGTCGCCTTCTCTCTGTTCGCTTTTGGGTTAAACGTTATGCCAGCCTTGTTGGCAGCAGGCACCAAACAGTATACCACAGATGCGCAGACCAGATACACAGCCAACATAGCACCAAGTGGATTTAAAATGTAGTAGCCGGCCGGTCCCATTAGCTTCACACCTTTGAACCTTGGTTCAAAAGGCCCACTGAGTTAAATCGAGTAGTCGATGCAAGACTCAACTGCGCAAAACGTGCGGCCATGTGTCGTTTCGCTCGTCCCAAGCTTTTGCGCAAAGCAGCTGGTTGCAAACTCCACTGTCGCAATCTTGGGCCTTGAACAACCCAGAATGAATCTCCCGTGCATGACACAAGCAAAACATCTCAATTTGAATCCATCTCTCACACAATTGCAGGCACTGTCTTCGTCATCATCCTATACACATCCAAGATCCTACACATCGTGGTTGGCACAGAAAGGATCTTCGATGCATCTCAGAATGTGGCAACTCTGGGCTACCGACACGACATTCAAAATCGAGAAGAGGCTCTTCATGGCTTCTGTTGCTTCCGGGGGCCACGGCATCTTCAACCCCTGACAGGAAAGCCCAGAATCTCACCCCCTGGGCATTTCTCGCAGTTTTATGCAATTTTGTTGGGTGCAAGAGTTTAGCCTCTTATCAAATCTTATAAAAGAAATCGGCCGGAACGCCTAAGCCCAATACAAAGTCCCAAGCCCCAAGTCCGTTTTCCCTTTCCACAAACATGGAACCCACGATCAGATTCATGGTTCCAAGATGACCCATGATGACTCAGACCTTGTGGGTCAAAAAGGGTCTCCACTTTGTCCTTGCTCAAAAATCAAAAGGCGCCCACCTCCGAGCTTGTCGAGCATTCAGTGGCATTTGCACTCGCACAAGCTGCCAGTTGCTTCATCTCTGCTTCATCTTCCGACCAAGCGAAGCTTTTGAGTTGGTCCAAATTGAATTCCAGGAGGACAGAGCCTTGACACACCAAGTTACCAAGTGCTCCCGATTGAAGTTGGGTGTGAATTCAAAATGCTTCAGAAGGGATCGATCTCCCATGACAGACTTGGTAGAAGCATTTCTCAAGAAAACCATTATTGTAATGACCTCTAAAGTTATGACAGCAGTAGCAACCTCATTTCAACAATGACAAGGGTAGCACCCCTTAAATCTGGGCAGGTGGCATGCTGCAATCCATTGTGAGCCAATACCTCGGCATCTAGACATGTTGCACGATCACTGATATGAAGATGGAATTAGTGCAGTTTCACACCTCCCTTCACAGCTGAGTTGCGAATGATGCTGGTGTGCAGTTTCACACCCCCCTTCACAGCGGTGGTGGCCGCCATGACTGCCACCACAAAGTTCATGAACGCCTTCTGGACGAGATCCGATAGAATTCCCGCCTCAGTAGAGCAGAACGATCCATCATACCATCTCTTGGTCCTTTCTGCAATCACATGGGGGAGTCCGGAGTCCCTGAAATTATACAACCCCACCATCAAGAAAAGTAATGTGATGGAATGTAAGGGAAACCAAGGATTCCCGTAGGGCATGTACTTTTCAGCATTTTCTGCCCGTGTGAGCTTCACAATTTGACCAGACTGGTTTCACATATTCACGGAGCACACTTATATAAATTTTCACATTCATCCAAAAGTTGTGAGTTTTGATGCGCGGAGCTACACAAAGGAGAGGGCCGGAGAGGGTCACACGGTTGCACAAAAGAGACTGAGGCAGTGACAGCTAGCACACCACCAGGGTCGGCTGGACAAGGCTGGCAAAAGTCTGGATAGCTATCACGCGCATAACCATCTGGGCAATGACCGCAGAGAACACCAGAAGAGCCTCAAGAAAAGCAATACTTTGATGCCCTAGCTATGCGGGTACTGGGCATTGCTGCCCTACACTAGCAGCACTAGCACCGCTTGAGCTGGCACTCATGAAAGTTCAACCTGCCACCCGTAAGGCTGGGGCCGACTGCGCATCCATTTCCTCACTAGCAGCAGGTCACTGATGTTTTCAGCCTACAAGATGCCCCTCTTCACTGGCTGGTGATGATTTCCGACTTGCGTCTGATTTCCTTTCCGATCCAAGTGTCCCCATGCACCATGGCAACCTTTTGGGGCATCAAGGCCAAGGCGAGTAGAAAGACATGCTTCACCACCAAGACAGCCAGGAGAACCATCAGCCAGCAGAACATCACAGGACACAGCAGTAGTGATTCCTGTCTGGAAAAAACCAGGCCTCAGTGTCAGTCAAACAGCGTAAACCAGAAATCTTATGAAATTTTCACCCTCAGAAAGACGGAATAGACATGAAGAATCATGAAGAAACCTTTGCACGAGCATGTGTCAAATGCGCGGTTTCTGCACCAACATGACAAATACAGGTCAATACAGAATCCTCCAGCACGAGGCAAGAAGCGTCTGCATGTGTTACAGTACAGGGATGTCCCAAAATGAAGCTGCCACTAAGAATTGCATCCTCTACCATGTCGCTCCGTTGCTGCATCGCGCTTCTCTGATCTCCTCATTCCTCATGTTCTCCTTTGTCTCCTCTTGTATTTTTCTTCCTTGTCTTCTGAACTTTGGTTCCTCTTCCATTGGCTGATGTTGCCGCTGTGTATGTTTCCCGTGCCGGCAATGATAAGCGGCTATGTGCTGTTGGTTGCTCATGATTGCTCTGCTCTTCCCTGCCTGCACATCACAAAATCCTACCTTTTCTCGCTCTTCGTTGGCAGCACGCGGAACTGGAATTGCTGCTTGACGACAGCTACTCTGACGAGGGGTTTGGGCGCGTTTGGGCTGCACCGGAAAGAGGTGAAAATGTTGGGAAACGATCGCCTTGCCCTGCAATCAATGAGCCTAGCAGCATACATGGCTCCTAAGGACAGGAGGGCTTTCGAAACGTTTAGTGCAGACCAGGAACTGGGGTATAGGAAGGGCATGAATTCCTTGTAAAGAAGCATTGCTGCTCTTCTCAAAACCACCCCTGCAATCCAGACCTTCGAACGTGCAAGAAATGCACTTCGCAAGCTGCTGGCTGTTGCTGTCGATGCTTGCATAGTGGTTGATTTCGCAGAAACAATCTGCCAACGAAGATGCGCCAAGCTCACTATCAGCATTGGCAGGGCAGTTCAGTGGGCACTCTCCGTTTCCGAGATTTGGCTTGTAGCTCTTGCGGGCGCACGGTGGGCAGACGCTGCTTTCAGAGCCATCAGTTTGAACCTGCACGACATAGAAGTGGCCAGGCTTGCAAATGCAATCACTCTTAGCCCTTCGTTGTGTGGTCGTGGTTGAATTCGCATGGCACAGAATTGCTTGCCCATCTCCAGGACAATAGTAGCCTTCCAAACAGCTTGTGCATGAGCCTGTTTCATCTTCAAAAAGCCCCTCCTCGCAGGGAGATTCAGAGAATCGGAGGTGTGTTTGAAACCTGCTACAGTATGCCACAGTGGCATTTAAGGAAAATGGTGGAAAATCGTGCCAGCTTGTTGTTACACCCTGCCGAAAACATGCAGAATTTCATTTTCAGCTGCACAAATCACAAACTCGCACTCTCCTGGCACTTGCAGGCATCACTTGAATTTGCACCCGTGTCCAAAGTGGATCTGAGTGACGGGCATCTGGAACAGACAGCATCGGCGATATCCGCCTGCCAAAGTAGAGAAGGGAAACAGGATTTAGAAAAGATTTATGTCTACATAATATGATGGAGTGACACAATCTCAAGAATACGAGCTGCATCCTTGAAGCTTGTAAAGGGTTTCAAGCTGCGCCTTTTCACACCATGCGTTTATCAAAGCACGTGCCTTGTATTCACCTTTTACGCAGGCGGAGCAGGCCCCAGTTGCAGGAACATATCCATAACCGGGGCTGCACTGACAGTCCTCCTTGCTCTGGATGGGAACACCTGTCAATCCATCAGTTCCGCTTTTTTGCAAAAATCAAAGAACAAACAGTATGAATGAAATAAGTCATCATTAGTGATGATTTTTGTTTTTTTCTATGGCTTACATCTTTCCCCAACTCGTTAGCAAAGGGGGTCCCCTTTACTAAGCGTGGAGGGTGAGGGCTGAGCTGTGTTCGCTGCCCGTTGAAGTGTGCTCAGGAGGTTCACGCGATTGCGGTTTACGTGGCAGGCAGCATTTTGTAACGTTGCGTTTTTGGGGATCTCAATTTTTCTTTTTCAGGCCAGGGGTAGTGGATTCGACGCATTGTGGATGTGTTGTGGTACATTTTTTGTGGTAAGTAGTAATTAAAGACAGCATTTGTAGCATGTGCATGGATCTGACAAATCTGTTTCCCCTGGCATGTGCAATAAATTTGTGATGGCTTGGATAGTGTATTGTTACGAAATGATAGGAGGGGCAGCAATCAAAACGTGTTTTACGGTGATGTCTGAAAGTGCTATGATGTCATCTGATTGGTTTCGAGGTGACGTGAGGACGGGCAATGTGGTTGGTTGCGATGTCATGTGATGTGGTGTCATGTCATGTCGCGTGATGTGATGTGATGGGATGTGCTGTGATGCAATGGGATGGAATGGGGTGTGATGTAATGTGGGGTGTGTTGAAGATGACGCGCCGGGGAACGTCGGACTTCCGAGAGCCCATGTCACAGTACTAAGACTCCGTACTACAAAGAATTACTACCTACTACAAAGTTCTACTCTGGTACGACTCTGTACTATTCCAGTACTCCGTAACAAAGTACTACTCTGGTACTACTCCATCCTACGTATACTTCGTCGGTACTACCAAGTACTACTCTGCTACTACTCCCTACTAGTCTGCACAACTCCGGCACTACAAAGTACTATCCACTATCCATTTAATGATCTACAATGTTCAACCAGAAAAATTCAGTCTTCTTTGTGATATGTGATTGACCATTTCACGGGGACAAAACCCAATCTTGTCTCGGACTCCATCAAATCTCCTTCGCCCAGGCCCAAACACCCGTTGGAGAGACCTTTTCTACTTTGGTGACACTTTCGACTATAGAAGAATTTAGGAGTTTTCCTCTTTGAGCAGTTTTTCAAGGTATTTTCCTGTTCCTTGCAAAGAGAAGATGGGAAAAAACTATCATCTCGTCACGGACTTTTTCGTGCAAACAGCACAAGCCTGGAGGCACAGCGCGGTATTGCCCACACACGATCGTGGTAGCAATGGTCTGCGGTTCTGAGGACACATTCAGCTGAATGCCGGCCCTCGACAATGTCCTGAGATAGCCCTCATGATAACTCCATGCCAACCACACCCCCAGGCTCAGCGACGAATGGGTACATGTGAACAAATACTAAACAAACGGGCCCTTCTGACGATTCGGAAAGATATCATGAGATATCCTTGGATGATTCGGATATGGAGGGGGCATGGTCCTAAGTCAAACTCTTAAACAAGCGACGGGTTCGACTGCACTGCACCAGAGATCTCGTTGTTCAACGTCGACACTTCCAAGTCGCCAGCTGTTCTCTCTGCTTCATCGGCAGAGCGTGTGTTGATGGTGATGGTGATGGTGGAGAGGTCAAAGAGGCGTCGGCTAAGCCGCCGTCCTGAACCAAAAAGGCTCCCAAAGTCCTTGGAGACTCCAGAGGCCCAAACTTGTTACATCTGTGCCGCATTTTGCGGTGTCTGAATAAAGGTTGCTTTTATTTCATTACAATATTACATAAATATGTATATATATATATATATACATAAATATATACTGTCTCTCTCTCTCTCTTCTCTCTCTCTTTCTCTCTTTCTCTCTCTCTCTCTCTCTCTCTCTCTGTGTTGAATTTCAAAGTTGCACTCGAAAAGTTAACACCATGTAGCAGAAGAGTAGCAAGGCTACATGTAGGTTTGTTCCCAAATAGATTCGAGGCATATTCCCAAGAAAGTATTGTTCGATTGCTATTCTGCATATTGATTACTATAATATAGGTTATATCTTGTTTCAAAGGTGTTGAATGATATGGTCGGTCCAGGACTTGGATATATTGTCTGTATACCGCCAATTGATGCCCCATACATATTTCATACGGTAGAAGGCGCAGAATCTACAGACTTGCGAAGACATTGACAAAGAATCCCGGCTGCGGGCCCGATACCCCATATCCCCCACCAATGTGATGACCCTGTCCACAATATGATCTCGGCCCGAGCCAGCCAATGGGTTGGGCGGTTGCCGGAGCATGTCAATTTGCAGCATTTTGGTCTCTAGCCCTTGAAACAGGCTTGCAATCTTTCAAGGTCGGGTTGCAAAGTCATACCCTCATCTATTTGTTCCAAACAGGAGCGAGTTAAGCGTTGCAGTGAAAGCAAACAACGCGAAAGCAGCGAAATCCAAAGTGGACACATCACCTCAGCACTATGTAATCACATGTTTGGCAATTCCAGACTGAGCGATATCAACCACCTTCCCGTGGATGCATGTTGCTAGATGTCGCGTCTTCACTGTGCAGGCAAAATTTTGAACATGTTGCAAATCCAGCACATATCAAAGACTTATATGTGAAACCCCGGAACCTTCGGTTGGCCTTGCACGCATGTCCGCACCTTGAAAGCATTGTGTTTCTAGTGCTACGTAATGCAATCAAGAAGGGTACCTGAATGAGACAGATTTGATGCAATGTGTGTATCGATGGCAATGGCGCCGATGATGCGTTCACAAGCTTAGGCAAGAATATACGAGAGCCCCAGGATAGCCACGCAAACTTTTGGCCCAAGCAAACAACTTGCAAAAAGATCTTGCTGCTGTAGCAAAGCTCAAAGACACCTATGGGTCTTTTTCATGTTTCAATTTTACTGACGCGTTGAAACGCACGGCCCCTTGTTGCACGTCCACCAGGTTCAGTTCACGCAAGTTGTACATGAGTGCCACCAGCATTACAAGGGACCATCTATAGAGGCATGTTCATTGACATTTGTTGATTCCCTATTTTTGCTGTCTACTTGTTACCTGGCAAGGTTCTCGCTCCAGTATTTTGATTTTATCCTCCTTATTTTCTTGACAAAATATCATATCATAGTACAGTAGCGAATCGTGGGCCTTATCCCACCCTATCCAGACCATCACCATTTCATTGCGCCCAGTTGGGATGAATTACCCCTGTCCCACATGGGCGAAGCTGGTCCTGAATCCGACCCTTTTTATCTAATATATCAAATTTTATCACCGTTTATGGACTACGTATGACTACGCATGGTTACATTTCATTGGGTGGGGTTTGGGGCGGCTGGCGAACCTGGAACATATATTCCCAGTGAGCTGACCGTTGACCCGGGCAGCCACCACATCTGCGGCTGACAAGGCACGATTTCTATCGCTGAAGGATCTATCCCAGTAGCAGCTGCAAGGCTAGTTTTGAACATTTCCTGAGAATCACGCAGGTCGGTACAGGTTATGATTGGCCAACTCAGCAAGAACAGCAGGTTAAGCTTTCCAAAGCAAGCTGCATCTACGTAAAGATTTGGGTACAACCAGGTACGAGGCAAATCTTTATTCGCAAAATACGATAAATCATAATAACGTAATAATAATGTACCATTTGGGTCCAAATCGGCAGTTCTGTCCACATACGTCCTACCAGCAAAACATAGAACAAGTATGAGGAAGACTGAAATAGCACAAGCAAGTACAAGTGCCATCTCTCATCCTCTAGAGCTCTTCAATGTGCCTCAGCTGCCACCAAGTTGCAATCAGTTGCAGTCGAAGCGTTTCAAGGTCTTCAGTCGCTGGGAGTTCGCCAATGGAAAAGGTCAAGGAAACGGCTGGTACTGAAGCTTCACTTTGGAGGGTTGAACTGTTGCTCGAGGCCGGTGTCACCTCATAACAAGAGGACGATGAAACTGAGCCAGTTCCATAGGTTGTAAATCCAGGTGGGCACGGAGTACATTCCTCGCCGCCGGAGACATTCTTGTAGGATCCAATGGCACAGGCAAAGCAGCCAGTCTCGCCTGCCTGGATTCCATAGCCCTCAGCGCAAACACATTCGCTCTCTGAAACCTCGCCAGGACAGAAGCAAAATTGCCATTCGACAGATCAAGTGTGACCCGTGCCCCACAGATTTTGCGGCAACAGGGTTAGGACGGGGTAGGTGAAGCACCTGTCTTTCCCCAAATGCCAATGGTTATTATCCCCAGATGTCCAGCGCTATCAGGAGTTCTTACAGCGGTGCTTCGTGCCACGCTTGGACCTTTAGGTGCTGTTTGACAACCACAATTGACAACGAAAAAGAAGGAATCACAAATAAATTTGGTGGCTGCCACTGTTGGTTGAGCTTGTTCTGACGGATCTGCGAACTCAAAGAGTTGAAGAAAAATTTATACCAGCATAGACCCCAGATAGCATAAACCAATTTTTGTGCTATCAATGTAAAGTTAAGAAAGGTGAAACGGAGAACGGTGCAACACTCTGATTTATGTCATAATCTCAAGACGGTGTTTTTTCTCGCCTGCTTTGGGAAGCAGTGCAGACGAGCGGTGACGTGGGAAGAGCAGTCCCACCTGCTAGTAGTAGCAATAGTAATAGCAGCAGCAGAAGTAGTAGTAGGCGTAGGCGTAGGCATAGGCGTAGGCGTAGGAGTAGTAGCAGTAGCAGTAGTAGCAGTAGTACCAGCAGTACCAGCAGTAGCAGTAGCAGTAGCAGTAGCAGTAACAGCAGCAGCAGCAGTAGCAGTAGCAGCAGAAGCGGAAGCAGAAGCAGAAGGAGAAGCAGTAGCACTAGCAGTAGTGGTAGCAGTAGTGGTAGTGGTAGTGGTAGTGGTAGTGGTAGCGGTAGCGGTAGCGGTAGCGGTAGCGGTAGTAGTAGTAGCAGCAGTAGTAGTAGTAGCAGCAGCAGAAGTAGTCGTCGTCGTCGTAGTAGTACCCATGGCACCCAGCAATGGCAACCAGCAAGGCACCCAGCAATGGCACCCCACCATGGCACTCTACCATGGCACCCAGCCATGGTTCCATAGCATGGCGCCCAGCAATGGCACCCTACCATGCACCCTACCATGGCACCCTACCGTGTCACCCAGCAATCGCACCAGCAATGACACCCCACCATGGCACTCTACCATGGCACCACCCTACCACGGCACCCTGCAGCCACGTCCAATCCACCAAAGTAGTTCGTCGCTCTCCATCAATGGCACCCTGCCATGGCACCCAGCAATGGCACCCGGCATGGCGCCCTACGATGAAAGCTGCAATGGCAACCAGCAATGGCACCCTGGGTGCCACGTCCAATCTGCCAAAGTGGTTCGTCGCCCCCCCCTCCTATTGGAAGTAAGAACCCCTATAGCTAAAGCTATCTGGGGAAATACATAAACGTTGGCAGTGGCATTTGTTGTGTTGCGGACAACCGTCGAATGGACGAGGTGTCTACCATGCAGGAGTATCAAGTGAATCAAGTGCTTTGCATTGTCCCCTATCTTGCACTGACTTTCACACCTCACAGCTCCCCTTGACTTGTGTCTAGCAGCTGATCCCTTGAGAAAAGTTGTTTCACCAACTCGGCACTGCGTCCTTTTGGCACGTTGAGGTCGTCCGCCTGCACAGTAAAAGCCTCTGGAGCAAAGCTCGCAAATCAAGCCTCGCGCTGTAAAGCACAGCTCACAACAAATCAATCTTTTGGGATGTCGTGGCTGAAATCTGTTCATGTCGGAAGCCTACATTGTGATTGCATGCAGTGGGAGAAACCTCAAAAAACAAACAGCCTTTCTAGTAGACACTGTCTGCAGTGCGTACACCTGCCTCATCTGACATGCCGATACTGGCATCACAAATCAGCAAGAGAATCAGTAGAATCAATATGTGTAGTGTATACCATATTAGTTTGGTGACCATATCTTTGCGTTTTGCTAGGGTTTTGGTTCCAGCTTTGGGATTGGTGATATTGGAGTTGTTTTTTTGTTGGGTGTTGGCAGGTGTGGCCGATGTGGCTTTGGTGGGGTTTGGCTGCAGCTTTGGGAAGGTTCTCAGTTCTTGGTGTCAAGTTCTTTAAGGGTGGCTCAAGATAGGTAAGTTTACGGATACCTCTATGTGAGATGGATTCAAGGGTGCTCAATTTTTGGACCCCGGTGGGTCCAAACGATATCAACCACAAATTCCCCACAATGCCACCTGATGCGGGTCCGGATGCGAAGCTTCCAGGAGGGCAGTCTGCTTGCAAACTACCAGCAGGAGCTCGGAAAAGTGCAGTAGATGAGCATATTGCGTTCTTGGGACACCAACACATCTGGTAAAGGCCTGGTAGGGCCT
The DNA here is from genome assembly GCA_000507305.1 of Breviolum minutum Mf 1.05b.01. Classification (NCBI taxonomy): domain Eukaryota; class Dinophyceae; order Suessiales; family Symbiodiniaceae; genus Breviolum; species Breviolum minutum. The sequence goes on from DF239128.1 coordinate 260,317, forward strand.
TGAAGGGAAGAGTGCCCAAGTTCACTGTGAAACCATCTGCACCTTCTTGTACTGCAATTGGATTCTGCAAGTCTACAAAGCCTTTCTTCTCAATGCCTTCTGCACTGCCACACTCCCCATCAGCAATCCAAAGCAAATCCCCAGCTGTCAACCCAACTCCTGATAAACTCACGGTACATTTGCCGCCCACGTAGCAAATCGTTGTTTGCGCAAACGGTCCACTAGCAGTCATCAGCCCAACTCTTGCTGTGAAACCAATGGAGGAGTCACATGCGTCAACACCAGTGATGGGCCTGCAAAAGCAAATGCGGAAAATTCCAGGAACTGACAGCAGGATCTTCGCACCATCGCCCGCAAATGCAAAGTTTGTCCCATCACTGGAATCCAACATGCCTTGACCAGGAAACCCAAGGATAGCACTTCCCCTGCCACAGTCAGACAGGATCATCAGCCTGTCTCCCGAAGTTATGCTTGCACCCAAAACTCCAGAGAGCGCACACGGTTGTCCCACGGCACATCCTTTTTCCTGGTTGGTGCTTGGACCATAGACACTGAGGCGTCCAGCATAAACAACAAAATCAGAAGGTTGTGCACATGCAGAGGAGCCACTGCTGCTACACCAGCAGAGTAGATAACCGGCTTGGTTCGCATCAACCTGGA
>DF239128.1:261137-311545 GCA_000507305.1 Breviolum minutum Mf 1.05b.01
GTTCCCTCCTCGTTCTGAGTAGACATCTCCACAGTCGCAGCTGCTCCGCAAGAATCCCGTTGAATCCTCACATGGTCTGCTGCTGTGAGACCGTAGCCAGAAAATGGTTGCAAATCTAGACAGTCCCGACCGCGAACACATGCGAAAGTACTCTCAAGAGGGCCTATGACCAGCATTATCCCTGCAGAAAGCCAGAAGTTTGAATTCAGTCCTTCACAAGTCAAGGCTCCTATGTTTGCACACCAACATAGGTTCACAGACCCACCCTGTGGCTTGAAATCTGAAGGGCTGTCGCCCCACACGTACTGACTGCCACTTGCTGTAGCAAGTTTAGAGATCCCATTGCTTGCGATACCTTCTTGCGGTGACTTGGCTGAACTGCAGTCAGAAGTGGTGATGGCAAGTCGGTGTCCATCTTGCAATCTTGATCCCGTGACACCTTCCACAGTGCACACCCGGCCTGAGGTACAGGTCCACGATTGGAGCCCATCTGGCTGCACACACATGCTCTCACTTTCGGCCCCGTCAAGAACTGTGGTGGAGCCACGCACGCATGGAATGCATCCGGAGACCTGGGCCAGTCCAGTGGCATTGCTCCACTTGCCAGCTTCGCATGCGAGGCAAGCATCGACTGATTGTGCTGCTTGTGATTCGGAATATCGTCCTGCTGGGCAAAGGAGGCAAGTCGCCATTTGTCCAGTTGAATAGCTTCCCGCTTCGCAAACAGCGCACTCGCTCTGACCAAGGCCTGAAAAGTTGCCAGGTGCACATGGTGTACATGGAGTGTTTGCAACTTCTGCCTTGAAGGTACCAGGCTCGCAAGGGTTGCAACTTCCAAGCTGAGGGAAGAAACCGGCCACACAAATGCACTCCTCTGCACTGGAAGCGTTCATGCCGGCTGTTGTGGTACTTTGTTGACACTGCTGATGGTGACTTCCACCAAGGCAGTAGAAACCTGCACCACAAAACTGGCATTTCGAAGGCGCCAGGGGATCAAAATTCAGCAAGCCCGCAGAGCAGGTGCAAGCAGCGTGTGAGATAGCTCCCTCAAAAAGGGTGGTCAAAGTTGCGTTTCCCCCTGTCGGACACGGTGTACACTCAGAATCGGCCACGGCTGATTTGTATCTACCAGTGGGGCATTTGACACAGCCGGAACTGAGACCGGAGCTTCCAATAAACAGAGGCTGCATTCCACGTGGGCACTTGCAGTCCGCAGTACCAGAAATCATGGCACCATCTGCAAATGCCAAACCTGTAGGACAGTGAAGCACCCTTCTGACAATTGGAGAAGGTTCAGATGCTTCTGCTTCTCCCAGAGCAGTTCCTTTCATCCTGACATAGACCCAAGCATTGAAGGCAGTGGAATCAAAGTTGCCACGTACGATCTCTGCAACGCTCTGTTGTGATGTGCTAACAGTGTAGGAGATGGACCACCTGGTATTGAAAGGGCTAGCTTCGAATTGGGACGACAGCCTGGACGCTGTCAACCCCAGATTTGATGCAATCCCAACCTGGATCTCATTAAGCAATGCTTCTGTTGAAGCATCTGCAACCAAAATCACACCGCTGAAGGAAAAGATTGTCGCTTCTGTGGAGGCCAGCTGCTCAGAGGAAAGGTTGGCCGAAAGTTCCATTAAGTCTGTGCAGGTAAAGTTCTCAGCAGCCGCAACAGTATCGATCGTGTCACCAACACATTTGCACTCTCTGATGCTGATGGCCCCGGGAAGAGATGTGGTCCCTGTAGGGCAGAGAGAATCGCAGTTGGAATTTCCCACTGTATCTTTGAAGGTGCCAGCAGTGCATGCCGTACAGAGATTCTGAGTTGCATCCCAATAGTAGCCCTCTGTGCATTCACATGCTCCTGCCGTGGTGGAATTGGCCACTGAAGTGCTACCAGCTGGGCATGAATGCAATGCAGCGTCCTGTCCCCCTGTACAATAAAAGCCAGGTGGACAAGGTTCGCAGACTACATGGGCACCCGTCAACTCATACCAGCCAGGTGCGCAATTTATCTCCAGGGTCACTGCTACGATTGTAAAGTGTGAGGTTTCAGAGCAATCTGCTTGTGGAGACACGCCACACCAGCACATCTGGATTGGTTCGGGAGAGCCAAAAAAGGGAAGGTCTCCAAGTTCAATTTTATAGCCACCAGTCGCTGGATCTGCCTGAAGCGAAAATACAGGTGGCGGAAATGATGGATACGATTCAGACAGCAGAGAGTACCTACAGGATCCCATAGGCATGATCTGATCAGCCAAAGATAGACCCACACCACGAATGCCTCCAATCGTGCAAGTATCTCCGCGAGTGCAAGTGTGGGTCTGACCTGAGTAAGGACCCACCACCAGAAACAGGCCGGCTTCGACATTGAACCCGCTGTTTCGCACACAGTCGATGCCTTGAGTCTCATCTTGCCTGCACCAGCACATCCTGTACATCCCGGGCTCGGCCCTCAAGAAAGCATCCTCAGACTGAGAGACATTATCCACAAACGAAAAGGCCAAGTTGTCACTCGTTATGGTAGACATGTATAGCCCAGGCAAGCCAGGAATGAAGTCAGCTAGCCCACATTCTGGCGTAAACGATATCCTGTCGTTTGCTTCAAGTGTCCCACCATTCTGGAGGTACACCTGACAAATTTGTCCTGCATAGCAGCTGCTGAACTCTCCCCCTTTCGGCCCTGAAATAAGAACTGTCCCAAAGCCCGCTTCCAGGTAGGTGGCAAAGCTCGTCGCGATCATCTCAGAACAAGAGGTCCCCAAAGCAGAGCACCAACATAAAGGATAAGTTCCAGTAGCAATCCATGCAACTCCAGGCAAGCTCAGCAAAAGCTCCACTTCTTGACCAGAGGTTTGGGCAGTGACACTAAGCTTGTACTCTCCAAATGATGATGTGGCAGAAACTGAATCACAGCCTGAACGGATGTGAATCTTATCTGATGCACCAAGACCTAAGCCCCTGATTGGACCCTGATTGAGACACAGCCTGCCTTGGACGCATGTAATTTCCTGATCTGCATAGGGGCCCAAGACTGTCATTGAACCCACACTTATTCCGAAATCAGAAGACAAATCGCAGTAGTGCCCAACGTCAGCACCACCACACCAGCAAAGTGAATATTGCCCAACCTGGATCTCAACCGTGCCTGTCCATTGGAAATCTGTTGATCCAGAGCTTGACCTCCCCCCTCCATCCGTAGTCATTGACTCGGTTGTTTCCCAAGCAGGGAAGTTGCCTGAAGCATAAAGGGCGGCGATAAGGTCATCCTGGCTGCTGTTGCAAGGTTGTGCCAATACCATCAGTCTGCTGGCATTGAGAGTCTCCACATTTTGGAAGCCTGTGATTTGGCATTGCTTTGCCTGGGCACACTCAAAGGCCTGATTCTGCGGTGGAATTTTGCAATCCTGGATGCTTGCTGACCCAGTTTCAAGCGTAGTTAGGCCATCGCAAGGTTCACAAAATGCCGCCCCTGCTTGAGAGGAGTAGTAGCCCTTTTGACACGGCTCACAAACATCATAGTTACTGTGCTTGCCAGCTTCACACGCGACACAGCTCCTGACTGTCGTACCTACAAGGATTGTTCCATCGCCGCAGTATGTGCAGTCTGTGCGATTGGCGTTTACCACATCCCAACAGTCCCAACACGAATCATAGCCCGCGCTGTCTTGGTACTTCCCAAGCTCACACTGCGTACATTCACTCTGATCAGATGACATATAACGGCCTGGCTCGCATTCAGAACATGCACTACTGCCAGCTGAGGAGGCATATCCCCAACTACACCAATCGCAGGAATAGGAGTAGGAACCGGACCCCCTGTACCTTCCAGCATCACACGGTACACACTCCGTCTGCTCCATGTTAGCTTCTTTTCCTGCTTCACACTCATCACATACAGAAGCAGCCGGACCTGAAATTGAGTTCCATGGGCACCAATCGCAAAACTGCTGTTCCTCGCTAGGTGCATAGGTCCCGTTCTCACATGGTGAACACTCAGACGCTTCCTGCTCTGCAAACCTTCCTACCGGACATGGGCTGCAGTCTCCACTGCCCGCTGCCGCTGCTGTTCCAGCCCAGCAACCGTAACACACTGTGCTTCCTGCATAGCTGAACTTCCCTGCTGCGCAATCAATGCAAGTACCATTACCACTGTCGAAATACTTGCCAGCAGCGCACTCCTCGCACGCTGAGGAGCCTGCTGAAGACACATAGCCCGAAAAACAATCTTCACACGAAACACCATAGTCATTGAATTTGCCAGCTGGGCATGGATCGCAAGTCACGAAGAGCGAATCTGGAACCGATCCCAGCTCACAGGCTTCACAGGTAGAAGTTCCACTTCCAGGCGCAATGCCATACTCGCATGCCTCACACTGAGTAGCCCCTAAACTATCTGCAAACCTCCCAGCGCTACAGTTTGTGCACTCCGTTGCTCCGAGCATGTCAGATGCGCGGCCCATTGGACAACGTGCGCAGTACAGTGGGTGCGCGTGCAGCTTCCAGTTGACACCATCATCATCCAAGTATCTCCCAGATGGGCAATCAGAACATTCGGTCGCACCAGCAACATCGGCATACTTCCCGGCAGGGCACACGGCACATGTTCCATCAAGTTGCTCGTAGTAACCTTCAGTACCTCAGCTTGGAAACGTGCTAAAGGTGGCAATTTCCACACATGTTACTTCGCGACACATCAAACTTTGCCTTCGATGTGGAGAATTCCAGTACACTACGAACATCCATACACTGTGCTCCCGGCATTGGCTGTGCCTTGGATAGCAATACTTCACAGAGTGGCCATGCACAAAGACCGGGAAAACAAGAACCACATCACCGCACAGTCTACTTGAAACAGTATATAGTGTCTGCCCGATGTGGTGAAACGAAACCATCCAAAATCCGAAATCCAAAAGCCAGAATTCAAATGCGAAACCAAAACTCCAAAATCAGAAACCCAGAATCCGAAATCCAAAATCCAAAATACGAAATCCAAACTTCAAAATGCCAAACCCAAACTCCAAAATCAGAAACCCAAAATCCGAAATTGCAAAATCCGAAATCCAAAAGCCAGAATTCAAATGCGAAACCAAAACTCCAAAATCAGAAACCCAAAATCCGAAATCCAAAATCCAGAATTAAAAATACGAAACCCAAAATCCGAAATTGCAAAATCCAAAATTCAAAATCCAGAATTCAAAATGCGAAACCCCAAACTCCAAAATCAGAAACCCAAAATCCGAAATCCAAAATCCAAAATTCAAAACAGGAAATCAAAAAATTCAAAATGCGAAACCAAAACTAAAAAATCATAAACCCAAAATACGAAATCCAAAATCCAGAATTCAAAATGCAAAATGAATGCGAAATCCAAAATCCAAAATCCAGCGGATTTTGGCTTGGGGCTGTCAAACAAAAAACGGAGACTACTTGTGGAGGTGGGGAATTCCTGCTACTTTTTATCTTTTCGTTACTTCATTTACTTATCGAATTAGCTGACTCGAAGACTAAAATGGACACAATCTAGGCTCTTTATGGCTCTTTCACATGTCGGTTGCTTACTGCTTCTCATGTGACAAGGGCTTCTATGATGCTTCTCGTCCAACCCTCCCTCCATCCATGCCGCTGCACAGCAGGCGAGTTTCGCTGGAACAAAGCTGCAAAATAAAGCTGGGACGACAAGGATTAGCCGCATCAAGTCAACTCCATCACTTCCACGGCATGTAAAGCTGAAAAGCAATGTACAAAGTGCGCAGCTTGTGGATTAAGTGCACTAGAGTCACTGGATGCATGACTTGATTAGAGTCCCCCTATTCTTGTCCTAAATTTCTCAATTGATCACCTGATTCAAACCTGACACTGGGAACACTTTGAAACAGAAAACCTCTGTGCCCAGTTTGCTTCCAGCAGTCTCTTGTTCCCACATCTCGCAGGTGGACAGTGGACACCTAATAGTTCTTAAAGAAAAAAAATCTAGAGCAGAAATGGCACATGTACAAACATTTGACGCAGGGGCAAAGACTTCTGAATTCCCAATCACAGAGTGACAGCAAGTCACGTGAGTCCCCAGGACAAAGCGAGTGGAAGAAATCTGGGAAAGGGTCGACCTGGAAACGCTCAGCATTGGACTTGAAGCATTTCAAAGTTCGACACCTTTTTTTCCTCACTTTCACAGCAGGCGATGCAATAGATTTCCTTGGCTAGAAAGGCCTCAGCAATTTATGTTCTTCAAGGCTGCCAAGAAATGCATGAAGTCTACTTTTAAATTGGAAATGTCTACACATATCGTTTCATATCAATACCATTCAATACCAATGTGTAAATAGCGCTGAATCTATTGAAAATAACATGGATTGGCTTCTTCAATGCCGTGGATGTTATAGGGGAGCTCATTCGGTGCATAGAGTGAAGGTCAAAGAACGGCCAGCTAACCAAATAATTGCCGAAACAACACAAGACTCTTACTTCTGACAGATACAATCAGAAGTCAAAAGTGTGAAAATGCAGTACCGAGCAAGCAAGCCATCCTTCCTTCTAGCTGGGAAAGCCCGGTCAAATGACTGTGAAATTGAGACCCTACAAGCTACACTTGCAAAAATGCTTGGTGAGCAGACCTAGTTTCTCGCGAACCTTGCTTCATTCAGATCTGCTATATGCCGATATGCCTTCCAATGCTGTGACAGTTACATACTGTTTTGCATGCATGCAGCAAACAGGTGCACCAAAGAACCTGCTGAGGCACCCGAGCTGATGCTGGCTTTGAGGATGAGGTCAGTGCACACAGCACCTGTATCCGAAGGAAGCCTCTTCTGGTCGAACTGATCAAGCCAAAGTGTAGCGAACTCTTCAAAAGCCTGGAAGCGTCACCGGCTGGATCGCACAGTACGGTCGACAATAATGATCACACCATCATCACAGAAGCATCTACAAGGCGCGCAATGATAAGCCATGAAATGATATGAAAGTTCGTTCACTCACCCTGGCTTTTGCCGGGTCATGTCACCCGTCAGCTTAGGCCGATGATGATCTCCGGCTCGAGTGGCTGTACCGGAGACAATTTCGGCCGGGAGGATTCTTGAATGCAAAGCGGAGTTCCTCACAAGGAACACCCTATAAAGGCAGCTTGACCAAACTTTGCTGGTCTCTGCTTCCTGCTTGGGGGCCCCAGGTCGACTTCAAAAGTATGTATGATATCAATGATATCTATAAAATGTGTGTATGTGCAAATGTCACAACATCGGAAAAAGCAAAACATAAATAGTAGTACATCCTGGCTGTACAACAGTCTAGGGATCATAGTCTGACCTCCCCTAGCAAATTCGCGTGTGCATTTTAAATGTGGGATCAGCGGATCAGTTCAACTGCCAGCAGCTGTATGCAGCATCATCAGTGGTTTGGGCAACCAGGCCGGTACCATCTGTACCGTCCATCCGAGCTGCGGTCTTGGGTGGAGAGACTGCCTTCTTCTCTGGGAGCATTCGAATCTGCACACCTTCCTCCTGGTTAGGTCCAGCTGGACTGCCCCAACCTCCTGGAATCGCTACATGAGTTGGATCCACCTCTTTCACAGTCAACACCTCGCAAGTGCTTCCTCGTTTCAACTGGGCTCCCATGACACCATCTGTCAGACTCAAGGTCCTCAGAAGGTGCTGGCATGCGGTGTCCGTCCGAAGCTTGGTGGAAAAGCTACGGAATTCCTTGCCGTGCTGATCCAAGCATTGGCCGTGGCCCATGAAGATCGGAACTCCACGAGCATTCAACTTGTGCTGCACAAAGGCCGCCGAGCCCACAGATCCTGCTGCAGCCAGGTCTTGGGTGAGGCAGACATCAAAAACGCAGAACTTGTGGTAGGCAGCCGTGAGTCCACTGCAAGCCTCTTCCGCCTTGCTCAACAGGGTGTCTGGACACTCATTGATGCGCTTGATCCTTCGCGCCACCTCTTCTTCTTCTGTTTTGCCTGTTTTGTGTTCACCCAGCAGCATTAGTGCGGACTCCGTAGGGAATAGCCACTGGGACTCGGGTATTGGTTCCAAGTCGGCACCGATTGGCCGATCCCAGGACGGCACGACTGGTTCAGCATCATCCTCTGCCAAGTAGTTGAAGTTTCCACAGTACCCTGTCTGACCCGCTTGGGGAGGCATTGAGATAACGATGGATAGCCAGTCCACAGGAGTCACAGTGATATCAATGTGATTGGGCAATTTGAAGAGATAGATGCCTTTCTCGGGAAGGTTCTTGAAACGGTCTTCAAAGTCACCAAGTGCAAATGGCATGCGAGTTCGCATGCTCAGGATCCGATCATCGAAGAGATCTGAGTCCCAGGTGTCTCTACGATAAGCTTTCAAGACGCCTGAAACATCAAAGGTATCAACAGGCTCTTTCAAGATCTCAGTGCCATCATAAGTGACAGTGATGTCTCCATTTTTGGTATCTCGCATTACAACTAACCGATGGCCAGACAGGAAGTCTCCAGATGCTGCAAGGCCGGCCACAAAACCTTCAGAACCTTTGGAAAGTCCTTGCAGTTTGGTGGAAGAAGTCTTCACCAGCCAGTGCACTATGTCTCCTACTATCGTCGTCTCAGCTCCATCAAAGGTGATGAAGTGTGGATCCCCAAAAATTGCACAAAGCCCAGTCTCTGCCAAGGAGAATTGAGGTGTTCCTCCACAGCAGCAAGAGTCCATCTTAGTCACCATGGAAGACATCTGCTCTTGCAAACCTTTCATCTCACCAAGCACCATAGAAAGATCTACTTGAGAAGCTGAATCTGAAGCTTTGAGCAAGCTGCCTGGTTTGGTTTGCATCAACAGCACACCAGGCTTGCCCTTTTCTTTGCCTCCATCACATCCTGCATCCTCGACTCCCAATGCGAGGGGAAAAATTAGCAGAAGCTCCAGGAGCTTCATGGACATTGCTGGTGCCACAGTCACGCCCGTTTCTGCCAAAACAGCTGCGACAGTTGTGGGTATAACATGAACAGACCAAACATCTGAGAGCTTTTGAATTGACATGGACCCATGAATCCCTGAAGGCCCTGGAGTGAGATGCACTATCTTCATCTATCTTCATATCACAGCACTAAAGCCACAACTTTGATCACTGGCACCTTGTTGATGGTGAGTGTCTGATATGCTGGAGCGCCTCTTGCTCCTTTTACCATAGGTTCCTCACGATTGAAAGAAATGTCCCGGACAGGGGTCGTTCTGTCATTCAAGACTGTGTCCCCAAGTCAATTCTGTCTCTACTTTCTCCATGACCAGATGAGGCTTGAGGCGCTCTGGGTCAGCTACAGCGCGAGGGGAAGCACACACGCGCTGAGAAGATATGGGCAAGACCAAAGAAAGCCAAAAGCATGGCAACAAGACATGTCTAGTCTGAAGTGAGGGCCGCTTCTTTTTTTCATGGGGATCTATACCTACCCCCCGCAAGAAATAACACCTTATTTAGGGATAGCTGAACTCCAGCATTGTTGGAAAAGCCTAAACATGCCGAGGCTCCTGCACATGTCGAGGCAACAGCCGCATTTTGTCTCCATTCCTTGAAGGCAAGCATCGCCTTGTGAATCAAAGTTGTTCAGGCTACCAACTGACGTTCCATCCGAGCAGAAGATTCTCACTGCGTTACCTTGGGATACAGGGTCTAGAAGTAACAGGTCGATGATTCAGAGACAGTCAAACAGTCAAACGTGGTAATCTGGAGAATTCTGAGTTAATGGGCCCTGGCAATAGTCAAAATGCTGCTGACGACTGGGGTGCTGTTTGGCACTAGAACACAGCTACTTCCTGGCCCAAAATCCAAAGATTCCAGAGAAACAGTGGCTCAATAAGCAGGAAAAAACAAGTGATAATATGGCCTGACATATAATTCTGAGCAGATCTGCAAAGTTGGATGCTGCTTTCACAAGGAGAGGTAACCAGGTAGGTCTGCAAGAGGTCTGTAAGAGCCCCAATGTCATCTCCCTGGGACCCTGGATCTCGCAGGGGATAGCTTCGCTTAGCACTTCAGCGAAGGCAGAGTCATACGGAAATCTCTGGGAAAGCGCAAAAGCTGCAGAATGGTGCAGTCGAAAAAACAACACATATCAAGCACATGAACAAAACCAACTGTACGAGCACCCGATATCAGGATAGTTTCAAGATGCATCGGATTCAGGGCCTATCCCGAAAGACTCTGTGCATACTCTGTGCAAACTTGTTCCCCCGCAGCCCTTTTCATGACCAAAGCGAACGGTTTCTGTTCGCCACCTGTACATTCGCACAGTGGCCAAAGCATTCTTCAAACTTCTAAATCCAGCCCTACTTCAACAGTGCACCATCCTATCTTTGCAAATTTCAAGCGATTCACAGCCAAATCTGAGTTCCTTCTAAGAGTGGTGCTGGTGCTGAAAGGGTCAGTGGGCTGGTTCAATGCGCCATTGCACATCTGGCCTAGTTAATTTGGACGCAAAGCTATTTCGAATCCTTCACCACAGAGCGGGCGCGGCCATGTTCACCGTCGCCCAGAATCACAAGACTCAGGCCTTATCGTCACCTGAAACGTGAAACAAACATAAATCACATTCTAATCAAATGAAGCAAAGTGAATCCGCAACGACTGCAAAAGAGAAATGTGGGTGTTTGAGATTAAAGTCCTTCGACCTGGTCGGCACAACGGCGAAGACTAAGAATTGCTTGGATGTGCTGGAGTTGCTTTTCCCCGTTTCAAATCCTGATGAAATCTTTCCAGGCCTTGCTCCTTCAGTGTGTAATCAATCTCTTCAGCGCCAACTTGCGGCACGATACCATCCACTGCTGGGGAATCACTCTGGCCATGTTCCTTGACAGCAAAGTTAGGGTCGATTTTTGCCTGCATTGGACATGCCAGACTTGTTGAAAAAGGGACGTTCAAGGGATTTTTTCGTCTACAAAAGCCATCTGAAAACAACACCATGTGCTTCCTAGCATGCCAACTGCCCCCCATCTCAACTACCACCCCCACCAAAAGAAGTAAATTTAGATTTAAAAAAAAGTTTAGGGTTTAGACCTCGGCCGCAGCAATATAGCCAAGCTACCTCCACTTTCTTGTCGCCCAGATCTGCCGCAACATGAGTTGAGTCATGTGCACAAAAATGGTGAACCGTGATTTTTTGAGAAGAGAATCCCCTTCGGACCCAATGTATATAACTGACATTAACTGACTGTGTATATAAAATCTATAAGCATTTTGAGTTCACTTGTCGCGGTCTCACTTTCTGTGTAGCACTCCTGTGAGCTGAAGCAACTCAGGCTTTGCATCTCTCTTCTTGGTTGAAGTAAGTGAGGTCTGAACTGCCTTCCAGCACGCTTCAGCTGGCAAAACAACCGTCACTGAGGGTTATTGTCTGTGTGCATGTTTGACAGTTTGCAGATTTGCCACTTTAATTCAACGTAAGAGCTTCAAAAGACGTTCTGACAACATTGAAGATTCAATCGTTGAGGAGTTCATACAAATGACTCGAGATTTAAAGACCCGTGAGATGTGGGGAGACCAGCAGGTTTCAGCGATTCATTTCCAAGAATCGGTGAACCACCTTGGAGATTCCACACATCGGTGCAGCCAAGGCACTTGATCTTTCACTGCAGCCAAGGCCTGATCCTTATAGCTCTGGCCTCTCAAAAAAGCAAACTGTCTGAACTGGAAAACCCAGGACAGAAGGTGTCCCGGTGTCTGTTCTCTGGCGAGCCATGATAAAGACAGTCACCTTTTCCAGGCCTTCTAGACCGACTTCGTCATTTTCATCAAATTCATCCTGCACCAAAAGCTGTCAGTGCTGTCAGCGTTCATGTTTCAACAGATCCACTCGGACAGTCAACAACCATGATAACCATCGTACCCCGACAGCCTGTTGGTATGATGTATACACTCGCTCTCTGAGGAGCTTCAACTCCGCAAATTTCAGCCGGTGATGTTGCAAAGCCGCTTGTGTGGCATTGACCTTGTAAGGCCGATCAAGGCATTAAGCATTGCCCATGTTTTGGAATATGTCAAGCAATACAAGGTCGGTCACTGAACACTTCTGAAGCGGCAACATGCTCAAGAATGGATTAGATGATTAGATGATTAGATGGCCTATATCACCTGCTCATCTCCAAAGTGCCGAAACCAAGTGACCAGCCACAATGCATCATCCATGCGAAGCTTGCTCAGGCGAGCAGTCATGTCAAGAATGTCATCGGGCAAGAAACGCCAAACCGATGCCTGAAGCCCTTCTCCAAAGATGGTGGATTTCTTGGATCGTTCCACCTGATGTAAGATATCTACCACCTTGGCCTTCCATTTCCGAGCTAGGTGTTGCTTGGGGACCTGGCTGGGCACGTACCTTCCTGCGGTGGTGAGGGCACACACCACTTGGACCGAGTCTGCTGGAAGGCTCTTTTGGTTGAAGTCGTCCAACCACAGTGTGGTGAATTCCTCAAAGGCCTCGCGAAGGCAAGCGATAAACAATAAATCCTCATAAGAACAATGCATAGGAGACTAATACACTAGAAGCCGCACAACTAAACGTAGACGAGTAGAGTAGAAACTTGCTAACTTCTTCTTGGTAGCTTGACTATCCTTGTAAGGGCAGGGGTTCCCACCCACTTTGGCTTAAAAAAGCACCAGCCTTGATGACCGTTTTCCTCTGGAAGGTTAGGCCGAAGCGAAAGATCTTTGATCTGGTTCCCTTCACCATGGATACCTGAATGTGGGTATCAAAGCTTGGTGTAGGTTGTGTGGCATAGCTGGTATAACGGTATAACTTGCATCACTCTGCTCAAGCCAAGGGGCAAGATGGTAACAGCCGCGCTTCTTTGGCTCCGGCTCATGGGCACCAACGTGCGCGGCATTGACGAGCTCAAAGGATTCACTCCCGACAGACCACCTCAGCAAATGACCCAAACTGAGCTCAAACAAGTCGTGAGAATCATGAGTTGGTATGATCATTGGTGTGGTGAGTCCTGTTCAATGATTCCCTGACAGCTGGAAAAACCCTGGCTCAGCAGCCATGGCACTGAACGAGAATTTTTTCATCCTCCCGTTCTTGAAACAGAATCCGTGCGACGCTGAGGATATTCTTCTTTGCAGCCCCTGACATCACAAATCGCTATGGAAAGAATGGCAGTGTTGAGGCAACATATATGCACTTTGAGGACTGGAAGCAACTGAGAGGAAAGGAGTGAAGTCTGTTCCCTTATAGTTGTTATGTAAGATATGTGGTGCAACTGTAAGCACTGTAAGCTTTCAAGGACCATGCCTGCGAGTTTCTTCATGCCCTTCTTCCTGGCCTTTTCCTTGCCCAGTAGCTGGCTCACTTCAGCATCACTCTCATCACTGTCATCAACCTTCGCTGAGGAGCGAAGAAATTGCACCAAGATATGTAGTCCAAAGTAGGTGCAGAAGGTGGCCAACAAAATGGCCAGAATGCAGGCAATGGCCCACATGCTCTCTGCAGCTGGATTGAAGATCAGCAGTACTGCAATGGTACTGAACATGAAGAAGCGAAAGCTCAACAAGCACATCTCCAAAAAGTCCAAAATCTCTGCCTGGGTGTTTGCAAAGGGTTGGTACCACGAGGCAATTGCAAGCATACAGCCAGAGACAAAGGGAAACAATAGGAGCTTGGCTTTCCCATCACTGGCAATCGAAGTGTACGTGACGACGTTCATGAAGCCAATGTCGAGTCTCTTGACTAGGATGTCCCACCACCAATAGCGAGGCTCATACCCCTCGCAGAAGTAACCATATTTCCGCAAGTTCTCGGCACTTTGCCGGTCCTTTAATCGGTAAATTTGCCAGAACAATGTAAGGGGCACTAGCACACACCAAAGTACCAGGCCAATGATGGCAATCAACAATGATGCAAAATGATCGCCGCTCCAACAGACCACATCAGGATTGAGGAGCAAGCGTTCTTCTACCACAATCCTGCCCCCTTCATCTTCACCAGAAATAGATGCACACCAAATCATCTGCAAAAATGCTGCGAGCAGCTCCGGCCACCTTAGTTATTCGTTTAGAAGCGTTTTGGCCTGAACCCGTCATCATATATCTATATCATCATCGGTCATATCACATTGATGTCTGGCCAGCCGCTCTCACCCAGCTACCCGGCGCAACAAGCCGAGGGGCATGGCCAAAAGAGTGACCCAGAAAACTGGGGTGGATAAAACAATCAGTTGCAATGGTTTCGGATTGGAGGTAAAAAGCCCAAAGTCCAAACTTGCCTTGGTTCCAAGGCAAGGATGCTGAGGATGCTGGGAAGGGGGGGCTCAGAAAACTTACACACTTGGACACTCTCAAAATGCATCTGCATTGCCGGATCCAGTTCCTCATAGTTCAGCGCGTTGGCTTCTGTCTTTGCTGGAGGCAACCATTCATCTTCATTGTCATCCCTCCAAGGTCAGACAAGAAAACATAGAAAACAGTGGAGTTTTCTACTGTAATACATGTGACATATGTTAATTTCATCCGTGGGAAACGGCTGAAAAGTGTGAACTTGGAGAGGCCGCACCTAAGCCGAAGACAAATGGATTTCACGAAAGGCTCCCAGCTGCGTCCTTTTGCCTCAGTGCAAAACGGCAGTGCAACACGTCGCTCCAGCGATTTTTTTACCAAGGCACAGAGTGCTCGAAAAGGGCAGCAGCCGATGGATGAGCACGTGCTACCTGAGTTCGTTCGGAGAATTTTTCCATGGGAATGAAATTTCTCATTCCAACGGATGTCCAAACTTTCCAAAAAATCTCGGTGTCATCGCAGTCCCAGTCTCAGATTCAGCAACACGTATTCGTTCAAACTTCGCATCGACCTTTTCCGCCAACTTCCAGGCCAATGCACGATGAACCTCGCAGCTCGGAGTCCAGGAGCACTGTCTGTCTTGCCAAAAGTTCTACCAGGTGCGACCAAGATACCAAAATCTCAAGGAGATAGTCTGGTATCCTGACCCATGGCAGCTTTGAAGTCAATCACACCACAAATCTGACCGCATGAGGAAAAAAATATTGCAACTCAGCATCTTCGAAGTAGCTGCGGTCCAAAGACCTCCAAAATTGCTTTGACACATCACATTGACGAAAAGAACTCGAAAGAATGGCCAGTGAATAAGACTTGACGGTAGCTAGTATCATGCAAGGACCGTGGACAGAGCCAAGCAACCTTCCTCTTCAGGTCCGATGAACTGTAACAGGAAGTCAGGGTTTGCTGAGAACTCTTCCCAAGTCATCCCAACTGCGGACAGTCTGGAGGCCTCTGAACATCAACAAGGCATAACAAGATCGTGTTTTGCATCGTCCGCTGAACAGCCCTGTTGCCAGCCCTGAATGCCACGAAGCAACAGTTGTTGGATCTGATATCAGGCGATGAAAGCCTCAGGAAGAATCGTTGTGGCTGTGTTCCAAGGTGCACATCACCGAAGAGTTCCAGGAACGACCCATGACAAGGGGCACATCTTTGATGCCAACGGCTTGCACTTTGCCAGCACACCTTTCCCACAAAATCCCACAAAAAAATAACAAAAAAATAGGAAGAATTTTCATGACACAAAACTCTTTTCGTGGAGAAATTTTTGGATCAACACATTCACACAATTCATATCGCGATGCCGAGCCGATACTCTTCTCAGCCGTGCCTAAAATGAACTGCTCGGGTTCTGTGGCTGCAGTCACAATAGTGGAAGCATGCTGACTGTCTAAAATCATGGTTTCCTGCACAAAACAACGCGTCGTTACGACTTCTCCCCGCCCCACAGCACCACTCCATGCAACAGCTCAAACAGCTCACAGCTCCTCTACATCGTGCCAAGAAATGCCATGTTCGCCCAAATGGAAAGGCAATGAGCTCCTCAATTTCACCATGGCTGCATCTTTTCTCCTTTTCTCTCTGGCCACATTGTTGAAGTGCAGGCCGGCTCGTCGACCACATGGGATGATGCAATACACCACTAAGGCACACAGCAGCAGTACCCCAAGCATTGCCAGCACTGGGCTAGTAACATAGTACAGTCCAGGTGCAACAACTTTCCTCAGGCAATGGGACTGTCACAATACTGCACTTGTCTACGTTGCACGTGCATTCCAAGGATCGCCAGCCGGTCATCGGGCAGTAAATCTTCTGCGTGACATTGCATTGAAAACTCTACTGAAACCAGTTTGGGCCTCGGTTGCACAAGTCGTGTAGAGCACACTCCAACACAACACAAAATGCGAAAGACTGACGAAGACTCTTAGAGTAATTCACAAACGACACAAAACATGGGTAAGATCCGGACACAACACCCATGATCTGGAAAATCTCTCTCAAAGCATCTGTGAATTCTGGTGGCCAAGGAAATTTTGTCACCTGCAAGTGTGTAGGAAGTCACAATTCACAGTGGCATTTTTCCTCTGCATGTTTTTCTCTACAAATTTGGACGTCCCGAACCCTCCATCGCTTCACTCCACACTCCATGTTGGCACCTCTTGACCAACATTTTCACAGGTCGCGTTTGAAGTTGCGCATTCTTCGAGTTTGGTCATTTGCTGCTGCCTCTGTGCCCAATCAAAGGCAGGGAGTCTCTGTAGGTTGAACTGGGTGATCACTGAGCCTGCAGTAGACACATCTGGCTCACTGCAACCCTTTTGAGGGACACAACGATGCGGTACATCTCAAAAATCATATGCTGCGAAGGATCATGCTGCAAACCATTGTGAACCAATACCTCACGGAAAGAAGGCAATTTGGAGATTAAAGATCTAACGTGCCCGTCAGGGAAGGTTAGATCTGGCAACTGCCGGGCTTGTGTCGGGGCTTGGAAGTCATTCTTCGAAAAACAACAAGCTGCAAGCCTTTATCTGCAAGCACGCTCCCTCTCCGAAATTTTGCTGCTACTTCCTCAAATCCAGCACCATCCTTTCATGTGCCAGCTACATTAAATAATACTTCACTTTATCATTTCCCATTGCCCGTCTAAATCCTTTGACTTGGTGAGTGTAAGATGTTGGCAAAATCAGACGCCTTGAAATCACAAAAGTGCCACTACCACGAGGATCGTACCAGCTCAAGTAGCTCTTCCAAACCCCTTCTTACAACTATGCCATACGGTCATACAAACCATGTCTCGGTGCCCCATCCACATCTGGTGGTTTCCCATCCGTCTGAAAAGGTTCCGTTCACCTGAAAAAGGCCACAGGATTACACTGCATTGCCAAGTCACGAATCATACTGATATGAAGTTTTGAATTTCCCTTCACTGCAGAGGTGGCCGCCAGCGCAGCAACCACAAATCCCAAGACAGCTTTCTGGAAGAGATCAAGGAGGATTTCTACCTCAGAGTTTGCTGGAACTTTCACACTTTCGTCGTTGCTCGCCCCCCACCATAGCTTTAAGGACTCCTTTCATTCTGAGGCACTGTAAGGGCAGATGCAGTGCCATCTGAGCAGCGCGAACATGGCTCAGGATACTTGTCTCTAGACCAGCCACGCGCACATTCGCCACAGACCATGCCGGAAGAGCCTCGAAAGAATCAACCGAAGAAGCCCACATGGCCATGTCACATCAATCAAGTCGCTGTCCTGCCCTACTCCGGGTCCGGCCTTCAGCACACGCATTTCCTTAGTTGCAATTTGAGAGACTCCCGGATATCAGATATCCAAAGGGTTCCCAAAACATCCCAAAGTCTCATTTCTTGCTTCAAGTGGATCTGGCAATACAAATCACTTCGCTACAGTCGGGACCTTTCATCGGACAAGTGTTCACTGTTACTATTGTTCATTTGGGATGGGTGACACTGCGTGCAACACCCTATGTATGTTTGTGTGTCTCACCACTACGGGCCGTAAGCTGGTAGGGTTCTCCAATGCCACCTATCACCATTGAAGGTTTCGAGACATCTAGCTGGAGACACATATTCTATGATCTATGGGATTGATGAATCTGGTCAGTCGATGTGGACATGAAATCAATATGCAGTATTTAGACGACAGCAACAGCAACAGCAACTACAACAACAACAAAGAACAAGAACAAGAACAAGAACAAGAACAAGAACAAGAACAAGAACAAGAACAAGAACAAGAACCACAACCACAACCACCACAACAACAACCACAACCACAACCACAACCACAACGACAACCACAACAACAACAACAACAACAACAACAACAACAACAACAACAACAACAACAACAACAACAAACAACAAACAGCGTGGGTACGAACTCACATGTCCACTTGCTTAGAGACTTGTGACCCTCACACTGTACATGTAGCTAGCGTGTGCGAAGAGCACAAAAGGCCCAACTCCGAGCAAGCACCCTAACAGACTCTGCCGCTTGGTGGCACAAAATGTGGAAATCTTCGGGCTTCCAGCTGGCTGAGGTTTCAATTCCATCACATACACTAGTTACACTACATACAAAGAGCCCTCAGTCAAATGTCATCCGCTTTTTTTGTTGCAAACAAGCTTCCAAACATTCCCTGGCAATTTTCCGGAGCTGGCAATCCCAGCCGTGTTACCAAACAGGGACGGCCACCATCACAAACACTTGATCCATCCTCCAGGACGATGTTGCATTCCACGGCTGAAGACTTTCCAGTTTGGTAAAACCCAGGCCTCGGTGCATTGCAAAGGTGAGCCCTGCATTTTGCGAGATCGCAGGTTTTCACAAAAATTAGATGCCAAGGCACCTTGCAAATGGTTGACTATGAACTCTTGGAAGTGTTTGTTGTGAGTCTGTCAGATTGATTTCAACAAAGCCGCCCTCGCAAAGCAAGCCCGAATATGTGCAGGCTATACAAGTTGCAAGTTGGCCCTCATCATCCATGTTTGCATGATATTCAGGTTGGCAGAAGCAAGCATCCAGCCCGATTGAAGCTGGCTCACTGTCCGCATTAGTGGGACATGAGAGTGCACACTCTCCATTCCCAACCTCTGACTTGTACCGCCCTCGGGCGCAAGGCTGACACCAAAGATCTGGTGATGCAAAGTAGTATCCCCCAAGGCAAATGCAATCGGCCTGCTGTGCCTGTGTGCCTCCGGTCACTGTTGTTGAGTGGGCTGGGCACTCAATGGCATCTGGTCCACCAGGACAGTAGAAGCCAAACGGACAGGGGGCACAGTTGCCAGTTGCATTTTTGTACCGCCCAACCTGAGTGGCTTACAGAAGTGTCTGTCACAAGTCGCCTAACTGAAAAAAAACGTTGCAAGTTGCAAGCCAGCTCGATCAGAAGCAACAATCCTGCAAAAATCTAAGTATATACTGTAGTGCTCGGAGGTCAGCTTTGTGCTTAGAAATTAGATGAACTTATGTATATATATAAATATAGAGAGAGAGAGAGAGAGAGATTGAAATGTCTTTGAAAGTGCGCAGCTATAGAAACCAAGGAGCTTCGCAGTCACATTGCTGAACAGAAGTGGAACCTTCACTAAAGGTGGTCATGAGCTCCGGGCATTTCGTGCAAATCACGTCACCAATCGTTTCCTGCGGATTTTTGCAGCAAGCCAATTTTGGCCATCCAAATTTTGGAGTGTGGAGTTCGACACAGAAGCTAATGGTAGTGTTACCCACACGATGGGAAAAGAATGAGTCGTGAAGAATAATATGATATCTTTTGAAAAACGCATTTATATATATAAGCACAGGCAGGAGGAGCTTGGCACACACCCTACCCAAAATGTTGAAAACAGAAAGCCCGCATTCATGCCTTGAATTCACCTTGACGGCAGGGTGCGCAAATCTCTTGCGCAAGGTCGAAGCCATATCCAATGCTGCACCGACAATCGTTCTCACTTAATACTGGTACGCCTAGCGGGGAAAACAGAATTGAAATTGATAAATGGCTCTGCAAGTTTGCAAGTCAAAGCAAGGAAACGAAGTTTCAATTCTGTAGGTACACTGTAGGTACCCAAGGATGTCAAAGAATCGAGCCTGGCGGTACAGATTGATACCTTGGACATGCCACAAGGACAGATGTGATTTCCACCTCCGTCAGTGGGACAACTTCCAGACCCAGAGAGCCCAAGTTCCTTAGTCCATCAGTGCTTCGATGCAACCTTTGGCCCCCAGAAAGCAACAGAAACACATCCGAAAGCAGCAAAGAAACGGATCCGCGGCCACTTCCGCTGAAATTTCATTTGAGATTGCGACGACCTGAAACCAGGTCAGCAAGCTTAATTCAACACGTCCAAAGTCCATCCACCTCCGGCTTATTTATTTGCATACTGACTAAACTTTGTGAAGTATTTTTTATCCTGGTATTCTTTGCCAAGCTGCATTGATGTCTCCAGCGGTTTGGGCTGCTTCGTCAGAGGTTCGCTGTTTCATTGTGATCACGACCACTGGAACTGAGAGACGTCTGGCAGAACTTTCATTTGAGGCCTGGGCAGCTAGACCAACAATGTCCTCAGGTCAGGGCCGCAGAGAGTTATTTTTTCTTTTTCTGACAGATCTGACAAACTGTTGCGGAGACTTTCAATGCATGCAATCAAACATAGCCTTTGTCACATGAACTTCCAGCTGTTCACGGCATCATCTGTGAATATGTCTAAAATAATGTAAGCCAATCTATTGATAACGTAAATTCAAGTATAGCAACAGAGCAAACAGAATCAATCTGCATGGAAAAGCCGAAAGTTGAAACTATGCCATACTCTCTGGGGCTTGCCGGCAAAAGATGGTGCAAGACACACCCCTCCGACATCTGACCCAATTATCTCCTTCTGTAGGCACGTGATTCACTATTCTGGCTCACCTCTTGCTAGATTGGCTATAGGTGATAGGTTTTTTGGGTTTTTTGGCAAATATTCACCCTCCAAATGCAGGACCCAAGAATCAATCTGCACCGCATCCGCTGAAAGCCGAGCAAAGTTAGCGAGAGATTTCCTGAAGACGGCCTTGGGACTCAACACATGGGAAGCTTCCCCAAGGAAAAGTAAGGCAAACAACATGTCTTTGCACAACAACACCCGATCGAAAAATCAATTCAACTATCTACTACCTGGAACGCCAAGTGCCCTATTTTTAAGGCAATAGTTGCTGGTTTTAGGGGTAAAGTTGCCTGAAAAAAAATAGGACANACTTGGCGTTCCAGGTAGTATGAATCAACTGATCAAGGCGCAATTAGTCGGACTTTGATTGACTCGACATCTGCTGTGTCTGGAAAGTTGCCCAGGGACATGTTGAATGTAAGTGCTGGAACATTCGATTCATTCTTCTGGGCAAGAACTGGATCAGACACTCCAACATCAGTTGAATTGTCTGTACTGCTGGAAGTATTGCTGTCATTTGTGCCCGAAGTGTTCCCAGTGCCATTGTCACCGGTGCCACCGCCATCAGTGCCACCTGTATCACCCGTATTCCCCCCTGTGTCAGCAGTTGTATCGGCAACACATGAGAAGGCTGACACTGACACGGTGGTGTATGTGATGTGGCCATCAGGACACGCATCGCAGACTTCCATGTTGCCAGGAAGCGTCTTGTAGAAACCATAGCCGCAGGCCACACAGAGACTGGATGCTGCATCAAGACGGAAGCCTCTGGCACAAACGCAGGCATCGATAGTCACCTGAAAGTTGCAAGTCGCATGATATGACTCTGTGAAGGTATGACACGGTGGCAGCAAATGTTCTATACATGGTGTTTCTTCCTCGCATCCTTTCCTTTCTCAAAATCAAAGTCTGATGCCACCTACCTATAGTAACATTTCAGGCATCTTGCCATTCTATGCTATATTCAACAATAAACTTCTTGAGGCTGGCCTAAAAGTCTACAATGAACGTTTATTTACTGCAAAGGCTCACAACTACAGTGTAATACGGAAAGGTTTGTGAATCCTCACTTGACGTGAATTCATATTTATGATTGTTTGATTACATGATTACAGTGTACGATGATTACAGGCATGTAGCAGCTATCGGCTATCCAAACTGCTACCTGCTATGCTGCTATCCGAAATGCAAATCTGAACCCATCATCTCATGGCCATCCAAATCCCAAAAGCAGGTTCAGACTTACACACAGAAAAGCCTCAGTTCCCTCAGCGGAAAACAGCAGTTCAGGGATCTTTAGGGTATATGAGTAGCAGCAGCCTCGTGCTTGAAAACATCAACCAAGTCTAAAGTAAAAAACCTGCCAATCTCAAAAGGAAGGGGCAGAACCTTTGGACAATGTTGTTTTGCCATCAGCACAGGCGACTCTTGCTGCGATCTCCGGCCTTCCTCCTGCACAATAGAATCCCCGAGTGCAGGTTTCGCATGTTTCGCCTCAGGCGATCAGTCAAAGACAAAACTAGATGTCCTACCTGGAATGCTTTTGAAAATGCACATATGAATCATATGAATCCTACATCGCAGTTCGGCTGCCACTCGAAAATACCATTTTCAAAATATCAGGATAAGAACCAGCAAACTGCCTCCTGGCGGCCTGATGATGCTGATCCAAGTGCATAAGTTCCAGGTGGACAATTCGCTTCTAATTGCCCTGCAGGCGCCCGGAACAGAGATGGAGTCGTACAGGCAGCGCTTTTCGGACACCAACAAACATAGTAGAGTCCTGGATTGGCTGAAAGTGGAAGTTCACCCAGGGACACTTGCAGACTTCCAGAAAATTCCAGCTGCAAAGGATCCTTCAGTGAGGTGAACCCCTTTTGACTCAATGAGTCGGAACTTCCACATGCGCTGTGTGTGAAAAAGAGCTGGTCACCAACTTCCAGGCCAATGCCTGACACCTCAACAGTACAGTTGCTGCCCAATTGACAGACAGTGGTCTGCTCAAAAGGTCCACTGGCAGTCATCAAACCAACTCGGGCCTGGAAGCCCTCCGGTGCTCCACAAGTGTTTCCATTTGCCGGCCTGCAAAAACAGATCCTGAAAATGCCCGGCACAGACAGCACCACACTGCTCACTCCCTCAAAGGCAAAGTTGCTGCCATCAGTGGTGTCCAAAATACCATTGGCAGGAAGACCTAGGATAGCATTTCCTCTGCCACAATCAGAAAGAATCATCAAACGATCTCCATTTTGCATATCGACACCTCGAATGCCACTCACACTACACTCCTGCCCAACTGCACAAGCACTTTCCTGGTTCACATTGGGTCCAATGACCCGGAGCCGACCAGCATCAACAGCAAAATCCGCTCCACTGCAGGTTGTTGTCAATCCTCTTGCGCTGGCGCACCAGCACAAAAAGTAGCCAGTGTTGCTTGCATCGATGTAGAGGTGATAGTCATTCTCGCTACTGGAGACTCCAAAGCCCAGCAGAAAAGATGCGCCACTGGCTTGCAAATTGCCAAGGCCGTTGATGTTAGCAATGGAAATCTGCGCTGCAATCGCACCCCCACATCCATCGGTCCGGACTGCAATCTGATCTGTCAAAATCAAATCATACCCATTGAATGCCAGATCAATGCAATCAGAGCCGCGCAAACATTGAAGCTGATGGTATGAGGGGCCAGTTACAAGCAACTGCCCGGCAGAGAGAACAAAGTTGTTATTCAGGTTGTCACAGGTGAGGGAGCCCATGTTGGCGCACCAGCACAAATTATAAACACCACCCAGGGGCGTGAAATCTGAATAAACGTTACCCCACTCGTAGCTGGTCCCTTGTTCTGTTGCCACCTCTGAGATCCCACCACTGATGATGTTTGGCACAGAAGTCTTCTCAAGAGTGCAGGATAAAGATGATGTTATCGCTAGCTGGTGCCCATCTTGCAGACTTGATCCAAGAATTTCAATGAAACATATCCTTCCAGATATACATGCTTTGCTTTGTCCAGGGGATGGCCGAGCACAAAGGGCATCAGTATTGGCCGCAGGCAAGGCTGTGGTGGATCCTGGCACGCAAGGCATACAAGCCGAAATCTGACTTGCCGCTGTTTGATTTCCCCAGGTCCCAACGGAGCACATGATGCAAGCATCCAGCGAGGTGGCAGCTATGCTTGGTGAGTACCGACCAGCTGGACAGGCTTGACAGCTTCCAGCGCCAATGGTAGAGAAACGTCCTGCTGCACACTCTGTGCAAATTGCACTTCCTGGAGTTGAAAACGTGCCAGCTGCACAATCCAAGCAGTCTGCATTTCCCACAAAGCTCTTGTACTTCCCAGCTGAACAAGCTTCACAAACTCCGCTGCTTGTTTCCCGGAAGCCTTTGGCACATTTGCAATCCGTAATCAAAGTGGCAGTCATCTCAAGCGTAGATTCAGACTCCAAGCAAGCTTGCCGAAGTCTTTGGTAAGGGCAGTAGAAGCCGTAGTCGCAAGGATCACAGCTGGATGGATTCTGGGGGTTAGAAGCGTAAGTACCCGCAGGGCAAAAGAAGATACATGCAGAGTACGACATTGCACCAGCTTGTAGTGTTGTCCACGGGCCAGTGTCCTCCACTGGACACGACACACAGGGTGTATCTCCTATGGATGATTTATACGACCCTATGGGGCATGAAACACAACCCCATGCCAAACCTGTTCCTCCGGAAACAGCCGGCTGCTTGCCATGGGGGCACATGCAATCATTCACATCTATGATATGACGTCCCTCTCGCAAACCCAAACCACTGGGACATTGGAGCAAGAAGCTTTCTACCTCTGATCGGCTGACCAATGCTGCAGAGTCTAAGGCTGTTCCTGTCATTTCGGAGGAAATCCACGTCTCAAAGGGCAATAAATCAAACTTATGCTGCAATTGTGTAGCTATTCCTGCATCAGAACTCCATGCTTTCACATCCACATACCAACTGCTCGTCTCCAAACGAACGCTTGATTCCAGAGATGCTCTTAGATTACTGATGTCGAGAAACTGGCTCAACCTGTCCATGATATCAGCCAGGAGTGTGTCCGAGGAAGCATCCGTGACTAACAAGGACAAATTGAACAAGGATACATTTGCCTCTGTGGCTGCAAAAGAGACATTTTCACTAGAGTTCAGCGAGAGTTGTCCCAGGTCTGTGCATTGGAATGTTTCCAGGCCAGACTCAGTATCAATAGTATCCCCCTGACAAGAGCATTCCCAAACATTTGCAGCACCACCACTAGAAGATGTACCGTCAGGGCATGGCAAAGAGCATTCGGTATCACGGCCTGTGTGGTCTTTGTAAAAGCCGACTGGACATGCCAAGCACGCACCAAGGGACTGGACCCAATAGAAACCACCTCTGCAAAAACACTGTGCGGAAGAAGCTGCTCCACGTGGTGAAATGCTTCCTACCGGACAAGATGTTAGCGGAGCACTGAGTCCTCCAGGACAGTAATATCCAACTGGGCATTCCTGACAAAGACTTCCACTGGTTTCACTGGTTGCGTCTTGAAGCTCGTACCAGCCAGGTGGGCAGTTGACATAGAGTGTCATTGCCACTTGTCGGTACTGTGCACCTTCACATGTCCAGCCTCCTGAACACCAACATAGCTCCAGCACCTCTGTTCGCGTGCCATTGAGTCCGAGTTCGCCCAAATCAAAGTAATGGTTACTTCCGGCAACTTGTCCCACCACAGGCACCGCAGGAAAGTTGCGACTTGGTCCAAGAAGTGGGTCGCAGGATACCATTGGCATAAGCTTGTCCCCTGATTCTAGACCGACTCCTCGTAACTCCGTGCTGCTGACAATACATTGGGATCCCAAGTTGCATGCATGAGTTTGGCCTGAGTATGGCCCCTGTGCCACGAACAAGCCTGCAGCCACTGTAAAGTCTGATGGCTGATCGCAATTGAGGTAGTTGCTAGGCCGGCACCAGCAGAGTCTGAAATAACCCGGGTAAGTAGCTACATATGGGCTGCCGGACGAGTTCAGGAATTCAAAATTGTAGCCATCAGATGTGGTTGCGATCCCTTCATAAGGGAGACCAGGAAGAAAATTGCCATCTCCGCAGCTCTCCATGGCAGAGAGTGCATCATTGGGCTTCAGATTCTTTGCTCCATCTCTTGGCAACTGAGGTCGGCACACCTGTCCTAAGTAGCACCCAATTTCTGCGCCAGTCCCTGGACCCTCTATGGTGAAGGTCCCAACCGTTACTTCCAGGTAAACCGAGCTCGTGGAACCTGGTGTTAAATCCATGTCGCTGCAATTTTGCCCCAGGGAGGAACACCAGCATATAGCAACATCTCCAGCAGGAATGGGGACGCCTTCGAAGATAAGGTTGAGACTGATGTACAGGTCGGTTGCATCTCCTTGTCCAGTTGCTCCAGAAACATTAGCCTGCACCGCAATGTCGGTGCCAGCTGCATATGCCCTTGCATAAGACAATTCGCATCCCGTCCTCACCCAAATTTGATCCTCTGCTCTTAAACCAACTCCAAGGATTGGCCCTTGGTTGATGCATGATTGCCCCTTGGTGCAGAAAAATGCTTGGCCGCTGTTTGGTCCAGTCACCATGATTGAACCTACGTCATGCTGGTAAAGAAACTCATTGCCACATCCCGAAAAATCTCCCAGCCCTGAGCACCAACACACTCGGTAGTTACCAGGCGATGCTTGTAAATTTCCAGTCCAAGAGTAGCTGGTGCTACCCGTTTCACTTTTTCCATCTGTTCCAAAGCCAGTCACCACCGTAGTATCTGACTGGAGGCTCCGACCCGAAGCCAATGAGCCAAAGCCCTGGTTTTTGGTGTCGCCGGTGTCCCCTTCAGCAGTCTTTGCAAAATCTTCCCACATCAGACCCTCCGCCAGCCTTCGGAAAGGAGGACCACCGCCATCGCCATCAAAGCCACCATCGCCGTCATCTCCATCACCACTGGGACCACCGCCATCGCCATCAAAGCCACCATCGCCGTCATCTCCATCACCACTGGGACCACCGCCATCGCCATCAAAGCCACCATCGCCGTCATCTCCATCACCACTGGGACCACCNGCCACCATAGCCACCATCACCAAAGCCATCCCCATCCGTGGCGCCGTCATCTCCATCACCACCGCCATCGCCATCAAAGCCACCATCACCAAAGCCATCCCCATCCGTACCACCCCCAGACCCGGAACCACCACCATAACCACCCCCAGACCCCGAACCACTACCACCATAACTACCCCCAGACCCGGAACCACCACCAAAACTACCCCCAGACCCGGAACCACCACCATAGCCACTCCCAGAACCCGAACCACCACCATAACCACCCCCAGACCCCGAACCACCACCATAGCTACCCCCAAACCCCGAACCACCACCATAACCACCACCATAACCACCAGGACCACCACCATAACCACCTCCCCCAGACCCAGGTATGCAAGCTTCAGCCTTTACCATCAGGGAGTGATTGTTGACGAGCCCAATCCCGAGGAAGTTGGAAATAGAACATGGCTTTCCGACAAAGCACTCAAAGGTCTGATTGACCTCAGGCGTGACGCAGTCTGCAACGCTGCTAGAACCAGATGTCAGACTAGTCTGAAATGGGCAGTCCTGACAATCGGAAATGCTTTGTGCGCCCAGAACATCACTGAATTTGCCACTAGGGCAGGCATCGCATTCTGCCTCCCCACCTGTCGAGTAGCGTCCTGTTGGACATTGGGAGCAAGAAGAGTCGCCAGGCTGAGCATAGGTGCCAGCTGGGCAATAATCACAGTAAGTTTGGTCTGCAGACGGGAAGGATCCATTTCCGCAATTTGTGCACGACACGCCATCTTCGCCCACAGTTCCATTAGGGCATGTGTCGCAACCAGTCCTGTTATCACGGCTTTGAGTTCCAGCAAAACAGAAATCGCAATAGAAAGCACCAGGACCCGAGTACTCGCCTGCAGCACAGAGGACGCAACTAGTGTCAGTACCGTCCTTCTTCGTGCCTGCTGGGCAGTTCTCGCACAGGTTCTGAGCAGTGTTTGCCTGGGTCCCCCAAAAACAGTCATCGCATGTAGAACTTCCATTGGTTGACACCTTGCCGGAGCTGCATTGTGTGCATGCTCCTGATCCCGCACCTGAATAGTAACCTCCATAACACTGACTGCAGCTTTCGCTTCCGAGAGCTGCATATTCTCCAGGGTAACATGAATCACAACTCGAGCTTCCCGCCCAGGCTGCTCTGCCACGTGGACACACTGTACAGCTGGTTGATCCCGATAGGCTGCTTTTTCCTGCAGGGCATTCGAGGCAAGCCGTTGCACTGGAGTTGGAATTTGCATATTGTCCACCGTAGCATTGAGTGCACGAGGACGACCCATTGAGGGCATACGAACCTGCAGGACAGGGTTCGCAGGATCCTTCAGATGAAAAGAAGCCTTCTCTGCATTCAACACATCCGGTGAAAGTCGGGTCTGGCTCGGTTCCTCCCCAACACGACCAACACTGTGTTTGGCCACTAGTGTCGGTATAGCCCGATGTACATGGTGAACATTCAGTGCTACCATATGAGGCACCAAATCGCCCAGGAGGACAAGTGGAACACTCACTTGCACCAACAGAGGTTGAGGCCTCGCCTTTCGTACACACCACGCAAGACAACTCATGGATATGAAGCCTCCAGTCTGTACCATCATCTGCTAGGAATTTACCCGGAGGACAATCAATGCAGCTTTCTGAACCTGGCGCATCAGTGTACTTCCCAGAAGGGCATACCTCGCAAACACCCGCACTCAGAAAATATCCATCACCACCTCGGAGAAGTGCGGCATCAACAAGCAAAGCAAAACAAGGTCATCTGTGTATTGCTGTGTCGTTTGACGGCTACAAACACTGACTAGTACTAGGTTACTATGTAGAATGACACCGACGCCGACCCCCCCAAAGCGGCTGCCCCAAGTGCTCAACTGCCCGACTGCTCCAACTCTTCCTCCTCCTATTGCTACTCTCTCCTACTTTCCAAATCTCTCACTCCCATATTCCCCTACTCTCCTACTTTCCAAATCTCTCACTCCCATATTCTCCTACTCTCCTACTTTCCAAATCTCTCACTCCCATATTCTCCTACTCTGTTATTCTCTCATTCTTCTCCTACCTTCCTTCTTTCTTACTCTCACTCTCCTATATATACTCTCGTATACTCCCCTATATTCTCCTACTCTCCTATACTGTACTCTCATGCTCTCCTACTCTCCTTCTCTCGCCCTCTCCAGCTAGTACTACCACTACTAGTGCTAGTACTGCTGGTACTACCATCACTTCCGTTCTGAGCTAGAAAGAAAAGTATTCAAATCTACTAGTACTAGTCTTACTGCTCTTTCTAGCATGCCAGGACATTGCTTCGTGCATACTAGGACTGTTGTTGTTGCAGCCTTCAGTTTGTGAGAAGAAAATTTGAGAAGCTTGCCGTGTCAATCTGCCAAGCAAGTTCTGCCACCGTTTCTCTAATTTTGCTGGACCATGAACAGGACCAATGATTCCTGAGGTCCACACAAATCGGGGACCTCAAGTAGTTGGCAAATGTAAGCATAGGGTTGACATGTCTAGCTAAATCGCAAGCATGCTCCCGTCTCCTGAAGCTCCTACCCAATCAACTCCAGCAGCATCTGACTCTTGATATTTCACATTATATATAAATTCCGCTAAGCCACCCTGAGAGCGCTCGGACCAGCACAGGGCCACTATCAGTAGCATTGGAGGATGTTCCTTGGATGTCAGCAAACATGAACTGCCTTCTGCTGCGTCACCCCGCGTGCCCACCATTGCATTGACATCATTGTCAGCAGGCTTGCCTTCGTCGCGGGCGTCGCCACTGTCGTCATCTGACATCATCATCATCATCATCATCATCATCATCATCATCATCATCATCATCATCATCATCATCATCATCATCACCATCATCATCATCACCATCATCATCATCATCATCATCATCACCATCATCATCATCACCATCATCATCCTCATCATCTCATCATCATCATCATCATCATCATCATCATCATNCTTCTTCTTCTTCTTTCCTCGTTGTCGTCGTCCTCGTTCTGTTGTCCGGAAATCGTTGGCATCGTCACAATCGTCGCCCCAGAGCGATGACACCTTGATTTAAAGCGATCAAATATATAACATCGAAGAAGTGGAGGGGTCTGCCCGTAGTTGATTGAAGAATCCGGGCCCTGGCATCTTTCAAACAAATTTCTTCACATCCATCTAAGCCATGCCCCCAGAGACAGCCATCATGCCATGCTCAAAACGGCCAATGCTTAGTGTTTCCATGCGCGTGTGGGTCACTTTCTTGCAGTTGAGAGTCCAGCTGGGCAAGCTAGACATTGAACAGAGCCAGTCTGAGGCTGACACGTCCTTAGATGTGGCATAACTTGGGTACACACATGGTTCACCACCTTCTAGACTCCCCATCTGACTATAATGATGACGAAAAGGGCGGTGATCTCGGTGCCTTCATGATGGTGATGATCCTGATAAAGTTGTAGTGATTACATGACAGTGATGATGATGATGATGATGATGATGATGATGATGATGATGGTGATAACAACTATGATGATAATAATTAAGATGATGGTGATGATGATCATGATGATGATGATAACAACTATGATGATAATAATTATGATGATGGTGATGATGATCATGATGATGATGATGATGATCATGATGATGATGATGGTGATGGTGATGATGATGATGATGATGATGATGTTGATGGTGACGATAATGATGGTGAAAATAACAATGATGAAGACAATGAAAATGTTGACGATGTTATTTTTAATGATCCTGTGGATGATGATAATGATGATGATGACGATGATGGTTGTAAAAAATGACAATGACTATGATGTACATGACAATGATGACAATGATTTTGATGATAGCGATGAGAACAATAATGATGATGCTGATGATGATAATGAGGATAATGATGGTGACGATGATGACTGTAGTAATGATGGTGATGGTGATAATGATGATGACCATGATGATGATGATGATGATGATGATGATGATGATGATGATGATGATGATGATGATGATGATGATGATGATGNNGATGATGATGATGATGATGATGATGATGATGATGATGATGATGATGATGATGATGATGATGATGATGATGAGTGATGATGATGATGATGATGATGATGATGATGATGATGATGATGATGATGATGATGATGATGATGATGATGATGACAATTAAAAAAACACGGCGGCAACTACGGAGGAGATCACACTGCAATGATCCAACTTGGCTGATCAAGCAGGCCTGAATGCCCGACTTATTTGCCCATGGAGATCTGAGACTAGCGGGACTAGCGGTTCCCCAAACTCTAAGCCATGAAATCAAAGTTCCCTCAATAGTTGATTTACATACATAGTTCCAACAAATTTGTCAACTATACACTACATTTGCTAAGTCAACCTGAGCATGTCCAGTATAGAATGCCCATATACTCTGCCGATTCGTTTACTGTACATGCTGAAATAGGGTTTGCCTTTGTATGGTTTAGCTACTTGCATGGTGCTCTACTTCCACTCTACTCAAAGATTCCAAAACCTCATAAAGAAACAAAATGCTTTGTTTCCCTCTATTGTCCTGTTCAAACGTGCGCTTCGCATTAGTTTGTCCAGATCTAAATGGAGTGATGCTGGATTCAGTTATATACCTGATGCTTAATTGCTAGCATGAGTCCCGGCCAGGCAATCGGAGCATGGTGCTGCAGATTCCAAAGACTGAAATTTTCCAGCAGCACAGTCTACGCACACCGGATTCTCTATGGGATTCTCCTTGGTAAAGTCTTTGCACATGGGCTGCTGCCAAACCAAAGCACAACGTAACACTCTGCATTGGCTGAGTTCGACGCGTATTGCTGGCCCGCAGGACAGTAGTAACAGGGAAAGCAAAGGTGGCAAATCCTTACCCAAGATGCAGGCCACTCAGAACACTTGCGGAAAGAAACTGCAGGCCAGTTGAATACTGTTTTTGTTTCCATTTTGGCGCGAATGCTGTGTGCCAGATAAAATCGGTGGATTGGGGCGTGTCGCTGCCCTTTGCCAACAGCGCCTCCACAGACCCTCTGATGTGCAAACCAAGATGCGTGGAGCTGAACCCCGGCACCTCACAAGTCAGATTTAGCATCAAACAGCAGAAATAACCCCGGTCACAGCACTTTATTTTCACAGCAGGCGGCCGTGTTTTCAATATGGTTGCTGTCCTAAACCTCTGTCCCGATGCCTATGCAGCTTACCTGTCCGTCTTCGGAAACGGACTTTGTATTGAGAAATGCAGCATTTTGTGTTCCAGCTATCTCTGAAAAACGAATTTCATGCGAGATCTCCTTCAAAAACAGATGTGAAACAGTTCCAAAGTCGTGCCCCTCCTTTCTTCGTCTGACTCATCACTCTGCCTTTCTGTGACTCTTTCTTTCTGTGACATTTTGTCTCTGTTCCTTTTTCTTTCTATGATTTTCTCTTCCTGTTACTTTTTCTTTCCGCTATCTTTTCTTCCTATATATAATTGTCATGATTTCAAACCTCGCTCTGAATGTTCTCAAGTCAACATCCTTTGACTGACATTTTCCCGACAAAAACCAAAAATGCAGCACTGGCACCTTCATGGCAAAAGCATCATTCTGACCATTGGATGTGCCTACCAATGAACCAGCTGTGTAGCCTCCCACAATGACATTCCCGGAACGGTCCAAGGCAATTCCTTTGGCCACGTCTACCCCTGTAGTGCCCTCCCGATGCACCGACAAACCTGATCCATTGCTTTCGATTTTTGCGATCAGCACGTCCCCAGCTCCTACATTTGCCAACATGGGATTAAGATCCCCAAAAGTGCTGCCAGCCACGAAGATGGCATGAGTTTCGTCTGTTCGAAGTGCGTACAAAAAGTCGTCCTGATCTGTTCCAAACTGAACTGTCCACGTTGGCAACAGTGACGGGCCGCCCTCGCTGAATTTGATGACAAAAGCATCCTGACCACCCTTGTTAACCTGGTCAGGAAAAATGTTGCCATCAGTGTAGCCTGCTACAATGATGTCTGCTGAGTCCACCTGAAGGGCTGTGGGAATGTCAGTGCCAGCACCTCCAAATTGATGAACAAACTGCAAAGCCCCTGCACCACTAATTTTTGCAATGAAGCCATCATCCATACCGAAATTGACACCAGTCAGTGCATCATCTGTTCTTCCTCCTACCCATACATTGCCGGAGGAATCCATGTGAACAGCACTTCCGATATCGTTGCCAGCGGATCCAAGTTGCAAAGTCCAAGAAAGTGACCCGGCATTGTCCAGTTTCATCACAAAAACATCTGACCCACCAGCATTGGAAAAGCCAGCAAAGCTGCCTTCAGTGGAACCTGCAAGAACAATGCTCCCAGAACCATCGATGTGTACAGCCAATGCCGTGTCATCCCCATCTGTTCCAGTTTGGAATGTCCACTGGTGAGCCCCAGCACTATCCAGCTTTATTGCAAAGACATCTTGGCCACCAGCATTCGTCTGGCCAATCAAACGACCCTGCGTCATGCCTGTCAGCACCGTGTTCCCTGAAGCGTCCAGATGAAGGGCAAGCGCAGTGTCGGAAACATTGCTTCCTGTCTGAAAGATCCAATCTTGGGATCCTCCACTGTCAAGCTTGACAGCGAAAATGTCAGAACCCCCAGCACTTGCCGTGCTACCGATCTGGCCGTTGGTGCTTCCGGCTAACAAGACTACATTGGAAGTGTCCACTTGCACAGCATTTACGATGTCATCCTGGCTGCTTCCGACCTGGTAGGTCCATCCACTCCACTGCACCTGGAATCGAAAAGATCGAGCAGACAGGCAATCAAAATTTTCCTCACACTCCAATGGAAAGAATGCGGGAAGAGTACTGTAAGTGAAATGTCAGAATAGGGCATGCACAAAATACACAATGGTTTTGAAGTGATTTGCTTTTTGATGCGCTCGTTGTTCAGCTGTGAAGCAAAGAAGGCAACTAGTAAAGATGCACAGGCACATAACTCCACACAGGCACTGACCAAACCAACAGACTGGAAGACAACATGGATGCATGACTTTCTCCATCACATTCCCACATCTTTGGAAAAACAACAGGTTTGTGGCGTTTGTGGCGGCTTACAAGTCTATTTTCATTGCCTTTTTTCGGAAAAATCGGATCGATCCATGCACATTTGTTGCGCGGTTTTGGCCTGACCTAAACGAGTTTTCAGTTTGTACCCGGATGCTTTTCCGTAGCTTTTCTCAGTCTAGAAGCAAGCCCATTGAGCCCATCCTAGCACTATCTGGGAATGACATACACACATAGAAACCCCACAGGAAAGTATCTATATATATATATATACCATCTCTGTATGATATCGGAGCTCAAAGCCGAAAGCAAAATGCTCACACAGGGCCGGACACGAGCCACAGACACTCAAGGTATTTTCCAGGAGCACGGAGGCGAGACGAGGATAAGCAGACATAACAGGATGGCATCGTGGGACACTTGAAGAACTGCTAAGCACCAAATGTCGAAAGACTAGGGTGAAATTCGGATTTCAATCCCCACCTGGGAGCAGCCAGAGGCAGAGACATCAGTGGTGTCTGCACAGCTAGAACCGCAAGTCCCAAAAAGAATATCTGGTGAGACCTCATCCATCACGGTACCGTACCTCAGATGCAAACGCCAAATCGAGTTTAGCACGCACGCACAAACAGTCGCATGTTTGCTTCCGGAAGCAAATCTGTGATGCAAATGAGATGCACGTTGATGGTGGTGCTTTGATTCATATCTGCCCAAATGTCTCTGGAAGATTGAGCCGTATTATTTCTGAAAATCACATCGAAGAAGTCAATCTGCACAGTCGATGGTACTTGAAGTCGAAGTGCTCCACCTGCGCAGGTGAGAAAATGCCAAGTTGTTGGGGCGCGGCCCACACACACCATCTATGCATGTAGAGGCATGTATTGCATCTGGAGCTTTTTTGGAGTTTCCTGCCTTGACCGGAACTGGCCTCTTGGAAGATAAACCAGCACCTTCGAAATGTGCAGCTTCCACTTGTAGCCTGAGCGATGCAAAGCCTACAACTCCGCTGCAGCACATGGAATCATGGCTTCCAGCTTGAGGCTCTGGCAGTGCCAGTAAGGTGCCCAGCACCACCCCCAGCACCTCCTACCTTGTTGTTTTGAAACAGACAATCCTCGAAAAGGAGGGAGTTGGCATCCTTTGACCACCTGTGGCAAACGGCAGAACATGACGAAAAATCTGTGCAATAACTTGCCCTTGCTAGGTGCAAACAGGCCACCAAACACCACCGCTGTCTGAAGCATAATTGTTCCTGAATCTGTCAAAAAGTGCTCGAGGACTTTGTGCCAACTCAAGTTCTGAATGATCAAAGGCTTACACAACCACGTTGCATGTTTCGAATTGCTTCCTTTTTTTGCCAAGATTCTGAAAGGTGACCCCATATGCCTCGACAGTTCCCTGTGCTTGAAGAACGCCACCATTGCTACCATAGCCGTTTTGAACCTCGCTCTGACAGAATACATGCAGTAACCAACAACAACAACAACAACAACAACAACAACAACAACAACAACAACAACAACAACAACAACAACAACAACAACAACAACAACAACGAAAAAACAACAACTACAAACAACAAACAACAAACAACAAACAACAACATAAACAAAAAACACAACAAACAAAAAACAACAAACAACTGACAACAAACAAACAACACACACAACACGCAACAAACAACGCACAACACACAACAGACAGCAAACTACAGACAACAAACAACACACAACACATTTTTTTTTCTTTTGCGGATTTGCCCAATACTCTGAGCTGGACCGCGTACTGGTACGTTGACGAGTACGTGATCCCTACCACCTAACTAACACAAGAACGGCACGGACAGACCACCCAGAGTAGTCGCCCCGCCACAGGCACGTCCAACCTCGTGAACCGACGCAAGGGGATGCGAGAACCGACCCTCGACCCCAGACCCAGAAACCTTTGCTCCAAGCACGCCAAGGCTACGACACTGCCCAACTTTCACGAATGGAGACCCCACGGCCAACATCCACTGATCAAAAACCTTCCTCCAAGTACGGAATAAACGCAAACCATCCAAATCAGAGGCCGCAGCCGCATGACCCTCGTCAATCAACTGCCAACTGTTGCAAACGTATACCGGTGGAAGCAAACCTACCGCCCGAGTACACATAAGATAAAGTTCAAGATAACTGGTATCTTGCAACAAACCATTGCCCGACGTCGGGGCCCAAACGGATTCCCGAAAAAATCGGTCAACCAAATGAAAATACCGTGGACAAAAGGTATCCACGAATACGCCAACCGGTAGACCCAAAAGTTGCCCCTCTCCATCGAGAGTAGCCAAGGAGTCCAGGTCAGTCAAACTGACATGCTCGGCAGCCTTGGGCTGCACAAAACGGTAGGCAACCTGAGCATGGAACTTAAGGATCTTCCGAGCAGCGTCCTCACGCCGGTAGAAATCCTCAACGAGAACAACGTACGCCGGGCAGCGAGCCACAAAGTCAGCACACGCCCGTTTGGCCTGTACATCTGCAAACTGGTTATGGACAGCTCTCCATTTTTCATTCCCTTGCAACTTTTCGACACACCTATGCGCAGGTGTCCAAACAATACGAACCCTTCCCCTGGCCGAAGTAGCATTCGTCCAAAACACTTCCCACAGATCACGATGAGACTTTGGAAGCGTCACCGGCCTCCCATTGACGTACCTATCCAACATCCTGGATGCTTTTCGCACCAAAGCCCAACAGTCACTATAGATGGTAACGTTGTGGAAGGCACCCGCGGCGACCGCGGCCGCAAGCAACTCTCCACGAAAAACGCCTTGCTGACCAGGAACCAATCCCGACCAAAGTAGCGCTGGTCCATCAACACCTGCAAGGACCACGGCCCCTGACGAAATCCGAATGTCCGCATAACGTGGATGCAAACAGGAGCCGTCAGTAAATACCTCAACGGGATCAATCCGTTCGGACCGAGGTACCCCATCGACCCGAATTCCGTCTAAAGCACCCTGAAAGATTCGAACATGATCGAGCTCCGGGAACAGCCCATGCGTAATGCTATAGACCGGCAAAGATCGTAGCGCCTCATAGATGTTCCATTTGACCCGCAGATCTTCCGTTCCAAAGCACTCAAGAAAACGGTGTGTCCTGCTATCGTTCTGACAGCCACAAAGTGGACACTCCTTGGTACCAACAAAGTGACCCTTTGCGTCGCACGTAATGTGAGCACCAACCAGTGTCTGTCGAACAAGTCCTGCTTCCGACTGGTCCAGTCCACGGAAATGACGCAAGTTCAAAGTATCGAGCGTGACAAGCTCTTCCAACCCTTTGCGATGTGAACAGTTTTCGGCAACCTTTTCCAACCAAGAGGACTTGAGCAAACGCTTGATATGAACAAAAGAGGTCTTCTCGACATCGAATTTTCGCTCGTGTGCATCTTGAAAGGTGCCATCCCCTTGGGACATCCAGCCCAAACCTTCCAGCTGTTTGAGCAGTCGCCGAGTAACACCCTTGTACCGCCCTCGCCCACAAGTCCAGAGATCAGGCAACATCCGTTTCCACTCAGGGACGGAATTAGCCAGCTGCCTACACAGCCGTATCCTGTCCATCAACACCTCAAATTCCGGATCAATGGGATCAACGGTAAGCGCACTGCCTACAAGCCAAGGAGACCTGCCGGCCCTGTCAACCCTCAACCCACGGCAAAGTTTGGACCTCAACTTTTTGTAGACGGTTTTTGGAACACAACTGGTTGCCGCCCCGTGAAGGGCCTGTTTCCACACACTAAGACGAACCACCGCAACACACAACACACACAACAAACAACACACAACAAACAACAAAGTACAAACAGCAAACAACACACAACAAACACAACACAACACACAACAGACAACGAACAACAAACAGCAAACAACGAACAACAAACAGCAGACAACGAACAACAAACAGCAAACAACGAACAACAAACAACGAACAACAAACAACAAACAACGAACAACAAACAACGAACAGCAAACAACAAACTACAAACTACAGACAGCAAACAACCACAAACCACCGAACCACCAACCACCAACCAACAACCAACATCCAATAACCGCAACCACAACCACAACCAGAACGCGCAGTATCAACCTGAGGAGCACCAGCACTCCAATCAGAGCCAGTGGCCAGGCTACTTTTATGTTGCATTTTCCATGTTCCCGCTCAAGAACTGGACGTTGACCCAAAGCTTGCCAAGGGGCGGTCAAGTTCTCCAATATGAGTGTTCCACCTACTTGAAAAATCAGAACCCCGTCGTCGTTGGAGTTGCCTGGGCCATCAGAAAAACTGGAGGTGAAGAGATTCGCTTTGTGCAATCTTGGTGATGTAAGCACCGCCTCCTGAATCGAAGGAATTTCCGCCATCAAGCACTGGCGTGCCATCTGAGGAAAGGATTCTCACTGTGCGGCCTGAGTCTGAGACAAAAATCCTGTTGTTCACACACGTACTGCACTGGGCCATCTCATTCTCAAAAGGGCCTCCCACACTTCCCGACATCACTACTTTAAAATCTCCAACCAATAACAAGAATACTTTGACGCAATCCTTTCTTCACAACAAGTCAGCTCGGCATCTCCCATATTTGATGTTCTGGAATTGAGTGCAAGGCCGCTGGTAATAGTCAAAGTGCTACTCACCGCAATGGTGCCATTTTGTACCAGCAAACAGTTGTCGTCGACACTACCTGGATGACATCCAAGGAAAATCGGAAGGAAATTGTGTGCAGTATACAGTATACACGAAGCAAAAAAATGCAATTGCCAACACGGCCGCCTGATACAGCGGCCTGCAACTCCGCAGGGCTGGATACTTTTATAGTATTCGACTGCCTCAGGTTTTGCAATGCAAAAAATCTGCCAAGCCGGCTTCGTTTACCCCCGTAGCTTTGGAAGTCATTTTAGGGTCCCAGACGTGCACGTGAGGGCTTCCACACTGCCCACTTCAATAAAAACGATGAACACCAAAACCCGAAGAGAAAGGGATAGCAATCCCATAATTTCGCACATTTTCATGAGCCACATGGCTTCACATGGAAAATTGACATTCAGGATGACAGGCTACAAATAAACTAATGACACACTCTTTCCAACGCTGTTTGCTCAAATGTTGAATTTTGTGGACCTCAACCCTGACTGACCAATGCATTCAATCACATTGCAGTTCAGTGGGGCACAACGAAAAGTGTTGGCAACATGTGAATTGTATGAACTGTCAAATTCTCAATTTTGTGGTGGAAGCATGATGTTTATTTTGCATGATCGAGTCCACAACTTTCCGTCCATGCCATTCAGGAAAGGAGCCACTCAGTGCATTTCAGATGCTTACTTCCTCAAAAAAAACCAGTTCGGTTGTTGACAAAGCCAGAAATGGTCCCAAGATGTCTCTTGTGTCGCAAGTTCCTGTGTGCGCCTAATGAGCCTAGTACATCAATGACACGTCACAAACCAAACACATGCGCAGACGAGGCGTTACCCAGTGCAACCGCGGGGGGGGTCAACAGATTTGTTCGGATGTCTTGGCCAGCAGTTGCGCCAGCTGATTTCATTTTTCTGCTAAATCTTAGGAGATTATAGTCGTTAAATTTGATTTTTTTTGGCAAATGACCCAACCATGCGAACCACCTTTGGAGAACATGTTCATGTAGCAAAAACCATAACATCTTCATGTCACCGATTTGCCTTCACTTCATAATCTTCAAAGTTCACCGAAGCCAGCACATTCATACATTGTAGTGAGGTCCGTGTGGGAAAAGTAGATTCTTTGTAAAAATAGTTTGTGCCAAAAAAATACCTCGGATCGCCAAAGATATGCGGCGTGCGACACAATGAAACCGCACCCGAAATCTGTCATTGCCAGGTGTGTTGGAAAACATACGAACCCAAAGTAAGGGCAGAGACAGAAAATACCTAAACACAATACAAATTGTATCTCCCAAGATATCTTCAACAAGGCTGCCACGTTTCCATCAAATTTTGAGTCAACGAAGGACGAAACCATAACATCCCAATAAACCGCAGATCTCGCAACAATTCCCTGATCGCCCAGAAGTTTCTACTTGCAAAACAGATTTGGCGTCCTGAGCTTGTCCCGGGCGGAATGGTTTGCACACAAAAATTTTCCTGACCGAACACTGGCAAACCTTGGCGCGATCCCTTTGTGTCGCACGGCGCCTATAGAGCGTTTGTGTGCCATGCCCACGTGTCACTGGCGACAGAAGTGTAGTGAACATGATGCTCTGCCAGCACTTTTGGATATATTGTTCTTCAAGATTCAAGACGTTGCCTATGAAATCAGCAGTTGGCTTCGCTTGCGCACAACTGAGGTTGGATCTGGCAAAGCTGTGTTGATCAACATTTAAAAAAATCACCGCCATCTATTCATCGTTTCTATGGAAGTCGTTGTCCGGGTGAAGCACAGGGATTTTCGTCACAAATGGTTGGCTTGCATGGCACGGGCCACCAACAATTTTTTCGCCGGTTCCACAATTTTTTTCTGCAGGTGGTCTGGGGACCTGCTATATTTGGCAGCTCGAAGGAGCATAGGTGTTCATTTACACGCTTCACTCCATGGTGTCATGAAACCACTCAATTATTTGGATGTAGGCCCCGGTGCATCCCAACTGGCGATATGGACACACTCCATCCCCATCTTTATCATGTGTTGCGATGCGTACTTTCGTGCCTCATGCCTTTTGACCAAGAAGACATGACCAAAAAATCGGTTACGCAAATGTCGCAATCCTGCAACAGCCCTTCCCTCCCATGGAGGTAAATACTTTACTTTCATCGCCCGGATGCACCCTCAAAACTATTCGAAAATATTTCAAACATGTTTGTGGAAATATTACAAACGACCTGTCGGCATTGAAGCCGCAATGTTTTTTCCCCCCCTGCCTCCCCCACCTTTTTTCGGCACCTGTCTCTGGTTCACACTGCTTTATGGGCGAGCCTTCAAGCATACGATGGACACAAGGAGAAACAATCCACACCTGTGGGCCCTAGACATGCGTACAAGTGCATACGAAAGGCAAGGGACGGGCAGCCTGGCGGAGCTCCAGTTAAAGGGATTCGCGTTGACGTCGTAAAAAATTTGCGTGGGTTCATCGCGTAGTGGCAGGGAAGCGGTCCATGGCCACACTGGCCGGAATGCTTTGCTGGAGGATGTCTGGTGCGAGCGTGGCTCGTGTTCCGGCCGATTTGTTGATGACGGCCGGCAATTGGTCACGACCATCCCCACGTTCAAACCTGCACCACCCTCTTATCGACTTTGAAACATCACACGTGCAACCATAGCAACCAAGACCTTGGGAACGAACCCTGCTAAAAGTTTGGATTTTTCGCTGCCGATCGCTCTCCCACCGCGGATGCAACACATCTCCGATCACCAATTTGTTGGGCACAGCTCAAAAAATTTTGTCGTGCAATTGAACGGGCACACCGGTGTTACGAGGCGCACAATGGGATGTTACCAACTGCTCAAATACAAACATTTCATTCACTTGCGCAAACCATTTTCACCCTGTCATTTTTTTTTCTTCGCACCTTTTTCCCGCAGAAGGTGTCGAGTGCATGACTGTTTTACTGGGCAGTCTCCAGCTGGCTGATGGAGGGGGTGTCCCCATCAGTATTGCTGGCGCCGGCGCAATCTAAGTCCAGGAGACTGGTCGCGAATGCTTGCTGGGCCGCATGTGTCAGGATGGCTGACCAGCGTGGGAGGAGGGAAGCCTCAGCTTTGCGGAGGATGTTTGGGACTGCTCTGGGTTTTGTTTGGGCCGAGAGGCGGAGGAAAGTTGTTGCTTCCGGGCTCCACCGGCCCCCTGTCTCGATGGCGAAGACCAAGAGCCTGCGCCGTCTGGAACGGAGAAATTCTGGGTATGCGCGCTCCTTGGATTTGCGTGCATCCTGGAGCGCTGCTCTTGCGTATTGGCCAGCACGTCCTCGGGACTGGCTGGATGAAGTCAAAAGAAACACCAAGGTGGTGTCGACCCCGAATTGCGCTCCCCCGCACAAGGGGAGTCCATTGGCTATGACCTCGATCCTTCTAGCGTCGTGCCGGTTGATGTGGTCCAGGTTGAGATCGCTGATGCGGGTGTTGGTGGTGACCCTGGCCCCGGCTTCCTGACAAGCTCTGGCTGCTGCCCTTTCCAAGGGGATCCCTCGTCCCCTCCAAACCCCAGCCTGGGCGCATGCTGCGCGATGGTCGCCTGGTGGGTCTGGAATGCGACGGCACTGACAGATGCGTGCTGACAAAGGCAATGGGACACGTAGGCGTCGGAGAAGTGGGACGCGGAAGAGGTGAGAGGGATAGGTGGTGTCTGGCCCAAAGGGGATGGTCACTCACTGATTCACACACTCCCTTTCGAGTCAGCACAACGGCTACGGTCCGCAACGGGCAAAGGATCCAAATTTCACTCATCATGGATTTGAACAAAACTATGCAAGAACCTGTTCATGGAACAACCATTGAGCCCCATGACGGGCAGCAGTGGTCCATGATGAATGCAAGACATTTTCTGCGGTTGCACGTCAACAGCGCACTGATCGGAACAAATGTTTTTGGACCTTCCGTTCCATCTCCGGCAAGGGGCAAAAGCGTATCACGTCAACAAAATGAATTTGGAAGACCGGAAGGCTCCCATTTTTCGACGTCTCCACTATTTTGCTGTTGTTGTTTCATCGGCTGCGTGCCTTGCAGCTGGGCATGATACCATGTAAAAGGAATACATACAAAGTTTCGATTTTTTTTGTTCTTTCAGTTTAATTCTCGCAATTTCTGGCGAACCTTTATCGGCCCTCCGCAGCACATTGGGTGAATTCTCCAATGGTATGGAATCTTGCACGCTTGGAACAAACGAGCCGCGCATGTTGACATCGCGAAGATAGAGAGTTGGTCCGGAATTTGTTGTGGTGCGTATTGGGGAACACTGGCCGCTCACATTGCAAAATTTTCCCTTCATCATTGGATGCAAAGACTTTTGCGCTGGCAACCTGTGGGGCGAAGGTTTCTTCGGCAGCTCAAACATCGTTCCGACAGCAAATTGAAGCCCTACTGTCCTTACCACAAGGTCCGGGTCACTGGGACGAAACTGCGCGTGACCATGAACTTGGGGAGCGACACCTGAATAGTTGTCCACAAATTTTGAAACAGCTAATGTACATGCAGCGTTTGTTCAAATTCTTCCGGGAAGTGTACAGGCATCGCCCGGAGTTGATCGCCCCTTTTTTTCTCCGCCTTCATTTGGTGGAGGACTTGGGCGCTTACAAGGTTGCACACTGCCCAAGGGGCAAAAATTCATTTGAGGGATGGGCTACCGAATTTTATGGAATTACGGTTTGCTGCGCAATTTTTGGTGCAATTAATTAATGCAATTGAGCGCGCTCGGTGGGTTCTCAATGCAGAAAAAAAAGTAGTCGTAACCAATCAAGCACAACCGGCAACAACTTCTGATACGGGAGGATGTTGTGGTCAAAGTACGCGACCGCAATCGAGGACAAAAATGGCTAGGATGCACGTTGACAGCTGCAGGGCGTATGCAAGGGAATGTTGCTCTTCAGCACCACATGGAGCATCGCATGAACGGTCTCCACGGCAACCGTTGGATATTGCAAAATCGGTAAGATTTATTGCATTGAGGCTTTAAAAAAAATTGACCGCGTTGTGCCCTCAGCGGTGTG
Source organism: Breviolum minutum Mf 1.05b.01 (assembly GCA_000507305.1). Taxonomy (NCBI): domain Eukaryota; class Dinophyceae; order Suessiales; family Symbiodiniaceae; genus Breviolum; species Breviolum minutum. Next base: position 304,748 of record DF239128.1, read on the forward strand.
TTTTCGCAGTGGCCACCGTACCATTTACAAAAATCGTTTTTTGAGACTTGATGTTTCATTTCGGAAATTATGCCGCCGCTCCATCGTGGCACCACCTTCAGGTACAGATTGGTCGTTGGAATGGCACGAATATTCGGGTTCAAAATTTAACATCTACAGCTGTGATAAACCCGTGGGCAAGAATTGTATGTAAACAGCATTGGGACCTGTTTTGCTATGTGGCACACTTGCCGGAACATCGCTGGGTACCGTCAACGCCGGTCGGTTGACTCGCAAAAACGACGCATTGTCAATGGAGCGCTTGCTAGAGTGCAGCACAACAGCAATGCTGACAAATGTATGATGTATGGCTGACACATACGGATTACTGTGCCGAATTTCAAGTAGTGAACGTGGAGGTTAAATGAGTTGTTGTTTCCCTGCGCCCTGGAAGGACGACTTTCAAGCAAGCAGGTTCGAGTCGACTCAACTCAATCAGGGAAGGTATGCGAACAGCACGGTTCGAACCTACATCATGGCATGAGGGTCTTCCACTTAAAGTTTGGACGACCTTATTTGACGGAATACTGGAAGCTTGGATTTGCAATACCATCTTCAGCACGCGGCAAAGGCGTATCATGCCAACAAATGGATTCTGGAGGACCGGAAAGTTCCTATTTCTCAGCGTCTCCGCTATTTTGATTCTGTTGTTTCATCGGTTGCTTGCTTTGGAGGTGGGCATCGTACCATGTACCAGGAACACCCACAAACCTTGGACATTCATTTTAGAGAATTCTGCCGATCCATTGTGGGCCCTCCTCTGTACATTGACTGGACACCCGCATGGCATGAAATTTTGCACACTTGGAATGAACGAGAAGCACACTTTGTTCGTGTCGCGAAGATTAAGAACTGGTCGCGAATGTGTTGTAGTTCATACTGGAAACTGGCATCTCATGTTGTTCAACGCCCCACTCACCACTGGATACGAAGAGTTTTGCATTGGCAACCCGCGGGGCAAACACGACTCGGACGTCCAAAACTGTGCTGGGAGAGCAAATTGGAGATGTACTGTCGTTACCAAGGATTGGCTCATTGGGAGGTGGCAGCACAAAACTGTGAAGTTTGGAAGCAACATTTCAATACGTTTTTACATTTTTGCTGCCAATGAGCATGCAACGTATGTAAAGTGTAGCGCCTGCGCCCTGAAAGGGCTCGCTAAGGCGTCCAGGCCTGACTGACTGACTGACTGACTGACTGGCTGACTGACTTCTCACATTTGTGCCTGCGCCCTAAAACGGGCTCGCCATTGGCGTGCAAGCTTGACCTTGACCTTGATTGTTCCGGCCATGCTTTTGAGCGGCCTGAATTAAAATTTGCTCCAATAAACAGCAGTAACCCGACTTGAGCTTTGCAACTGTTGTCGGATATGGTTCTGCTAAGGTGTTGGTGCATGATCGTGATCCAGCGGTGCTCGCCGGTTCTTAAATGAAATGCGTCTCTTCAATTTTTTTCCTTTTCCCCAGGCATAAGTCTAACATACAATGCACGCATCGATGATTTAAACCCACCGGCATGGTATGATCATATTTGCATGTAACCAATGCTAAATTTGCAGTACTCAAAATATAATCTGTATCCGCCCTAAAAGGCTGCCGACAGGCATGCAGGCGCAAAGTCAAAGCCAAAGTCAACGTCAAAGGCTGCGCGCGCGCACACCATCCAATACTTGAGTAAAAAAAACAGGAAGTCCCCGGTTAAGGTTGTGTAGTTAAAAGTTTCGTTTTTGACGTGTTCACTTTCAAACCAATTTGGCCCAGAGATGTCACCAACTCTTCCAACAGGGGTATGGTGTCACCATGATGAATTGCAGAAACCATTTTTTGAATCCATTGCATTCTAACTGTTGCGCTATGCGGATGTGCCACCCATGTAGAAGTTGAGTTGAGTTGAGTTGAGCCTGTAAGCCCGCACGCGGCCCGTTTCGGGCACAGGCTGAACGAAACGACATCTACGCTAAATATGTACAGCACGGCTAGTGCCAGCGCGTGAAAATAAAAGACATGGTCCGTTCCAATTGATATCCGGTGGTGGTCCAACCATGCGCCGTAGCAATTTCCGGCAATGTGCATCCAGTTTTCGTAACGCACCCACATACACTTTCGGGTGACCAGCTGCAAAACACACCACTGAAGTAAGCATTGCATGGAAAAATTTCAACCGTAAAGCTATCCACACATTTTTGTCACACAATATCCATTTGTTAGCTTGAAATGCTCGAGCAGCGTTTTGCAAACGATTGCCCATGTTGAGCGTTGACAAAGGAGTGGGCAAGAGACCAAACACATGGGTCACAAAATTGCGGAATTTACTGGCAAAACGTTGCGGTGCGCAACCCTGCCTTGTGGGAGCAATCAAACTTGAGTTTGTACAATTTGCCCTAGGTAGATAGCAGTTTATTCTCACATTTGTGCCTGAGCCCTAAAACGGGCTCGCCATTGGCGTGCAGGCTTGACCTTGGCCTTGACCTGGAGCGTTCATAGAAGGTGGCCAAACCATTTGTGCGTTTTTGTTTGCTCCAACATTTCGAATTCCAATCCTGCAGGCGTAGTCAATGTTGAAGGTCGTTGCGCTTGCGTTGTTAACACTTTCGTCCTGGATGCGTTGACTTTCAACCCCTGGATGCATGTTTCAAGCAGCTAAGGGCGGAATCGTGGCGCTGACCTACAACATCATTTGGCATGCGTTTTCCATGCAAATCTTTTCATTTTTACGAACCACAAGGTTTCTGTCAAAGATCGCCTTACATTGTTTCATGCAATGGTGACCTTGCCCCGTGCTTCGCTGCGGGCCACCGGACAATCTTCAAACCACAGTTAGCCGCACTTGATATTGCACACCGGAAACTGCTCCGTCGCCTGGTTGGCGCCTGCCTGCTGGCATGGATTGGCACGAAATCCTGCATGACTGGAACGTGCGAGTTTCAACTTTTGTGGGCCACAAACATATTTGTAACAACATTGGTAATTTGCTCACTATGCGGTAAACTTACTGTGTGACAGATGGTCACTTAGGCTGCATTGGAAACCTATTGGACAACCTCGTGTTGGTCGCCCATGCCAACAGTGGAACGACATGCTGACAATGTTTTGCCGGTATCAACGACTGTGCGGGATGCTTGCAATTGGGACGCATTGATGCCGGAGTTTTTCAATTTCTGCATTGCATCCGGAAGATCGACATTTCAGAGGCAAATTTCTTTTTGGATGCAGGCGTTTTTTTTTCCACCTGTGCCCTTCATGGGCCGCTTTCGGGCAAACAGGTTGCACTCACTCACTCAACCAGCAGCATTTTCATTCTCAATCGTGATGACCATGTTCTTCATCGAGGCATTTGCGGCGGCTGAGTTGGAACTGTAGCCCGCGACAGGCTTAAATGGAGTTTAAATCATCGTTAACAGAGTACATGTCGACACTCTACTGATGAACCGCAACCACCAGGGAAGTTTGGTTCGGAAGAAATGTTACCTTACGGGCCTCCGGTGAATGGCCATTGGTGGGCACGTGCAGGGGTTTACTCCCTATTGGATTCGTTCCACCTCCCAACGGTCGGCCTGTCAATGCCATTCACATTGTCGGAAGGAAGTACAACTCGGGAGTGCTGGATTTCCAGGCGTGCAATTGAAAGGGCTTTGGTTCCACCTTGTTTTTGTTTGCAAGCTTGCATGGGTGCATGCTTGTTGTGAAAGCAGTCGCCCACGATCTTGGGACGTGTCTCCCAATTCAAAAATACACTACTTTTAACGTATGGAAGCACTGGCTGACACACTTGGAGTAAAATCCGCCCACCTTGCCCTGGTGAATTGTCCCTTGGACCAATCTTTGTAGAACACTGTCCCTCCCATCCATCAACCCACCCCACCCTCAGAGCACAAGAAGAACAAGCACCAGCACTACCATGACCACCATAACCACGACCAGGGCTCAATCTGTCCCATGTGGTGTTGAGGCTTGGTGGTGCTCTTGTTTGTTGTTGGTGCGGCTGTTGCTGCTGTTGCTGTTCTTATTGCCAGTGATGCTGTTGCCCATTGTGGTGGTGATGCCGGTCATTGCTAGTGGTGAGAATGTTTCTGCTGCTGCACTGGTTCTGGTGGCACTATTTGTGCAGTGATAGGGCCTGTGGTGCTGGTCAGGGCGCTGGTAATGGTGCTGGCGTTGCCATTGCTGCTGGCAAGGAAGGTTGTGGCTGTTGCTTCCCACCTCCAGGGAAAAAAAAAGGCCCGAATCATTGATTCATACCAACACTCTTGCCTTCAAGGGAAGGCCGGAGGTGGTGCTGGATGCTGTTAGATAATGCCCCTTCGGGTTTGAAAGCGCAATCCAAAACGAGTCGCCAGTTTATTCGCTGGTTTTCAAACAAAATGTAGTTGTTGCAAGCATTAGCGACAGAAGTTTCCAAATTTCAACACGGTTTTTGCTCCATCGGACCACTGGCAAATCTTGGACTTCAAGCAGCCACAGAACAGTGCAATGGACAAGCGTGTCCAAAGCAAGGTCAATGGTGATACGTTGCACGCCTAAATGAGACATAGCAAAGACTTACACTCAGGTGATTTCGCGGGTCATGTTTTTCCAACCAACACTTAGTCTTTTCTGGGTCATGTACTGTGACCCGCGGCGCCCCTGGACTTGCGAAAGTGGTGGTTAAGGCCGAAACATACAAAACATACTATTCAAGAGCGGGCTGGTTGGTTTGGGAAGCCTCTGCGGGTTCGCACGGTTTCATACACAACTTACGCTTGTCCATGCGTGCACCCTTTGCAAAAGGGTGCATGCAATCGGTAGAATCACTGCAGACTGTGTCTGTATAAGCCGTCTCAATGAGAGCCTATTGAATATTGGTGTAATTGGTCGAGTTTGTGTCTCCTTTTCTATGTGTTAATCGTAAAAAACATAGAAAATCCACGTGGAAGCTAAAATGCCAACGTCAACGGAACGCCAAACGAACTTTGGACGCAGCTTGTACGCGACTTCTGGCTTCGGTGCTCCTGGACTATGCACCCAAACCATTTGTTACAATTTAAAACCTTCTGTGCCAATCAGAGCAAATTTTGACCCATAGGGATTTTATGAATTTTTGCAGTGGTTGAGATTGTGTAATTCATGTCCTTTGTCTGCTTCATGAAGCCCACTTCGGATAATGAAAGTACCTTCGATCGTCAAGCAATCGCATGAAGCCAGCCAATGAAACAACGATATTGGTACACGAAACTCCTTTTCCGGAGGGACCAGAAAAAAAATCCGAAAACCAAAAGAAGCGAGGAGTAATGCGAGGAGTCCTTTTCTGAAGCCATGTCTGATGTGCATTTCAACACTGGTCGTAGCGTTTGTGAACTCTCTTGAAAAATCCAGCTGGAAGTCTTTGCAATGTACGGAATATGGTGTCGCAGTTCGACGAAGCAGTTGAACCTTTCAAGGTGCAGTTGCTGATGAAGGTCGTTGACGACTTTCTCCACGATTCCATCGGAGTATGCTGGAAGCATTGTCATCGACAAAGTTCTGGGGCGAAGTCGTACCAGGCATGTGCAAACAGATGATTTTACATTTCGCCGAAAACAATGATAGCGAAACCAACATGCGATTTTCATCTTAACTAGTGCTGCGTGGGACACACATGACCTTGGACCGGGGACATCGATAGCAATATGGAGCGGGGACATCGAAACGCATATGCAGAGCAGGACTTGCTTAGGATGAATCTAATTTTTGAAAAATTTGGGCAATTGATGTGCCACATTGGCTTGATTTCAGCCATACATTTGACCAAGTGAACGAAAATTTTCTCGAGGGCACTCAGCCAGCTGATCGTATGAATTCGATTTTTTGATCCAAAAATCATTGCTACGCAAATAATTGAAATTTTCATAGTCATGACCCAATTGGAGATGATTGACAGCGTGCCCAATACACAGCTTTTTGTATGAACCCAAATAAAATGCAACGTTCCATGAATGGTGTTTTGCGGCCAGCGGGCTTTGACTCGACTTGATCTGTATTTGACGGCTCCGAAATGGCCGCAGCTATTTTGCCAAGTTGTTGTCCTTCACATGCCGGTCTTAAACAAAACCTGATTGAAAGTCATTTGGAAATGCACCATATTATGACCTCCACAAATGTGAAACGTAGAGGGCATACCATCGCAAATGAATCTTGGGCACGGGATTGCTTTGCTTGGCGCCTGCTTCAATCAAGTTTTTCCCCCCCAAAAAAAAAATCCGGTATCATACACTGGGCATGGTGGTTCTTCTACCGACCACGAAAATCCGACACTACCCCATACAAAAAGACCTTGCCGAAAATCATCCAACATCAACATCCACCAACAACAACAACAAACAACAACAAACAACAACAAACAACAAACAACAAACAACAAACCAAACAACAAACAACAAACAACAAACAACAAACAACAAACAACAAAACAAACAAAGACAAAAAAAGCAAACAAAGCAAACAAAGCAAACAAAACAAACAAAACAAACAAACAAACAAACAAACAAACAAACAAACAAACAAACAGCCAAACAAAGACCCTCACCAAACAACACCGAACAACACCAGACAACAAAACAGGAACAAGAGGAACAAGAGGAACAAAAAGAACAAGAGGAACAACAACAACCACAACAACAGCAACAGCAACAGCAACAACATCGGGCGGAGCGCCCTTCAGTCAACGAGACGACAACAACAACAACAACAACAACAACCAACAACAACAACAACCAACAACAACAACAACCAACAACAACAACAA
>DF239129.1:0-35663 GCA_000507305.1 Breviolum minutum Mf 1.05b.01
TTCTTGTTCTTGTTGTTCTTGTTCTTGTTGTTTTTGTTGTTGTTGTTGCTCTTGTTCTTGTTCTTGTTCTTGTTCTTGTTCTTGTTGTTCTTGTTCTTGTTGTTCTTGTTGTTGTTGTTGTTGTTGTTCTTGTTCTTGTTGTTCTTGTTCTTGCTGTTCTTGTTCTTGTTCTTGTTGTTGTTGTTCTTGTTCTTGTTGTTTTTGTTGTTGTTTTTATTGTTGTTGTTCTTCTGATTGTGGCTGTTGTTTTCATTGTTGTTGTTCTTCTGATTGTGGCTGTGTTTTTTTTTGTTCTCGGGGCTGGTGGTCCTCATTTTGTAGGAACATGGAAGGTTGGTTGTAATTGTGTTTTTTTTGACGGCATGTATGGGCTCGTGTTTATGGGGTCCCGGTATTTGACCAGAAACAAAGACCACGTGTAGCAGGATGATGGAGGACGCAACACAATGAAACCAACAGCCACCACCCACCACCAAACCAAGAGATCGCGTCGCAGCAGCTAGACCAAAACCCGAATGTCGGAAGGTTGGTTGTAATCGTGATATTGAACATTGAACACGATTGCTTTTGTGAATGTCCAAACATTCCAACCGGTGAAGTATTTTGTGCATCAAAGGCTTCTTCAAGGGCTTGTAATTCTAAGATCCTTGTGCGTATGTTTCGTGTTGGTGGTTGTGGTTGTCATTGTAGTTTTGCTTCGCGATCAAAGAATGTATACAGCAGGTCAACTTGAACTGATTTTGAACAAGGCCCGCAGCTTATTGTCAAAAGGGAAACTAACTTGGGAGAAGTCGACATGACTGAGGCGCGACGGGTCGGTGCCAATGAACTATCCAACCATCACCACGAGATGTTGTTGGATTGTTGAGTTCTGATGGAAACCTTTTGGGTTTTTGGAGATCTGGCAGTACAATAAAAAAGGGTTGCAATGCAAAGATTTGCCATGAATTGATTTGTAGACAATGTAAGCAATGTTGGGGTGTGTAAAATGTATCAATCACAAAAACCAACAGAAGATGCAACAAAAAAAGGTTTTGAAGTCTCATGTTTAGGATTTGTCTTGAAATTGGCAGGTGGTTCAGCATGGCGCCGAGGCACGTTTTGTGAAATGCAAGATGTGTTTGCAATTTGATGCAAAAACACGGTTGCTTTGCTTTGTTTTGAGATTATGATCGATACGAACCTTGGTTGACCTTCTGCTTTAAATTCCACTCCATTGTAACCAAGACTGAAGAGTTTTAAAACAGTTCAGTACTTGATTGCCTTCATGTCAGGCACTGCACTGTGTCAGCAGTCTTGCACAGGGAGGTGAACTTGATGAAGCAGCAGTGCGCTTCTCAATCTCAGAGATTGCGGATGCTCTGCATAGTGAGGGAACATGTCACCAGTGATTCCTGTCACCAAGGATTTGATTCGCAACGAATGCAGTGAGGCAACTATTTAGCATTTTTGAGGTTGCATAGGTTACATAGAAGGCATCAAGATTTGCAGTGAAGTTCGGAGTTGAAGATGGGTTGGCAACCTTTGGCATTTCTCATTTTCGTTTCGTTGATTTTGTCAAACTCTTCGGTTCCCGGGAATGCTGACGGTTAGGGACCAGAACATCAAGAGTTTTTTCCTCTTGCAATCGTAAGAAGCATGTGGCATGAAAAGCTTGGTCCTCGTTGGTTGAAGGATGAAGGGGATGTTTCCATGACAAGAGAAGCGCAGGCATCACCATCTGCTCTTGCAGCTGTGCGTCAGACCATTATCGAGGGCTACATTCAACAGGACCGAAGTGAGCTTTGTCAACGCTTATAGCTTGTTTTGTGTCAAAAGGATTGCCGAAGCGTTGTATTCTCCTAAACACATGTTCAAGTTGCAGCTCATGGTTCGGTTCATCAAATGGACTCTCCTTTGACTCCATTTGATCGATAATCAATGTACTTTCATCCAGTGCATTTCCACCAGTTTGTCCTACATAGCTGGACTCAACCGACTTAAGGCTTTTCAAGTCGGCAGTGCAGGATCAGTTGGAATCAGCTTGTACATTTGCTCTTGAGGCTGGACCAATCTGTTTGGTTCGGAGTTATTTATTTTCAGATTTTGTGATTCACTTCCCGTTTGGACATACAATTTGGACTCTGGACATCTTCCATTTTCAACGCTTACCGTCCGTCCGTGCTTCACCTGGAATCTGATAAAACGGTATTTGAGGCCCTCCGTTTGCCCAATGGCTGGGAGCAACTGACGATGATTTCGGCTGAACAACTCCTACGAGCTTTGTTGCATGCACAGCTTCATGGCCGTGCGGTGGAGATGTTGCAGGGCTTGTGTCAACCAGGAGCTTCAGCACCCAGCGATCAAGTCTTTAACTCGATGTTGGATTCAACGGTTTCTTCGGCAGAAAATGCGGTTCGGAAGCAGAAAAAAAGTATCCGGCCGAAAGACAACACAAACACACACATGTTATCACGGGTCCAACGCTATCATACTATCAGTTACTATCATTTCGGTTCAGAGGTGCAGTTTTGTTGGTTGCTCTACTCATGACATGTCTTTTTTCATTTGAATCTCAGGTTCGTACCAGATCCTATGGTGAGGCATGGGATGTTCTGGAACTTTTGTTGAAATGTGGACGCAAGGCGGACAAGTACTTTGTTTCCATCCTGACCAAGAGTTTAGAGGCTTCAAATGATAAGCGTTGGGTTCGACGCGGTATCAGCTTAGTGGATAAGTTCATTGAACAGCAACGAGAAGATGTGGATGAGATCGTCTTCAACAGTTTGCTGAATGTTTTGGGTCAGACTGGCGACATGCAAAAGTTGCAGCAGACCTTGAATAAGATGAGCGACTATGGAGTTGCTCCATCTGCTGTGACCTTTGGTACTGTGGTGAAAGCCTATGGTCGTGCGCGTGACACTGAGTCTGTGATCAAGGTTTGGAATCAAATGCGCAGCAGGTGTTTGGGGATCAACCCCGTGACCTGTGGTTGTGTGTTGGATGCTTGTGTGAAGTGTAACTCCCTGGATAAAGCTATGGCTATCTTTCAGGAGATGAGGATGCAAGGGATGCACAAGAACACAGTCCTTTATGCCACTTTGATTAAAGGCTTAGCCAAGGTACGTGACTTACAAGGAGCTATGAACCTTTACCATGAAATGAGGATGGAAGGTGTGCCCTGCAATTTGGTGACCTTCAATTCTTTGATGGATGTTTGTGTTCGTTGCGGTGACCTGCAAACGGCTGCCTACTTTCTCCAAGACATGATGGGCATGGGTATTGATCCAGATCTTATTACCTTCAGCACGTTGATCAAGGGTTACAGTCATATTGGAGAAGTCCACAAAGCCTTGGCTCTTTCCAAGGAATTGAAGGCTCGTGGTCTGAAGTGTGACGAGATCATGTACAACAGCCTCATCGATGGCTGTGCCAAGGCAAGGAAGGTGCAAGAGGGACTGGCTGTCTTTGAGGCTGGGACCGTGGGACCAAAAATGGGTTTGAAGGGTTTGAAGGGAGATATTTTTGAATATATAAGATGTTTTTGGTTGGGTGGAATCAAGTCATGGAGTGCCACATTTGCAGTTTGCCTCATGAGTTTCTTTTTTTCTTTCACTTGCCATGTTTCAACTTGAAACTTCCACGGCCAGCAGTTTTTGGGCAGGAAATGTTGCAATCGCGGGTGCAACCTTCAAACATCACCTTCTCCATTTTGGTGAAGCTTCACTTCGAGGCAGCAACGGTAAAGCTTTTTGGGGCTCCTCACCCAACGAAAAATTGTGGCATTTTTAACTTGATTTTGAGATTTCAAACATTGCATCACCTGGAAATTTTGGATATTCCCAAACAAAGAGCATGCAAATGCACCAAAAGTGAAGCGTATTGTGGGAGTGAGGAATGAATGATGAGTCTCTTAGAGCAAATGTGTAGTTCTATCAGCCGGCAAAGTATCCTTTACCAATTGTCATCTTTCTCATGTTCGACAGGTTGGGCAAATCGCTGAAGCTTTTCGCTTGGTACCCACCCGCCCCACGGTGCTTTTTCCACTGAAACTCTTAAAGACAGCCATCTTATGATAGAAAGCCATGTTATCAAGGATAATTTCACCATCAAGTGCTGTTCAGAGCATGAACTTTTATATCTAACTTTGATGCATGGCAGGAACACCTCGTAAAGCTCTAGTTGAGCGCCGGTATGCACCAAAATTTCCGATCCAGTGAGTGTGGCCCAAACGGGGGTCTCGGCGCGCAAGATGAGCTTGTACAGCCTGCTTGGACCGCGGCGTCAATCAGGTGGGGGGGGGTACAACTTCACCCAAAAAATTGGACTTTTCAGATCTGATTTACAGGATGGCAGTTTCCTTCCCTCTTTTCCAGCTCAATGAGTTCTGGCGACGTGGCACTTCTCAAGGAGGTGGATATTGGGAAGAGAGCTGTTGGAACAGGCTTGTCTGTCAAATCCTTGCATCATTCTGGCACAATCAGCACGCTGTAGAGACATGCTTGGAAATGTGTCATAGCATGGAGCTCTTGCAAGTCGAAACAAAGTATGTCTTTACAGATTTTCGAACAGCTCCCTGCTACCTTCCTGCTCCCTCATTTAAAGACATCTAAATGAGGGAGCAGCGCATGGGGAGTGAATCTTTTGTGCGACAAGGCCAACTGAAGATCCAGGCAAAAGCCAGGATCAAACTATCAACCTGTGTCAGGTAAAGAAAAAAACCCAGCGTTTTGAACAAAAATCTTGGTAGCATTTTGGCCCAAGAATTCTAGGTTTCACCTGGAATTTTGGCACATTTTTTTCCTTCATGTTCTGCCTGGGTAAGATGATTCCTGCCTTTGAAGCAAGCGCAGCTCTTAGCCCCAGGACAGTTGCAAGCGATGAGGCCGAAGAGCTTGCTTGGGATTTGATCGTACCTCCTTGAACTTTTCAAATTGGCAATGTTTTTTTTTGTTTTCCCCCCGTGATTTTTTGGAAGGGGGATGATCTCTGGATGATCTTGATATTTTTCTAGGGACCTAGGTTTGATTAGGTTTGTTTGGTGGACAGTTTTGTGTGTTGTGTATGGCGTAAATTTGAAGCATTTGATTTGGAAGCACTTTTTCCACTCCTGTGATCGAGGTGAAAGGGACTTTCCTTAACCTTGATGATGGACAAAGTTTGATGAAACGTTACCGAAAAATCCGCAAAGCTAAGACGGACTTTGCCCTTGAGGTAGGGATAGAGTGGAAAGGGGAAAGGGGGGGGGGTAGGAAGCTGTATATAATTGAATTTTACAGGATTATTTGCGGATTCAGTTCTTAAATCTTTACGGAGCTTGATGATTTAATCCCTGGGGTCGTTTTTTGGGCTGGTTTAACACCATGGAAACCGTGAGTATTCTTCCGCAGAGTTGGTTGAAGGTGCCTAGAAACTGTGAAGGTGCCTTCTGTTTGATAGGTTCTTTGTGAAGAAATGAAGAAAATTGGTTCCAAAATATCTAGTTGAGTCATTCTCGTCTATACTTGGCAGATCTTGGTGACAAGGTTGCTATGAAAGATCCCGAAGTCTACGAGCTGGGCAAGCTTTGCAAGTCGGATCAAGCAAAGCAAGCCCAACCAACTGCAGCTACAGATGCTGGCAGAGATGATGACAAGGAAAACCATCAAGCTAAGATTGGGAGCAAGGAAAAAACCACCGTGATGTTGCGGAATCTACCCAACAACTACACTCGAGAGATGTTCCTACAGATGCTGGATGAAAATGGGCTCAAAGGTCAATATGACTTTGTGTATTTGCCTTGTGATTTTTACCATGACGCCAACTTGGGCTATGCTTTTGTCAACATGGTGGATGCCAGTGCTGTTTTCTTGGCATGGAAAGCCTTCCAAGGTTTCTCTGATTGGTCCTTGCCTAGTGCAAAAGTGTGTCAAGTTGTGTGGAGCGGTCCGCATCAAGGCTTCGAAGCTCATGTTGAACGCTATCGGAATAGTCCCTTGATGCACCAGAACGTACCTGATGTCTTCAAGCCAATGATCTTCAGGAATGGAAAACGACAGCCATTCCCCAAGCCCACCAAGTGCCTCCAAGCACCATTTCCTTTTTGAGATGAGACAAACCTTACACAGAAGGTACAAGTTTTTGTGAGGCAGTGCATGATCCCACAAACGGACATCACTAAGCCTCTAATATCTATGTGCATAGAGCACAGGGGTACACAGTGTACACAGCGTCTTTTCTTGTATAGATGCAATCCATGTATTTGTACAGCCACGAAAGATGTGGGCAATCTTCCAGAGGGGTTTTGATTTTGATTGGCCCTTTTTCATGATCCATTCGGGAAGTGCCATGAAGTTTCCCAAAGTGCGAAAAAAATGAAACCGTTGTGTCACTGTGTCGTGAATTTCCTGACGGATTCCACCATGAGCGGTTGCATATTTTTGCCAGACTCGTCCCTCGGAAGGTGGAGGGCCTAATGCCCGACTCGTCGATGAAGCCAAGGTGGGGACAGTTCGGGTCATGTCGGGTCCATGGGTTTTATGGGTTTTATGGGTCCCATGGGGTCAGAATCATAGGGGGACAAGTTCCATTGTAAGTTGCGGTCAACATATATCCAGGAGTCAACTTGTCAACAGCTCAGTTGCAACTTCCTCATAAATTTTACGGGACCCAGGTTCCTGGACTCGGAGGTAGAGGACATTAGTTCTCAACTGAAGCTTGGACTTGGAGAAGAAAATTCCATGTCTTGTCTTTTGTACTTGGTATGTACTTGAAGTGTTCTTTTGGAAGATGACATGCAGGGGAGTTCATTTTGGCCATTTTTTGGAAGGCTTAAAGCTGTGATGGTCACTGGTCACTACTTCCCCACTGAGGCATTCACTAAGCCAAAGAGTCTCGAAGACGAGTGCAGATCCAGCAGTGCGAAGGGCAGCAACAGCAGTGCCTGGATGCAGGGAGAATTGTTTGCTGCTGGGCATAAGAAACTAAGTACCAGGTATGTCACGTGGATATGATTCCTGGGTTTGTAAATTAGATAAATGCTACAGGCCAATACAGGCTTTGGTTCGCAGAGCTATGTTTTCTGTTCATCCTTTGAACTGGTTTGAAGAGTTTTGCTTGCAGAATCATGACACCAACCAATGAGACAATCTCTTTAAGCAAGGTGCAAAGGCAAACCTCTTGGAATGAAGACACAATGTGTATGTTGATGCACAGGCTTCAATGCGTTAGAAGGTTTCCGGGAGGGCTTTGCAGCTAAGGGGGAGTGTTAAAAAACCATATGCAACATTCTTTGTTGTTGGCTGATAAGTACAAAGGCATTGACAAAAAAGATGCAAATCTCAGAAGTGTGACAGCAGAAGACCTTGCAGCCGCCATGGGTATCCAAGTGTGTTTGCCTGAAGTTTTCCTGATCCCCAGTACCACTGCTCACTTGTTCACAGCTAGGTGCTGGACGAGTTGCGTTGCCACTTTGGGGAGGACCCGGGACTTAGCAAACCATCCATTGAGCAGGTCAATTTGAAGACACTTTACACATTAACAAATCCCGATCCCATTTTGTTTTGACAAGTTGATCCCTCCTTGCTTGGGATCCTACTGACCTGTGTATGGAAAGAATATCGATGCAAATTGAAGTGATCATTGCACCCTGCATGTCCTACTGTTGATGAGTGAATATCATTAATCATTTTGATGGGATTGCGAGTTGTTCCCCCTGGGAAGTGACGACTGTCTTTATCTCAGGAATCATCTCACAATGCCCGGACTGCCAGAGCCTGAACTTTCCATGACAGATCCGCAGATCGGATCGATGGCGTTGATTTTTAAGACAATGCGGTTATGTTTCCGTATTTTAGGTTCTTGATCATGCTTTGTGCTGGAGGAGATTCCCTTTTCTGTCCATGTTCTTGGAAGACAGCTTGCCACCCCATTCCATGATGAGGTCTTAGCCGCTCATCTTGCGCGATTTGTTGCTGACCTGGTGGAGAAGGAGAATGCCAGAGAGGCAAGACCTTGGGAATTTGTATTGCAACTTCTCATGATTGGTCCGATTCAACCCCACTGCCACGAAGCAACTTTTATATTCGCTGAGTGCAATCAGCACCTATGAGACCTGAAATATGCATATCAGCAATCCTTCCTGGCTCAGATATGCTTTATCATTTTTTGTCATTTCTATCATCATTGTTTTCTGCACTACAGGCAGTCATACATGGCCTTTTGAACTCCCAAAGTTGCAAGTCCTCGGAACCAAAAACTTGGGATCGGCAGGCTTTGCACTGGTGGATGGAGTTCTTGCTAAAGATCGAGGACATGAATTTGTTTTTTGATGGTTTTTGCCATTGAATTTGCTTTACCTGTTTCACCGCGTTCCCATTCTGAAAGCTTCGAAGACACATTTTGGGCAAACATGCCAGTTGGTCCTGCTGGCTAAGACAAGGACCAGTAGTTCTTGTTGAAAGGTACACAAGACTTCCAAATTTTGTTGCTGAGATTCGCGCGACAGGATGCTCGCCCTTTCACACGCAGCAATTGGGCTCATGCCTCCACATTTGAAGAGGTGCGAGGACGGTGTAGTTTCAATTACTTTGTGATGTGCAGGAGACCTTTTCTTACATGGTTCAAGGAGATATTCTCAAATGTCTACGAACTTTCTGCATCCGAAACTATCATCAAAACGATTCTTCTTCCTCTTCCGGGTTTCTTCTGCCTTACTGAGAGATTTCACCTTTAAACAATGGTCTGGCCAGGCCAACACGGCCCACATGCATTATGACATGCCAAAACAACCTCCTAGGTACTGAGTCGATGCCGCCTCACGTTGCTGGATCTGAAACTGGAGGCGAGAAGTTGTACTGTAAAACAGCTCCTGCTGTTGATGGCAACCAGAAATCCGGGATCAACTCACCTGTTGAGGTTGGTAGTTGAAATCCCATTCTTTACAGGATTTTAGCACCATCCCAGGTGGTTACTCTAGCCGGATTTCTTCCATCAGTAGCAGCTTCACGTTGTAAGGACGTGAGGCCTCAACTTCGATTACGCGAGGCATTGCGGGAGGCGCAATTCGTCTGTGGGAAAAATCAGTCCTAGCAAACAGTCAATGAATCTTACTTGCATAACATATATAACATATACATACATGTATTAATATACATATATACAGCATTGCATATATTCCCAAATTGGGGTAACACAGGGAGGACAACAGCAGATGCACCCTCAGCCTTCACACCGAGATCCGAGGTTCACAACTCTGCAAGGCATGCAGCTGATGACCTTTTAGAGGTGTTCCTTGGTGCCAAGCGCAGCTGATTTTCAATGGAAAACTGGGGGATTTTTTGGCGGATCTTTTTTGGGGGAAATTCTGGGAAGCTGAAAAAAGATGATGGTGCAAAAAAAAAAACAAGTAACCTAGTTGGATGTCATGGTGTGCCAACAAAAAGACACAATTTAGCGTAGATTTATGAAGATCAATATTTGCAGCAGTAGTATGGTCGCCCTGGTGCAATGATCTGTTCTTGTTCAGGGTTTCTTAAACATTTTATGAAACGGATTCACAGCTCCTGCTTTGCACATTTCAAACGGATGTTGAAGCCTTGTAAATGGGCCCCTTGCGTTGTGCTACAGATCAAGACTATGCTGTGTCTACATTCCACGTGGGGTGTTTTATAGTCTCCCACTGTGCCCGCCTGCCACAAGCAATGCTTGTGCAGCAGGCCTTTGGTTGTTTTAAGTGAACGCATGGATCCTCCCAGACCTTCCGATGCGCAGTTGAGGTTGTACATAGGACTTCGAACCAAGCCCGCGATGGATCGCTTTTCATATCTTGACCTTTGTCAATGCTTGAAGGTGGCTGGTGGGAGATTTTGAAATTGCTCCCCATTGATCCATTGAATCGGTTGCTTGCAGTAGAGTTTCTGTGGCATCAAAAGCAGAAATTCCAATTGATACCTGCTGAAGAATTTGAAGATTATCTGTATAAGCTGTTGAGCCGATTGTTGTTTCTTGGTTGTTGAGCACATGACTTTAGCTTATGAAAAAGGCTTGCTAAGTATGAGTCTTAGGAAAAGAAAAAAAGCACTGTGTCAAAGCGACGTGGCCTGGCTGTTGCTGGTTTCAAACACCAAGTCGATTGGCAATGAGAATGGAAACGCTTCATTTTGGGATTGTCAGGCGGGCCTTTGTGGCTCCAAGGCATTTTGGAACTTGGAGGACGCCGGAAACATCTAAGAAAGTCTTGATTGGGACTTGGAAAGGTGAACAAAGAGTACTGAAGCATGGCTGTCTGTGTTTGTGGCAGGACCAAATCATTTTCCACATCCTCGACATGGAGAAGTCAAACACTGTTGGGGCCTTTTCTTTTTTCCAGCCAGGTTTGAAAGTGGTTTGCCTCCAGCAATAACTTTACATCTACATGTGAAAAAAAAATGAATCAATCGGTCCGAGCCGTGCAGAAATAGAAACAAAGCGTCGCGACCAATGGAATTCCCAGATTCCCCAGAGTCACCAGTTGAACTTCTATTTTTTCTGAAGCAACATATTTGTCAGGGCAGCATGGACCTGGAATTATCACTGAAACTCTCTGAATCCACATTTTGATGGGTGAGGTTGATCTCTTAGCAGGCTGCTTCCTACCTGAATGTGCCAAGGAGGCACCAAGTTCCACTCGTGGTGATGGTTCAGCATTTTTGTGGCTCCAGAAAG
Source organism: Breviolum minutum Mf 1.05b.01 (assembly GCA_000507305.1). Taxonomy (NCBI): domain Eukaryota; class Dinophyceae; order Suessiales; family Symbiodiniaceae; genus Breviolum; species Breviolum minutum. The sequence continues at coordinate 10,663 of DF239129.1, forward strand.
TGAGAAATAGACTGGCAAGCTCACTTTTTGGAGGTGACATTTTAGTCTGGATGGCCACGAACCCTACTTCACATGAGAATGATGTGATTTTTACTCTTTATCACCATTCAGAAATAGGAACTTCATATTTTCCCAGACGCAGGCTATGTGTGCTGAGTGCAGTTGGCCTTTGAAAAGTGCTTAAACATCACAATCTGACTGCACAGGACATTCCAGAAGATGCTGGCCGCAGTGCAGCGGGAATTGCAGCCCGGCGACATGTTCAAGAGCTTGTGCGAGAATTGGAGGAGTGCAGTGATTGGGGTTGTTTCCGCTTCCTCCTGCATTTTGTGGGGGGGCTATGGAGGAGTATGAGTAGAAGCCACATGAGCTCAAGTGATGTACTAAGCACTTTTTTTGGTTGGATCATGGAGGAAATTCACCTCGTCTTTCTAACCATCCAGAGCCAGGAGACAGTTCGTAATCGAAGAGACCGCACAGATCGAAGGACAGGTATCTTTCTGGAAGCTTGTGTCCAAGGCAAAGAGGCTTGGATGGCCTTTTGGGAATTGCATGGCCTTTACTGTTTGCTTTCCGCCCTTCTAAAGCGTCTGGAGATTTGTTCTTCAGCTGTACAAGACTATGCCAGCTTCATCTGCTTTCTTCCAGTACATCAAGCAGCTCTTTTGGAATCTTGTGCGGTATGTCTAAAAAAAAATCAATCCTTTTCCTTTCCCCCAAAAGGGTTAATCATTTTTTTGGTCCAAGTGAGCTTCCTATCCTTGGATTGTAAGCAACGCAACACCAGACGTTTTGTTTGAGGACAGCGACCAACTCCTTCCACACCTGCAAGCACGAATCGCTGAGAAAACCAAGATCCTGATGGCGACCTATGAAGTGCTACCCCGGCCATCTGCTCCACCCAAACGGGCCCTCTTCCTGGAGAAATGCCGAGCTTTGCTGCATCAGCATCACGGCGTTTTTTTTTTCCCAAAAAATCGTAGCACTTGAAGGGTGTGCGCGGGGGGAATTTGTTGCATCCCCGTTTTAATGTTTTTTTTTTCCTTGCAAATTGAGAGCTCGGCCGCTAGAGCAATTGTGGCGCTCCACCAAGGCTGACAGAAACAGTGCTTCCCTGCCGGATGGCTACAGAGGCCTTGCAAAATGTGACACCCCAGGCAACGTTGCAGGACTTTTATCTTTGGAGAGAAACTCTTGCTGTGAAAAAACACTCACAAATTCAGTGAACGAATTGCGAAAAAACCACTCAGACTAAGATGTCGTTCATGGCATTTGTGAGTGCGGGCGTTGTAGCCTTTTTTGTATGTAATCTATATCAAATACGTTGCTTGGTGAAGAATAAACTTTTTTGTGGCCTCTGCGGGGGAAACATCCAAAAAACAGATTGCTTCGCCTCGCGAACAAGGAAACTGATCAACGTTGGAAGCAGTTTGCACGTCTCCAACTAGCAGCCCGTGTGCTGCTAAAACCAGAACAGCTTGAAGCACTTCAGGTGCAATCCATTTCAAGATGCTTGCCTTTCAAATTGAGTAATGAAAAAACTGAAAAAAGGGCCCCTGGTTGTTTAGGGTATGTAGGGGATGATACTGCCCAGTTTGGGATTATAATAAAGCATAATAAGGATCCCTATGATTATGGATAGTCAGTTTTAGTAAAACACTCTTTTTAGTCTTGGTGGGATACGAAAAAAGTCAAGTGTTGTTTTTCCATTCTATGCAATCTGCTTGAAGGATACCTCTCAGATGGACCAGTTGACAGTGGAAACCGACTTGCGATTCAAGACATCGATGAATCCACCCCGGATGATGGGTGTGCGCACTCTGAAGTGACAACCGGCAATTTGGTGAGCTTGCGTTGTTTCATAGATGATTCCTGCCTCCAAAAAAAGTGCACTGTTCTTTTTAGTTGCTTTTCTGTGGTGTCACTGCTTTACGTCAAATTGCTTTTAAGTCAAATTGTTCTGAAACTAGGAATTTTCCACTAGGATTTACTTTTAAAGTAGAGTCAGTAGACGCTGGGGAAAAGAAAAAAAACACAACCATAATTATCAGGTATAATTATTAATTGTTGGGTAGCTCTCGTCATTTCTGCCTGTGCCTAGGAGGACACCCGGCTACACCAGGCAGTGTGTAAGCTTGCCATGGTTGGGGAGCTTGGACAGAATGCATGGCAAGGGGCGCTTCGAACAGCTGCCATGGTTAATGAGAGGACGAAGCATCTTTTTCCACACGAGAAGCTTGGCATAGTGAGCTTGCGGACACAACTTGTGTCCTTATTAGGGATATAATTGATATAATGTGATCTTGCAAAAATCTTATGAGTTGCAATAGTAAAGATGAAACTATGAAATACTGTAGAAAAAACACCAATTTAATGAAATCCAAAGATTGATGGAATCTATTGACATCATTTAAGTGTGAAGAGACAGGCTGTTTTTTTCGCGAATGCCTAGGAGAGTTCAGCTGGCACCTGTGAGCGGGAAAGTCAGTGAGCTGGTGGATGTGTTCTGCAAGATCACTGGAGTTCCAGGTGCGGAATCAACAGTGCCCCGACCAGATTTCCAGGACTGGGTTTTTGCATCAGGTTTGGAAGCTAGGTCCAGCCTGCTGCATTAGATGGCCTTTATGCTTTTCAAGCCTTGGACACCCCGATGGATGAATTTAAATGTTCGCGACGACCTTAAATTCCGGAGCGATTTGCATCATCTTTACAAGCATGTTTGGCGTAAAAGCACCTTCTCAGCCCGTGCTGGTTGCGGTTCAATTGGCTGCGCCACATCCATTCTGAGACCGATTTAGTCACCTCGGGATGGGCATCTGCGTCCACTTCATGTCCAAGCTTTCTTGGAAAGGAAGTAGGCATGATATAAAGGTGCCACATGTGCGCAATTGAAAGGTACATTGCGTACATTGCCATCTCCCACCCCACTCTCCCAGTGCCTTGCGTAGCATCGAGCATGCAAGTGCAAGGAATGTTAACGTCCCCCATCCCTCCCCAGCCAGTAGTTGGAACTTAAAACACCACGGCCCACGGCCATCTAAGCAGCGCCCGCTCCAACTATTAGAAGATAAATTTCTGATTGCAACGCGGTGAGGCATGTTTTTCTAGTCAGATTCCCAAGTGACCTACGGTGGTGCCACACAGCGATCGTAAGACTTTTGGGAGATATCGAGCCACATAGGAAGGATGAAAAGGTCAAGACGTCTTTGAATAGTCTGGAATAGCTGGGGGGAAAGGATTCAATCTCAGAGGCTGCAGCAATTGGCAGAAGACATTCAACAGTCAACAGTAGCCTTCAATCCAAAGACTTCTGCAACTGCTAAGAGGTTTTGGGGGATGATTTTCAGATTGTGACTTCTTCTACAAAGCTTTGTTGCATGGTGTTGGGGTTGTTAAACTGCAGTGGATAAAGTTGATGTTTCGCTGGAGTCCTGGAGGAGATGGAATGGATTGTGCTGGATCGTTCTGGAAAGGAAATTGACACCTGGTCCATGGCTGAATTCACAGTTTCAGCCCAAACAGAGTGGGCTGAAGGTGAATGATCACCTGATCACCTTGGCTCCATCAACTCAACCTCAGTTGGAGAAAAGGAGTTCCCAGTCATCCACCGATTCAGGAAGATTGATTGAAATGGGTTTTAGATATTTTTTTTCTATTGTGACCCGGTTTTTCTTTTTTTGCGAAGTGATTCGAAAGTCGATTTGCTGGTAGATTTGATTTGATGCATTGAATGCATTGATAATCTGAATGATTCCTTCTTGTCCACTTCCACGCAGGTAGAGGAGATGCCCAAGCACCGCTGTATGCCTGGACGTATCGTGTACACTGCAGATGCCTTGGGTGATCACTGGCAAAACCACAAAAGGCTAACCTTAACCTTGAAAATTCCTCCATGTGAAATGAGTCTTGATTCCAGGCGTGATACATTGATAGATGATTTTTGATGTAACAGTTTGGATGTCAAATGCCCAAATTCTTGACCAGTGACATTAGATTCCATATATTTTTTGGATCAGATTGATCACTGGCTAACCTTAACCGAACGCCAAAAAAACGAGGTGTTGCTGCGTTGCAGTTGTCAAACAGGTCGACCAGCCTTAGTACCTTGGAGATCAACAATTTCGGCGGCTAAAAGGCGTTTCCAACCACCTTTTTAAAGGGACATCGGAAAGGTGACTTTGTGTAGATTTCTCGAGGGGTTCAGAAAGATAGGGGTTCGGTTTCATGGGGTTTCGTTTTCTTTTGTTTCTTTTCTGTTTGTGAGATCCTGATTTCAAAGATGGAAGAGGATAATTTTTTTTGTTGGAGAGTATGTCCATCAAAGATTCATAGTCATGGTGTGATTTTTAGCTGAGGCGCAAGCAGTGCAACTGCTAATTGATTTGTCCAGGAAGAACTCGAAACTTCCAGACCAGGTGGGAGCTCACAAGCCTCACAGATGGGTATAGTGGCCGGTTGTTTCTTCCTGCTGGACTATAATGACCCTCTTTGTCATCACCATTGGAAGGACCCACCATAGCAGCCGCTTTAGATTAATCATCAGATTCATCATCAAAGTTGAGGGATAGGTGGGATGGGCTAAGTGGAAGCCGCGACACTCTTTCGCTGCATCTTTGGAGCCTTTCACATTTGCCAGGTTATGGTTTCTTCGTTGCTCACTGCCTGTGTGCAACACAGTGACTTTGAGTCCCTTGCACGGCTAGGCCCTGGGGGACCAACAACATACTTTGTTGCGAAGTTGCGAACAAAAAATGACTGGGATGGAAAAAAGGTTGAAGGCTACATGGAAGTTGCAAGTACAACTCTAGTACTCTAGCTGTGAATGGATTCCTGAAAGTAGTGAGATGATTTACTACTCTAGTTCTTTATTTGTGGATTTTTGATGTTAATATTAAGTTGATATAATATTTCACAATTTTTCTTTTTGGTTCGCAGTATCTTCAGATGTCAAGAAGGATTTCTTTGGATTCTGCTTGAACTCAACCGCGACGGCCAGTCCGGGAGTTTGCGACGGGATCACGACGAAGCTCCACTGTGGATACTCTCAGAAAGCTGAGGGATCTGTGGGGTAAACCACTGGGTTGTAAACATGAAACAACATGAAACAACCATTTTGTATAGTCTCCTGTTGATGCAGATAATCAGATTCCAATGAAAATCCAATCAGATTCCAATTGAAAGTTTGAAAATTCTTGTGGCAAAATTGGATGGATCCGTAAATGCATACTTGAGATTGATTTCATCTCAGGTGGGCCTGGAGAATCTGAAGCATTGCTTTGAGGCAGGGACCAGAGGCAATTGAATTCTGTATAAAGTTGAAACGTCCTTGAGACCAGTTTCATGCATTTGAAATGAAGTTGACCCATAGCCGAAAATCGTGGTAAAAACCACTGTCTTTCAGGTCATAGGATTGATCCCAACAGTTCCATATTTTGGATGAAAAAAACGGTGCCAATCTTCAGCGTGGCGTGACGAATCTCAATGGTACAAGGCCTTGGGAAGCCTCAATGAAGACTTGGCCAAAGAACTCCTGGAGTGCTCCAGAGCAGACTTGGGACTTGGGACTTGGAAACCCCTTGACTCGTGCCGTTGCTTCGTTCCCCCGTTTTTTTAAAGGTACCTGCGCAGTCGATCCGCACCAGCATCTCACATTTCCATCTTGGAGGCCGTGCGTTGGGGGTGGGATTGGATGGATGATGAGGATGAGGAGGATGATGATGATGATGATGACGAGGACTATGATGCATTGTAGGACACATAAAGAAGGTAATGTGTACATATTGCATCTTGCTTTGGAGACGCAAGTGGCGACTTGTTTGTCCACTGCCGAGGCAGCGATTCAGACGGGCAAGGAGAATCCAAGTTACCTGCCCCGTATCACGGGGGGAGGATGGGTAGGTTCTCCCGTTCTTCCCTGTAACAGAAACAAGGGGGATGTGCAATCTGTGGTCCTGGATTGAATGAAAAAAAATGGAAGTTTTAGATCTTAGACTTTTGGACTGTAGAAGTTGTTACGCAGTTTGGGGGACTCATTTTGCAGAAAAGGTACTGAAGCCACAGGCGAACGTCGAATCAAAATTGTTACCAAGGTTGGTCATCGGTTGTTTGGGCCCAAGATTGTGCAGCACCCGTCAGTCGTTAGTTGGTTTGGCTACCTGGTTTTACCGGTAGGAGTTTTTGTTCTTGACGCAACACCCCCCACTGAGGTGGATACTGGTTCAGGGCTGAGACATTTTGGTCTTTTTGTGGATCTGGATTGCAGAAAAATCCTTGCTTGTTTGGTGTATATATATATATATATAGGGGAATATGAAGAACGATTATTAGCCACAATAAGGATCCCTATCAACCAACCAGTAGATGCATTTTTTCGTAGCTCATGTATGTTTCTGTGTCCAGTACTTGTCTTCACTGTGTTTGTTTCGATTTCTTTTGCAATACAGCGCAAGCACTAAGTATCGAGATAATCTCCTGATACATAACCTGTGTGCTGCTGTTCACCAGATACTTAGGTTGTGAGCAAGAGGAGACACCTCAAGGACAAGGACAGTGGTTAAAATTCTTCCGCTCTTTTCAGGCCACCCGTCCCTGAAATTCTGAAGCAGGAAGCGCCGAGTGCGAGTGTTCTGGTGTATCTTGCAGCGAAAGAGTCTTTTATCTTTGGGTCAAAGAGATAGACTGGACCATTCAACATTCTGCAACTTTAACTGCTGGCTGCTGGAAGCAATGGCGTATACTGTTGACCTTTTTTTGGATAGGAACCTGCAAGCTGCATTTTGCATATGGGTGGAGGAGCCACGCAATATCAGAATCAGCAAGCGTATCCTGCAGGGCACCTTAGAAGTGAAGCTGCGGGGGAAGATTTATAGAGGGAATGATGGGGAGATGGTGCGAAAAAAGAGTGTTGTGTTTCGGAGAACTTTTCGGTGGAACACCGTGATCAGAATTCCAGGAATGATGAGGATTGATGCTTTGCATGAATCTCCTGGAGAAAACTCGACTAACCCCGAGGCCCAGGCTGCAATGATGCAAATGGGACCCATGTGCCCTGACATGTCGCATCCTTCTCAGCTTTTTGGGGTGGTGAAGGGTCCAAAAAATCTGACATCCTACGAGGATGACCCCTTTTCTTGGCACCTTTACACCTTGGCATTTTCAAGGTATGGATGGGATCAGACAGCATATGCAACAAACTCAGCAAGGGCGGATGTGTTAAGTTAAGATCATTGTTGCGGGGATGATAATATGGTGGTCAAGATCTAAAGGAAAGAATACTGGTGAAAGGTGAAAGGTGGTAGGTAGAATAGAAAACTCATAGAAACTCATATGGTGGATTCATAACAAATGTATGTACACATCATCATCTAACAGGGAAGTTACTGGTCACAAGTGGGTGCTTATAATAGGCAGGTACAATTCAGTGCTGGGACCCCTGACGGTCGGTGTGTTCAACAGGCAGCTGGCCAGAACCCGTACTATGCACAGCTGGAAGCCCAGGGTGAAGGTGATTTGACTTTTATGAAAAAAGATCATCTATATGGATGTTTCCTAAAATGGTGGGTTTTCCCCCCAAATCATCCCATTTTAATAGGGGTTTTCCATTATTTTCACCATCCATTTTGGGGATACCATTATTTTTGGAAACATCCATATAACTTTTTCTGAGAGTTTTTGGTTGTAACAGTCCCGCTCTGCTTCTGCTAGGTCTAGACTCGACCTGATCATTCCAGTAGTCCTAGTTCGAGATAGACAATTGTTGGTTGATTTCGTCGAATCATCTTTTGGCTTTGAATATTTGATGTGGCAGCTAGCCTCCACTTTGCATGTACAAGATGTTGAGCAAGAAGTGTTCACTATCCCCTCGACAAAAGGAAGTCCACGAAAGCCATTCAACGTATCCAAGTTGGGAAACTCCCCCCGTTCCAAGCTTCAATCAAGGTACACAGAAGCAGCTGCAGCAGCTGCATGTGCTGCCACAGCAGCATACAACCAACACATGGCCAGGTGCAGGGCTTGAAAGCCGTGGGAAAAATCTGTCAAAGATCCCGGTACCAAAAACCGGGAGTTTTTTGGATGAGGTTTGCAGCCCAAGCAGCAGCGGCATATCCCCAGTTCTCCATCATGCCGCCGTTCTTGCCATCTTTGAAGATGGAGGCAGGTAGACGTCGTCTTTTTGAAGATTTGAGATGTAGGTTTCTATAGCTCCACGCAAGTTTGGTGTACCATCATCCATGATCACATGGTCCCGGAAGCATGAGGTCCCTATGGCTCCTGATGGTTCATGGGTGGTTCCTGCTCCACCTATTGTGCCTGCTCCAGTTCCTGGGCTTCAAAAAAAAATATGGTGTGGAAGCGATCCATGATTTGACAACTGGGGTGTCAAGGATGTTTTATCCAAGCAAGAAACAGCATGGATTTTTTGTTTGAAGTTGCAAGGTGCTTCCTGTAGAAGCCGTGGCTTGGCGTGAGTTTGAAAGGGTTTGGGAGTTGAGTTAGGTAAGATATGGCAGACACAGATGAAAGAAGCAATTTCCAACATCCATTCTGAATTCTAAATTTAACTAAATCTTACATCATTGTAGTTGAAATGATTCAAAACTGCACAAACCAGTTGGATCTACCTGGTTTCTATTCAACGCGGTGCCCCCCGTTTCTGAGAAAACCTCGAGGCTCCAATGGCTCCCAACATGGCACCAGTGTGGATCCCTAGGATGGTTTTTGGCCACTAAAAACTTGAGGCCCCAGGAGCCATTGTTAAGAAAAGAGGATTGAAGGGGGGAAAAAATGCCATGAAAATGCCTACTAAGACAATCCACCCAACTACTGAAGGTCTATAATGAGACCCCTTGGGGGTGAAAATCCAGGGTCCCAGCATTGTAGTTGGGTGGATCTAAAACATATCTAGGTTGATTGCTTTTGACTGGTATTTTTCTTCTTGTTCTTTTGAGTGAACGGAACCATACCCATTATATCATGAAAAATATTCAAACCGTGCAAAAGGAGCAGTGTAAAAAAAAAATAAAACTTGTTTGTTAGGCTGGAGACTGAAAAAATATTCTACATCTTTTTTTGATGGGTCTTGCAGCCTTGCTTTCTTCAGTGTTGCTTGCATGCTACCAAAGCCACCTTCAATATCATGAGACAATTTCACAAGCATAGAGGTATCGAAAAGATCAACAAATTGATTTCTACCATTTGGGAACAGCATTTTGTCATGGGAATCTACCGGTATCCCTGCAATGCCACCCCCGCAAGAGAAAGAAGGCCTTGTTTAATACGGCCTTATCGAGATATTATGGTGGTTACCCTTAGATTCCCATGATTTTGAATCGGATATATGACATAAGTAGTATGATGGTTGTGTTGGAGATTGGAGACACTGAAGACTGAAATGATTTCAAGTGTATAATGTATCAATATATCTTTACTATACCACAACTACAATGTGCACGCTGCATAGATGGCGGTGCTGTTTTCAAGCATGCCACTATCAATTGATAAACGACATCGTCCTATTTATATTGTGTTTTTAGTGCCTGGACATGCATGCTTTGAAGGCTCCAAAAAAGGCTTTCCCAAGAATCACTTCAATTTTGGACATATTTTTGTCGAAGAAATCTTCTTCCACGGCTCAGCATTTTGGGATGGATGTGTGCAGTCACTCACTCCATAACCATGTTCCCCAGCATCACAAGTTTTTCATTCCCAAAGTGTGTGAAAGTGCTTGAAACATCAATTGCCATCTACCAGGACCGACGTCCAACTACAACCTATAGAATCTTATAGGCTAAAACTACGCTGTAAATGCAAGTTATGAACCTGGAACAAGAACCGAGAGACACGAATGATACTGTTAGGATGGAAGAACCCCTGAGATGGGATGAAAAGTTTGTGAATCGAGATGAACAAAATCATGACGAGAAGAAAAAAATACGAAGAAGGTGGAGAAGAGGTGTGAGGAAAAACAGATGAGATGAAACATTATTTGGAAAAGTCCACAGAAACACCCTCTGGACAAAAAACAGTAAAGGGGAGGATGAAAGATTGAGGAGGAAACAGAAACGAAAAAGGTCAAAATACAACCCTACACCCCCCGCTCCTTTCATATTACTTTTTGTTCCCGCGCAGCCATGAGAGGCAGCAGTGTTGCATCTCTTATTTCTAAATGTAGCAAAACATGTACAATCCTTTCATGTGGGAATTATTTTTATGATTCTTACACCGGTGCTCACAGTCTATGCTACCACTTGATTGACCCAGCACTGTCCAGGGCCCTGCATTGACGCCTTTGCCAGCGGGACCAGTGTCTCCTAAAAGCGCACAGGTTGGGATGTCGAGTGCCGTGATTTGTTTGGGTAGATGGTGGAAATGCTTGGATGATGGATCAATATCCCTTTGAAAACCAAACGTTGGTGCAACAACAGTAAAGCCACATGGGACTGTGTGTCCTGATGGCAACAGGCTTCCGAGAAGCAGAAAGCCATCAACAAGGATGGGCCTGGCTGCATTCGAGAATGTCTTTTGTTGAGTGCAGTTGGAGAAACAGAACATGACAAACAGGAACGATGGATGCAAGGAAGTGTTTTTTTTGGCTTGTCAGTCAGATCCTTTTTTTTTTCGATGCAGGAAAACACGCGCTACGTCAAGGCATGACACTAAGTTTTGAGGCTCAAAGGCAGGGTGAAGCTGCTATCTGGTCACAGTTTTGGAGAGTTTCGTGTGTGCACCTAGGAGAAGTCTGGTGGCAAGATCAAGGGCAGGTGCGATTTCTTACATTTCGGACAGTAGATGAAATCAACTTGGAAGCATTGAGTGGATGCACAGTCTGGGCTTGTCTTGCCCCACATCCCTTACTCACTTAGCTCAATCAAGACTGCTCCAAACAAGCTCTTATGCCTATATTTTGTGAATTTGTAAACTTAAAGTTTTGGCCCTCTTAAGTCAGATAGTCCAATGAACAACACACTACCAAAAGGTAATGTTTGGGGCAGGATGGATGACTTCAATCAGAACAAGGAGAACATTCAAGGACAAGATCTCCACGAGTCGCAGGTGGAAGCGAAGTAAAGAAATGCTATGGGTATTTTGGCCACAAATGGGGGTATGTCTATGTGGACCTGATTCTAATACGGTGGAGGGGGTTGTTTGTTTTCTTTTGGGAGAAGTAGTTTTCATCCGGAATTTCAAAATTTTCGGGGCCAATTGTCATTCTTATAATCAGGGTTGACTAAGAGGAAACAACAGGCAGTGAGTGATGTTGGGCCCAAGAGATCCTTCCCTTGGACAACTCAAACATTCTCTTCATCTCACCAGGTTGGATGGTCTCGTGATTGAGGCTGGGATTTTTTCATCAATGTTTATGGAGCGGTCGAGGGGGTTGGTTGTATTGAGACATTCTGGAAGCATTTATATAAGGAATTCATTTATATATGGGACTGTTGATTGAAAGGTGTCAAGACTAAGGAAAGCAACAATCCTGTTTCCCATTGGCTTCACTTCATGATGCATTCTCATCAGCTGCTTTTGAATTTCATGTCCACAGAGTGCAAAATGAAATGATATCCGGCGCATGAGGTCCTATCGTTTGTGTCATTTCTTCACAAATCAAGTTGGGATTCCCAAGTGCCAGGCGACTGAGTGAGGGTGCTGGGGCAAGGTTGAAACGTCGGATTTCCCAGCATGAGCAGCACTTCCGGGTCGGTGACAATGTCCGGGTGACTGCATTGTCACCGGGGGGAACTCATGTTGGCCTTTCGCCGCTTTTTAAAACGGCGGGGTAGTTGGCGTTTTTGGCCCCTGGAAACCGCATAGATGCACCACGTCTGGGTGGACACTTGACTTGTAATGTTGGATATTTCAAAAACAATACCTAGATTACCAAACTTTTGGATTTGGGAGCCTACTCAAGGTTTTTGACCATCTCTAGGTCGAATGAGGTCTTGGACAGAAGTGCCCAGGTAAAAGTGGCTCAGTTTCCCTCATGCCTGGGGGCATGGGAGTATGGTGCCTGCCCAGCGAATTTCTAATTAAAATGAACCTGTAGGTGATGGAGAATGGTGGCTTTGTCAAACTAGGCTCCAAGCAATGATTGTGCGAAAACATGTTGGTGATGTTTTTTTCAATGTCTATGTGAGCTGCAACGAAAAGCCGCCATCAATTTTTGATGCACCAATAGAAGGTTGTCCTTCTGAGAACAGCCAATGGTATTATTAGAGTGTGGCAGGGATGTCCAGCTTGTACCAAAGACTCCTTTGTTGTGTTTTCAACATCATCATCATCATCATCATCATCATCATCATCATCATCATCATCATCATCATCATCATCATCATCATCACGATGGTACCAGCTATATCGAGCTACTTCCAAAAGTCTGAGGCTGATAGGTTGCATGTTGTTTTGATGATGCAGCTGGAAGAAGTAGCTTTTACATGACCAATCAATATCCCTTCTTGAGACTTCTGTAAATGGAAGTAGTTTTTCGTCAAACTCCCTTGTTGTCAGATGCAAGACTGGAGTCATATTTTGTGACAACCCTGCAACTTGTGAGAAAAAAAGACGCCGCTAGTGGCGCCCAAAAACTTAGCTTGATGTCGAAGCGCTGTTAATGTCGCCGAAGTGAAGTGTCAACTAGGGAAGTTTCAACCAGTTTAATGAACCCGCCTGCTGCATGTCCAAACCATTTGTTGTGTGATTGTTTCTCGCGTCAATGTAGCATTCAGCTCCGTTGCGACAGTGGCTCATTCTGGCCATCCTGTCTCCTAGATGGAGGCTCATGTGCAAATGGCGTAAAACAGTTTGGCACTTTGCATGTTTCGGCAATGAGGTGGCGCTACACTTTAAGATGTTTTGGTCTAATTGTCGTTCCTCTTAGACTTTTCCATGGATGGTATACCATCCCCATTGAATTTGGCTTAAGCGGTAGAAATTTCGGGGGAGGGCATCCCACGGAGGGGAACACCGGTGGGATTTTCCAGGCCTCAGCAGTTGTGGAAGGTGTCGGCTGTGAGCCGAAATCTGTTTGGGCCACGCGTGAGGCGAAAAGTCATGGATGCCGTGCAGTATGAATCCAAATTGTCTGGATCTTTGGGAAGATGTTTCTGAATGATCACTCGGAGTTGTTGGAAAAACACCATTTTTTTCATTGCAAATGTGTCTTTGGGACACATTTGTCCGAGTGTGGCAGAAACCTTCCGGGTGTAGCAGAATCTTTAGGCTGTGTGTGAGTCATATGAATATATTTGCTTTAGCTAAGCTCCGAACAATCTTCATTATCAGATGGAACTAGCATTCCAATGTTACAAACCATGGCTTGCTTGGAGACTTCTTATTTTCTATGACACATTGGTGAGAATTCAGCAAGGACACACATGCCCTGACAAGACTCTGCAGTTTAGGTATCGACCGTCTCGGATGATCTACCCAGGTAGCAGGCAGGAGATCTTTGCAGCCCTACAGGCATATAGCATAGATCCTCTGAGGATCCTTTTTTGAACAGTTTTGAGCAGGAATGAGGACGTTATTGATGTTATTTTTGTTCACATGAATCGGCAAAGCTCGCCATGCCATTGACCGGTGCCAAGCGTTTTTTTTTTGACAGGTTTGGGCCAAAGACCCGGTATGACCTTCCACAGCGGCACAAGGCAGCAACGGGAATTGTAAATCATATTCATGTTGCTGATCATCAGCTCTCAAATCTTTCGAAAAAAGACTTGGCATGTGCTGTGTGTGATTACCTAATTTCATTCAACACTTCTTTTGGTTGTATTTCTTTTTATGCGCACAAACTTTCTAAAACGACAGTTTCCTCCATTCTGATCCTTCTTTTGGAAAAAACCCGGGGGGTTCTGAGGCTTATGGCAATGCGAGCGAATTGGAAGCGATCATCTTCAACGGGACGTCCCTTCAGCCAGAGGCGCAAATGGGACGTGTTGACAAATCCGGCGAACCAGTTGAGGTTGGTAGTTTATCCCATTATTTACGGGGTCTGATACATCCCAGGTGGTGCAGGATATCAGCCATCAACAGTAGTGTTTATGTCATTGAATCTTTTTGTGGCCGGAGAAGATTGCATGATCACATTGTTTGATACAATTTCATGTTCGCATGTTTGAAATAGCGAGAGTGATGATGGTGCTGATGGCTGCTTTCAGGTCTGGAGTAGCAGTAGCGGAGGCCATGACATTCAGTCATGATCGTTGGTTGCCATACTGTAGTTGATACTTCATAGATACTTGCATTAGCACGTCAGTCTGCAATGCGCCAGTTTGCATACTTTTCGCGCTTTGAGGATGCATTTTGTATTGAAAACATAGCATTGTGGCTAGCTCTCCAAAACGCACGACTCCTGCGTTTTTCCCTCCAAAATGGAACTTGCAAGGTTACCAAACACTGCGCGTGCACAAAATGTGTGATCTTTACTTTACCGACCTTTCTTTTTATCATGTCTTTGTTTTCTCTACTTACCTTTTCTTCTTTTCTGATCTTTTATTTTCTTTTGTTTCCTTGGTTTTAATCTTTCCGTCTCTGATCTTTCTTTGTCTTTGCGTTTTTTGTGAGCTTTTCTTTTTTTTCTTTTCTTAGCTTTCTAGTCTTGATGTTTTGTTTCTTTCCTTTTCTTGTCTTTACTTACTTCTCCTCTCCCTTTGTGTTGAGTTCGAAACTTTGAAAATTGCAAGTTTCTCAACAAAACTTCCTTTGACAATCACCTGTAGATTGGTACATGCATTTAAATGATTACAAACATAATCATAATATATATATATATATATAAAGAAGTATAAACGAAAATCATTTTCATCTCATATGTGGCATTGATTTTTCATCACGTTTCAGCATATTTCAGCTTGACCCATTTGGCGTTAGGTGCCAAGGTTTCGCCTCCCCAGAGTGCTGCGAGTCGTCCAGCAGGTGAAAAATTGGTGCCTTTTTTTTGGTGTGAAATGCAGACCTGGTTGGTGGTTTCACATATCTTTTATATTTTATTTCTGTGGAGATGATGGAACAATTTGACGGATGTTTTTTTCAGATGGGTGGTTCAACCACCAACTAGAGACCCTTTCGGATGATTTTACTCTGACAGGTTCTGCTCGGGGACAGGGTCAGGATGATGAGAGTCAGGCACGAAAACCAAAATGGGTTGCTGTTTGCTGGTTGTTAACAGGCTGAGGTATCAGTGACTTGAATCAGACCAATGTCAGCGGCACACACACATCTTGGAACATCCTGCGGCAGAGTGGCTCAGAAGACAACAAACTGCAGATGAATTTGTTTTACACCTGTACCATTTGGACATTGGGGTTGAACACTTTCTGCTTGTTTTGGACTCGTTGGCCCCTTTTTTAAGAGATGTTGGCTGTCCGCTCTGCGCACATGGGACTTGTACAGAGGATGGTTTCGTCATCCGTGAAGGTTGCTGCTTCGCAGGTGTCAAGCTTACATCGAAGGGCAGAAGCTCATTTCCTCCCAATTTCCTTTGATTGCTAAATCAAGTGAAGAGAAAGCTGTTAAAATGGCCAAGAAGTTCCGTCTTCTGTGAATCTGGTATCATGCGCACTAGTCATCAAAGACAGAGCACTCTTTGCATGTGACGCAATGAAATGACTTCTACTGCAGGCCCTTCGAAAACATACCATCATGGCGGGTGTTTCTACATCTAGCCAGCCTTACAATGAGTGTTTTAAAGTCAGGGACCCTCAGCACATTGGAGGATTGGAGGTTGAGGTGGAACCCTATGGGATTTGACTGGGAGATACCTACAGGAGCCACATCAGATTTTGTATGATTTTGTCGTATTGCCTGCGCATGGTGTCCACTCCACATCTTTCTGTCAATCTGTCCATCTGCCCATGGTGAAATTGAGGTCTTGAAGATCCCACCGGTGGCTTCTCTGGCAGATGTAACAGAAGCATATCATCAGCAAGCTCTGAGGTGCGATGGGTCAAATACACAGCGGG
Organism: Breviolum minutum Mf 1.05b.01; assembly: GCA_000507305.1. Lineage (NCBI taxonomy): Eukaryota > Dinophyceae > Suessiales > Symbiodiniaceae > Breviolum > Breviolum minutum. The sequence goes on from DF239129.1 coordinate 26,619, forward strand.
AGGTGTCCCGGCATTTTTTCCTGGGAACTCGTTGCCCTCCAGGTGGCTCCCTGAATATGAACTGGAGGATCCAGAGATTGCCTGAGCCTCAACAGATGTGACAGGCCAGTGGCTAAATATACACGGCACCCTGAAACGAAGAGTTTTTTTTTTGCACCTGAAAAAAATGGGGATGAAACTAGAAGATGATCCTTTCCTCAAAAAAGGGTGTTTTTTTTGGCCTATTTTCAGGGGGACCGAAGTTGCTTTAGCTGTAGGGTAATTTTCCCCATAGAATCTTCATGGCCGAGTTTGTCTCCCCTGCTGAGGCCGAGAAGACCTTCGAGAAGCTCCGCGGAGCTTATGATGTTCTAACAAGGCGGGGGGGTTTTGGGTTCGATGCCGTTTCAGCTTTTCAAATAGGGAAAATGGTGGTTCTTTTGGGATGCTACCCTTTTTTTTAAATCAACCAAACACATAACACCTATGATTTCATCGCCATTTGGAAATGGCTCTCTCCAACAATTTTTTGGATCAACTTGGGTTCGTGATGCCAGGCAGTTCGAGATGCCAGGCAGTTCGAGACTTGAGACTGAGACAGTTGAGTGATGCGTGGGGACCGTGATGCCCCGAATCACCGGAACCGCCGCTGAGCAACGGCCGCCTTTCAACTTTGGCTGTTGCAACTTGACTCACTGATTCACCAGTTCTGTGAAAATCCACTGGAGACAACTGAGCTTTGTGAAGCTTTTGTCTTGCACTAACTGGATTGTTATATCATTTTGGCATGAACAACTGCCAAGATCTTCCTGAAAACTTGTGCAGGCTTTTTTTTAAGCACGCCTTGAGATATGCAAAGCCAACAGATCTTTGTGTGGACAAGACAGGGTGACATCCTTTTTTTTTTTCTGCACGTAGCATTGCCTTAGTTGAGCCCTGGTACGTTTTGACGAATGGGATTCCAAATGCAGCCATTGCTGAATGTCACTCTTGACAACAATAGTAGAGCTTGGCCATTGGGTAGACATATCTCTGTACCCTTTCATGCATCACACTGGGACTAGTTCTGTCTGAATGCAGGTCGAGGCATTCTGGTTGATTGATAAACGTGGCATTGCAGATTTCAGGTTGTGCTAGAATTCATCAAGATGGCCCATGCAGCACAAAAGATGGGTTTCATCCCATGTAAGGCGGAGCAATCCACGAATGGTGCCTTTGTTGTTGTTGATGCCTGAATCCATGATGACCTTATTTTGAGGTAGAAGTGACAAGTGGTTGACATCAGGATCTTCCGCGCTCCATCTATGGTGTTGTCATGGGCGCAGCTCCCTTGCGTTGGCAGCTTTGGAGAGGCAGTCAACTACCGTCCGTTTGAAGGTCGAACGAACCTCTGAACGAACTGGCTGCTTTGGTATTGGAACGTTGAGGGTTTGTGCAATCCCATTTTCCCCCACAAACCTGGGCCATTTGGAATTAGCCCTAAATTAGGGGGGAAGTTTATTTGTTTTTTTTCAATACACCCCTGGGACTGCACAGCTCTTGATTCAAGATCAGCATGGCCCGCGGCATCGGTCAGGGGTCAATGATGGTAATGATGGTACTGGACAAACATTTACATTTTTTGTGTGAGCGTAGCCAGGGCGTTTCAGGGGTCGTTCAGGTGGACAACAAGTGCCTCCTTGTGACGGGGCAACATGGGAGTTGTCGAAAAAAACGCCCCCCGAATGGGCGAATGGTAGGTGACCCGCATCGCACAAGAAGCCTCCTCCATACAGGGAGGGGGTGAACCTGCGAGCAACTTGGCCAAGCAAGCAACAGACAAGGCTTGGCCATGTTGCGTGCTTAGCAACAGATGTTGGGGGTCCAGACCCTGAAGAACCAGGGGAAGTTCCTGCCCCTTTTGGGATCTCCAAATTTTCAAAAACGGCCCGATCATGGGTCAAGAGATCCCTAATATCCCCAACATCTGCAATTTTGTGAGGTCTACTGACTTTTATGTGAAGCCACAGAATGATCCAACTTGACGTTTTGGTCGTGTCAACGACTCCATCAGAGTGTAGCCTTGTGGTCTGGATGTCATGTTGCTGTTCCTCAACTGTGGTTTCTCCAAGTTTAGCTGTGGGACGATGGTGAAATACACAAAAAAATTCACTACAGTCGAGTTGAGCTCCACAAAGACAACTCAAGATACATCCGGAAAGATTTTATGGTATTATCATCATCTTTTTGCAGCGACACTTTTTTGATCGATTGGCTGCCACCACGGTGGTGAACTAGCTCAAGGGTGACCGCGCTGACTGTCCGAAACAGAAAGCGGAAAAGGTCAGGTTAGAAGTTCGCGTTGAATTATTCCTTGGAAAACCAGTTCTAGATCGAAACTTTGGATGAATTCAAGAAGTATGTGTGTGCCTCCACCCCTTGAGTAGGAGAGAGTTCATGTATCAAAATGGCCATTCGGAGCATGTGCAAGATGCTGTTTCAGGTTCTGGCAGATGCTGGCCGTTTGCTTCTCACTGAGCGTCAATTGCCCGAGTTGCTGGCGACCCAGAGTGTGTGGCACCTTTTTTTCAGCTGTGTAGAATGATAGCAATTTACAACACATGGTTTGTTTCAGGGTTTACGGTTTACGAGGATCTTTTTTGGGAGAAGACTCGGGAAGACTCTGCAGCGACGTAGCCTGACGTAGCCATTAAGCTTCAAGCCCACAATTGCAGCCCACCAGGCTGCTTTGGGGGCCAGCGTTTGCATGGAGCAATACCAAAAAATCGAGAAGGTGGGCGAGGGCACCTATGGTGTTGTGTACAAGGCCCAAGATTCAGGAGGCAAAGTTTATGCATTGAAGACCATCCGCTTGGAAGCAGAAGATGAAGGCATTCCTAGCACAGCAATCAGAGAGATATCTCTCCTGAAGGAACTGCAACATCCCAACATTGTGAGGCTTTGTGATGTCATCCATACCGAGAGAAAATTGACCTTAGTCTTTGAGTACTTGGATCAAGATCTTAAGAAACTCTTGGATCAATGTGAGGGAGGATTGGATCCTGCCACCACCAAGTCCTTCCTTTACCAGCTCCTGAGGGGCATTGCCTATTGTCATGCACATCGGGTGCTTCACCGAGATTTGAAGCCTCAAAATTTGCTCATCAACCGAGAAGGCTCATTGAAGCTGGCAGACTTTGGTTTGGCAAGGGCTTTTGGTATCCCAGTGAGGAGTTATACCCATGAAGTTGTCACACTATGGTACAGAGCTCCAGATGTACTGATGGGAAGTCGCAAGTACTCCACTCCAGTAGACATTTGGTCCGTCGGATGTATCTTTGCAGAAATGGTGAATGGAAAACCTCTATTCCCTGGTGATACTGATGCCAACCAGTTGCAAAAGATCTTCAAGATTTTAGGCACTCCGTCAGCAGAGACTTGGCCCACGATCACTGAATTACCAGACTGGAAGCCAGACTTCCCAGTGTATGAGCCCCAATCCTGGGCATCTATTACACCCACCTTGGAAGCTGAAGGTATGGACCTCATGTCCAAATTCCTCCAGTACTGGCCAGATCGAAGGATATCTGGCAAAGCAGCTCAAGAACATGAATACTTCAAGGAACTCAGTGATACGGTAAAGAACATGAAGTGAGGGGTTTCCTGGCCCATCTGTTGTTTCCAACCCGTTCGGTTATGGCCTCACATAGTTGCTAAAATGGACGCTGGAGCCAATGAATGCTCGATGCTCGTTCGCTCTACATAGAAAAACTCTGGCATGGAAGGGGTGCTCATTTAGAAATTTTCATAAACTGCTTGGTTGCTTTTCTTTTGTGTCCTGTGCGTTGTGCATGGTGAAAGGACTTGCACCTGATGAATGGTTGCTAGTCAAGTTTTTTTCTGTATCTCCCTTGATTCTTGCTTCTTCATTATGCCGCCTCGACTGCAGGCCTTTGATCAATGACCGGAATGATGTGCATGGCTTCTTGACTGTGAAAGCTGGAAACAGTTGTTTGAACTGTCGCTAGTGTCAGCACACTTTTAAAGTTACATAGAGATGGTTGATTTGCAATCTATTGTACGCAACAACGCTCGCTGCTTCGTCCCTAAGACACGTAGCTAGTTTCCATGGAATTTTGGGTAGTCGGCCTAAAAAAAACCAATCCATTCACCTCCCTTTGCGCACAGCACTGGGTGCAGTCCATGGTTGCCACACTTTACAGGAAAGTCTCGAGATCTTACTATGATGCAAATACATGCTAAGATTGCCGTTTTCATGACAAAAATGATCCTATATCCTATACAAGTAAATATGATATCATATTCATATATTAGATCACATTATCTTCTAATGTTGCACCTTTTTTTGATTGATCTCTGTTTCGGTTGTTTTTCCTTGGAAAAAAAAACACGTATCGCCCATTGGATGATTCTCATTATGTGCTCCAAGGAGTTGCGCTGCTGGGGGGCAAGTCATCAGGTAAAACCACGTTGATTTGCTCCTTGCTAGCTGCGCTGAACGGAAAGTGCGCCTTTTCAAAAAACCGGGGCCCAACAAAAAAGGAACGGTCTATGCTCTGAGCCGTTGGGGGCCAGGGCAAGACATCATGATAGTATGTTTACCATATGGAAAATTACATGTCATCGTGACAACTGCTGGAAAGTAAGAGATGATGTCACTTGGGCGGAGTCTCGAGTTTGATATCCATATGTTTTTGAAGCTTGTACGGGTACCAATCTAAGTGGCAAATGTTCCCAAGACGTCAGCACGCCTTGCCCACCATCCTACTCAATCCTCATTTGTGGTGAAGTTGTAAGCTGTAAGCCCAAGTTGCATAGGTACCCCCACTCCTATGACTACAAGGAAAAGTTGCGGGAGATGCCAGTGCGCTGGCCTAGCGCATAACTTGGGATTTGTATCCCGAAACAGGTGCCAACTTGCGTGTGAAATCCTGGTTTTCAATCCCACCGGGTCCGAATGGAGTCTTCAAAGCGCTTTGCTGCATATATTTGGCTTTTGTTGTTGGTGTGAGGAGATCACCATTCCACAAATGGGCCTCTCATTGAATCTCACAAAATTTATATGTCTCTTCTGTCCACTTTTTCTCTTTTTGCAGTGATACAAGCTGAGAGTAAAGGAAGCAGAATCATCCAGAAGTGCAAAAAAAAAACGGCCAAGTCTCCAGTCGACCCATTTTTTCTGCAAAACGCACCTTGTTGGATGTGGCTGCTCTCAGGTGTATGGAAATTCATGGGACTTTCCGGAACGTCGATGTCTCAGCTGGGTCAATTGTGATGAAAAAAAATCCAGTTTTCCAACAATGTTGAGCTGCCCAAGGTGAGATACGCTACATGTCAGGGGAGACTCGTGAGATGAGGCTGCCAGTCAGTCATGCAATGATTCGACGACCACTGTTGACCCTTTGCTTTTTTGGGATCTTACCAGGCTGGTGCTGACAGACACTCCGTCAGGTCCTTAAAAGCCTCTCAATGAAGACTCTACTTCTTGCCTTTTTTTATGTGCAGGTGTTGATATTCGACTATATTCGACTTCTTAATTTTTTTGGCATCCCCAAATTTCCTTATGAGAAGCAAATAAGAAACTTTGTATTCAGAAGGCAAAACACAAACGATATGATCCGATAGAATCCTAATGCATTCGTTCGTTGTTCATTTGCACTCGACCTCTACACATGTTTTGTTGTATGTTCAAGCATGCAGGCGCTCAGGTATCCAAGAAACACCAAAAATTCCTCAATTTAGTAATTCCAACCAAACCGCTATCGCTATCAGTTGTCAGCATCCTGGCATGGCTCTCCTGGGATAGATTGCTGTTGCCGAGGCCGTGTGGTCCTAATCTACGCGAGGAACATCCGCTCTGTTCCAAGACCAGTCCCAACAGCAACCTGCCATGTCCTTGGCCACCGAAGTCTATGAGTCCTGTGTTTTATTGCAACTGAACAGTGACCCAAACTCGGGGTATCTTGTAGAAGGGAGTTTATACTATCATAGAAAGCCTTGAAAAACGAACCCTTAATAATCAACCAGTATGATGAATATTCAAGGTGTTTGAACATGGCTAAACAAATGGCAGGTTGAACCGCTATCGTTATCACCAAGGCATTACAGCGCAGTTCCTTCGTGGATGAGAATTATCCTTCGTAGTAATGGCACCTGGTTGCCATTCTGACATGAAAGTGTGACTGTATGCGGTGCAAATCATGTTGTGAGAATTTGGTGGGATCACAAAGGGACAAATAACCGCAGGGTTTCTTATCGGCAATGTTGACAGTACTGTAGTTGAAACTGCCCATTGAAACTGTCCATGTTTTGGTGGTCAGGTTTTGCGTGATTCTAAATGCACAGTGGAATCACCATAGACTAGGAGATCTGTAGAGACGATAATATGTCAGATAGAATCTTCGAGAGTGTTTCCATGTCTTGCTGCATAAAAAACGTAAGTCTTCGTTTGGTTTTTAGCCTCCCAGGAGGCTGATTTACTTTGCCAAAAAGTTCCACAACTTCATTGTGTTTCTGATGTCATCATTGGGATTTTTTGGTTGACCCATGGCTGAGGTGGAAACCTGCCTCATTATGCAGTCCTTTTCATTATAGACGCAACGGCGCCAGCACTCTGGGAGGACGGACCTGGTGGGGTGTCTCCAGGTTATGTGGCTTCCCGGCGGCAGTTGCCTTCGTTGACTCAGCTGCAGCGTTTCCCAGGAGCCCCAGCGTTGCAGAGATTTAGCCCGTTTGTTAGCTGCTTGACTCTTAGAAACCTGGAAAAGAAAAGTTTGGAAGATTTTGCCTCCCAGTTTTTTTTTTATCTTGAAAAAACTTTGGCAAAGGGCTTTTGGCCTGGAATTTTTCAACCCCGAAAAATGTCACCAGTCCTCAACTTCAGGTGTTGAAGCGTAGCCAGCCGGGTGGCCTAAGCTTGAGAATGGATACCTACCTGCCTTGCCTTCAGCACCAAAAATGTAGGACAGCCGTGTTCCATTGTGAGGTACACGGTGGTCCTAGGTGTCACCAAGCTGCTGAAAGTGCGCGAGATTCCACTGAGAGATGATGGAAAGAGATGTGAAAAGAATTAGAAGAGTCTGGAACAAATTGATTTGGATTGTAGTAGGGAAAGGTCAGGAAAAGCTGCATCAACGCATCAACATGCACATGCGAGTGAGTTGGGGGTGTTCTTCTTTAGATATGATACATAGGTCGATCACTAATCCACGGGACACCGGACATGATCATTTTGAAAGTTGGAAGAACTCTTGATTCCTGGTTGGAGCAACTGACCCCAAATCCATCATATACCAGGTTCTGATCAACACATTGAAATCCATACTGCCCGTACTTGTTGGCTTGCTTGTTCGCTGGGGCAGTTACGGGAAGACCGCCTAAGAGAGGATGCATATGGCAAAGAGCATCGTGGTGAGGTAGGCTTCACCACATTGGTTTTGATAGGTTTTGACTGGACTAGACATCCTTTTTCCAATGGCGTATTCGGCTGTTTTTGCAGCTGTGACTTGGATTTTGAGACCAAAATCGTTGTCTGGATGTGACATTTTCTAATGTCTTTTACGTCAGGTGGGCAAGGACCCTCGCAGCAGCTATGAGTCTTTCGTTGGAAGGCAGGGGATGTGCCAAATCATGTGCTGCACATGCCGAATTGTCAATGGAATCTCACAGGTACATCGACAAAGTGTGTGCTTGTCTTCAGGCATGGGGAGTTGAAAACTGCAGGAAAGGAAGCATAACCGCTGATAGCAATTTCCAGTTTAAAAAAGATACCTGGGAACACTCACATATCCCAAAAACCAAGGCACTTTTGAAGATGATCTTCCTTTTTTACAGGTATGGTATGATGCATTAGTTTTGTGGAGGGAAATGTTTTCTTGTATCCAATCAACTTTTTGCAGCTTCCAAGAGACCACAGGCCAAAGCAGCTGAAAATGACTGGGCTTTCACAGATGGTCCAGAGCACATTGCCTTTCCGTGAAAGCCTCTGAGTCACTGCTGAAAAGGCTGAGAAAAGGCAGAGTCATTTTTCACTTGGAGGAAAATACCTCTTCAAAGAATGTAGAATAAAACAAACCAGTGCTGATTTTTACCAAGAACATCCAAGAACTGACATTTTGTATAGACAGAAAATAGATGTACATGAAACCTATCGATATATATATATATATATCATACTGTATATATACATAGTAGATCAACATAGTATTTGACAAGAAGGGTAAAGAGGAGTCTCAGACTGATATGGATAGCACTCCCGAAGCGAGGTTGCCGAATGTCAGCATCTTTGACGTGCCCACCTGGACGAGTGTCACTGACTTTCAGGTGAGTTTTTTGGCATCCACCAACTCCTATGAAACAACACAACTCGACACAACCAGAAGAAGACCAAACAGAACAAAATTTGTAACAAAAATCAACAAATTACATGACTTTTTGGCACAATAAGAAACAGCTGTTAACTTGTGAAACCTGCCTTTTTCAACAAACGAACGTCGTTCACAAACGAACCCGTTTTTTTTTTGCAGGTGTGGGAAGGGCGAAAAGGCACTCCAGAGTTGCCCAACTTCAAGTACTACAACTCTCAACTCAACAGGTGGAGTTTTGTCTTTTTTGGGGGGGAAGTTTCCCGAGGAGATATTGAATGACAAGGTGGTGGCAACTCAAAGATATTTAAAAAAAAAAAATCACCCCTACAAATTGGGGCAAATGGAATTTGACTTGTGCATATTTTTCAAATGGGTTGGTGAAAAACCACCTAGTAAATGATATTGAATGACATAGATTCCTATTGGCTTAAAAGGATTCCCTATGTTTTGTTACAAGTTCTGGGATGAACGTTTGAGGTTTTATGAATCTGAAACATCTTGATTCGACCTGAAAAAAATGAAGGAGGTCGATTTGTTTTTCGGAATTACAGCATTTTTTTTCTCAAAAAAAAACCTCTCTCTCTCTCTCTCTCTCTCTCTCGTCGTCTCTCTACCTACCTACCTACGACGTACGTACGTCTCTACTCGTCGTGTGTGTGACGTACGGTACGTACGTACGTAGAACGGACGGTCGTCGAGA
>DF239129.1:35762-59897 GCA_000507305.1 Breviolum minutum Mf 1.05b.01
TAACTTCGTTAGTTACGTTACCGTACGTAAAAAGTAAAAAGTAAGGAAGGGTACGGTACGTTAGTTTTTCGGTTTACGTTAACTACGACACTTTTACTTTTCTAAAACCTAAAACCTACTCTCTCTCTCTCTCTCTCTCCAGTTTGACTCGTCATCCCCAACCTGACAGGTTGCTCCATGCTGTGTGCAAGCGGTCAAGTTCAGAAGCGGCCTGAGAACGAATAACAGGCCAAAGTCGGGGTGACCAACCATCCAAGTGGCAAAAAGAAACACGTAGAAACACCATGGAAATTGGGGAAATGATCCAATCCGACTCATATTTTTCAGATTGGTTGAACCCAACAAACTGGTATACAGGTATATACGGTATACATGTTAAAAATAACGCATCTTTGTCTTTTCGTAGTGATTGTCTGTCGGAAAGATGGTCCATGACTGACGATTCAAAAAAGTGTTCGAACACTTGTGCGAGCTGAAAGGCCTCAAGAGGGTTCTCTTCACTAGAGTCGATAAACACATTAATATTTTCTGAACATGAACAGATGAATAGATCAGTAGACACATAGACCTAGGTACATGGATGCAGAAACACAGATACATAATAGATAAATAGATAAATAGCTCTTATAGAAATAGATCCTGTAGACACTCGACTAGATAAATAAATAGACAGGTAGACGGATGGATGGAAAGAACTGGAAAAAACTGGAATGATGTCGAATGAATTGGAATGAGTGGATGAAGAAGTGAATGAGTGAATGAAATGAAATGAAACGAAACGAAATGAAATGAAACAAAACAGAATGGAATGGAATGGAATGAATGAATGAATGAGTGAGTGAATGCATTAATGAATGAAATGAAATGGAATGGAATGGAATGGGATGAAATGAAATGAAACGAAACGGAACGGAACGGAGCGGAACGGATGAATGAATGGATGAATGAATGAATGAGTGAATGAATGAATGAATAAGCGAAAAACACATTGAGAAAGAATTGAATATACGGATCAGTAGGATTTGTTGAAAAGACATAAGCAATGTAGACATATTATATAGTATTTTATTTTGTTTTATCAAACATACAAATCTGATTTTATTCTTGTATCTTAGCATGGACTTTTGGTATGGTTGTTCAGGCCGGCAAGTGTTGGTGTATCTCCGCGTGCCCGACAGTGCTGTGGTGTTGATCCAGCGGTCGAAGACCGTACCAAGCAATGAAAAAACGTTTTGAGAATTTGAGAAAAACGTTTCTGAAAACAACAGGAAAAAAATCAAGAAAACCAATCCTTATTTTCTACAAAAACTTCATCATGCCACATGGCAACGGAATCGCAGAGTTTGGTGTTTGCTCAGTTTCACAGGTCGTGTTTGACCTCCCCAACCTCAACTGAAAAACGGTTGCAAGGTTCGTTCATCGATGAAGGGAGGAAAACGAGGAAAAAGTTTCAACAAGAGGAACCGTTGAAGCAATTTTTTCCTCCGATCAAAAAGATGGGAATGGTTGATACCGCTATGTTGATTAGTGTTGAGGAATGAGATTCAATATATATATATATATACACATATAAGTCTAGGGTTGCTGTACATCAACGTTTTCGAGGTTCAAAGGAGTTCTAACTTTCAGGTTGGTTCACTCAAGGTTTCAGTGGACACTCCACCTGTTTTTTTGGCAGTTATTTGAGCTCAGCTTGCGCCAGGCTGCGTGTTGGGCATTGTCATTAGATGTACATTTGTCTTAGACAAATATGATGTGAGCAACATCTAAATCTATACTATAGAAATGGAAAGTCGACAAATATACTTTTTATTTATATAGGGTCGTGCCCTTGGATTTCAGACCATTTCAGAGAAACACTATTGGCAAATGGTTTTTGCTGTGGAAATGAGTGCGCAGACAGGTCACAAATCAAATAAAACTAGTCAATTCCATGCATCCTTCCATTGATAGGCAGATGTGAAAACACGAAAACACACAAAGACTTTTTCAAAACATGCTAATGCTACACCCTCGACTCAACTTTTGACATGTGTAGATGACAGTGTCAAAGTCCGAGACGGAGAAACTTGGTACAAAAATACCGTTTTTGGGAAATTGGTGGAAGGTGGAAATCGGGTGGATCACTTTTGGAGTTTTTCCAAGTGAGGATTTAGTTGCTTGGTGCCGCCCTGTTTGCCTGGGTACCTACCTTCTTGCGCTTAACACACGATTCGACTCATTAGACCTTGATTTTCATTTTTTTTAAACACAACCTCCACGACTTATACCAGTGAAGGGGGGATTTTTCCGCCTTTTTTCTGTCCAGAAATTTGTTTTCCAAGGTCACATGATCAAGAAGAGGGGTGTGTGACGGCGTATTTGGATTCCCTTTTGAATGCTGGACTACCGGATTCTGAGTCTGACACAGAGCCTTGGCACAAAAAAAATGGCACCCCCCCAAAAAAGGGGGGACGAAACCTGAGGCACAAAAAGATTGGAAGTTTCCGATCTGATTGATTGATTGATGATGGCAAAAAATATTGGAAGTATTGAAAGAATCATGGCCGTTTCACAGTCATCTGATTGATGTTACCATGTTGGTTGTCTCTTCAGCGCCAAGGACAGTGACTCCACAGAAATCCCATCGAAGGTGAGGGGTGGAGAATTGATTCGAGTGGCCGCTGCCAGTAATCGATTCACATGGCACCATGATTCATGGTGCCCCCTGATGTGTGTTTGCAGCTAGGAGCCACAGTCAGCACTGGAATTGAAGTCCGAATCTGCAGCCTTGAAGCTGAAAGTTGACAGCCTACTGGGTTGCTTGGTGTTCAAGGGGGCTTTTGCCACTACGTTAGCGCGCTGGAAATATATCACATATCCATACATATCCATGATTCATATCATTGCCCCAGGCAATAAACCATGAAATTGCCAGAGCGCCAATTGCCGCTGAGCACATGCTATTTTTGGAAGTCTTAGTCAGTTCTCAGTGCATAAGATGGACCGGGTGAGGATTTGACAAGCTACGTAGGGCAACAGGTACTAGACAAACTTCCTTTGGCTGCATAGATGCCTTGTCGCCCCAGGTTCGCTCTTTGGAGAGTCGATCGCATTGAAAGATGAAGATAGGGATTCTGTGAAGTCGGAGTCGGCGGTTGGTACTTCGAAAGAGCCACATGAAAAAGAAGATGCTTTGACAGTGGAAGGTGATCCCGATTGTGTTACTTGGAAGCAAAGAGATTTCCAGGTGAAATGAACTCATAGAGTCATAGACTAAAACTGATCTCTTTTTCCACAAGGAGATCCTGAGCAGCGATGAAGATGCACCTGGCCACAAGGCGCCCGAAACCCCCGCGGAGGTTTCCCCCGCGTGGCAGCCGGAGGAGAAGGCGCTCTGCTCCTGGGTCCCGAGACCATCCGACCCACCCCCAAGGCCAACGCTCCCACCCGCAAGACTCCCAGGGTCAAGGCTCCCACAGCCGAGCCATGTCCACAGTGATGTTAGGAAAACCGTCGAGGAGGTAGTGGAAGTATCTGGGTGCATGGCAAAGTTTTGATTTTGTGACAGGAAATTCTAAGGCAGCTCCAAAAGATTTGGTATTTGCAGAGGTTTTGAATCCATAGTCATAGAGATGGCAGGAATAAGTTTGCTGACAGCATCTTCATTTTAGTTTTTGTTCTCACTTAGATGGTTTACGATAGTTCTTTTGAGGCAACTTTTTCAAGCATTGAGTCGTTGAGGCGAAGGATTTTCATCCAGAGGACTTCTTCTTTCTAGCCAACACTTTAGTGGAGGAAAGGTTGGGTAGGTCGTTGCGCAACGACGACATCGAAATCTGTGACTCGCCTGGTCAAAAAGAGCTTCTGGTAAAGGAGTTGGAGATCAAGTTAACGATTCCCATAGAGGCATTGGCACCGGATGACACTGCCAAGCAGCTGTTGTCGGCTATGCTGGCCCTCCGCTTGCAGATGGGGACCAGTGCTGTCCCAACAGCCAAGGAGCCGGAGTCCATGCCGATGTCGAAGTCCAAGTTGAAGAAGTTGAAGTCCCAGAGGCCGAGCAGAAGTGCCGCCGAAGGACAGGCGGAGGTCAATGCCTTGCAACAAGACATTCTGCAGATCTTAAAGGGAATGGGAAGACTACCCCTCGGAGGTCTTGGCAATCAATTCGGAAGTCGGTTTTCATCACTGCGGAAGGAAGGCCATATTGAGATCAGAAAGTTCAGACAATGGCTCGAATCCATGCCAGGCGTATCAATTCATGGGAAGGTAGTGGACTATTCCAAGTCAAGCTCGAGCCGTGCCCGAACAGAAACGGGGGAAGGAACAGCGCCAGAAACCTTCCCAAAACGCGATCCGCAGTGGAGAAAATTAATTGAGCAGTCCAGAAAAGTGCCACGGCGCTTCTGATTTTTGGGCGTTGCAACTTGGCTTTTTTGGTTTCCACTTTTGCTGGTTTGCATTGAGGTATGTATTTTTTTTGGCTGTTGATAAGGTATGTTTGTTTCTATACACTGACTAGCGTGTATGTACATTTAGATATTTGGTAGACTTCAGACTTGAATGCTAGTGCCTGTGGTCTCGAAAGGTCGCTAGTTCTGTCGGTTTCTGTCGAGGAACAGATGGAGATGATGTTTGCAGAGCCAAGACATGAGATCTCCAGCGTCAGGGAAAAAAAGAAATAATCCTTCGTTCTGCAGTGACTTCAACAGATGCACCGCAGCTAAACAAAAAAAGATATCCAGCAATTTGCTGAACTGCTGCCAAGTTTTGGGACATTTCCATGATTTCCTTGCAGGCATCTTTGAGTGCTCAAACCAGTCTTTTAATATTTTCTTAAATTGCGGAGCAGGTTTCGCTACCATGGCCAGGTATGTTCGCAAGGGCCTCTGTGTCACACTCTGTGTGAGTGAACTGTTCAAAGTCGTTGGTTGCGCAACCAATGGCGCGCTGATGCGTCATTTCTTTCGTTCGGAATTTGAAAATGCTGATGATATAATATACTGATGATATATATTTTCACGACATGGATTTCGCGATGCGTCTGACTTCCAGGCTACAGTCAGCCATCAACGATTCTGGTGGCAAACTGATAACTGCACAGCTAAGGCCCAGGCCGTTGCTTGAGCGCCGTAGCTCTGGCAGTATTGCTGGCATTTGTTGTGGGAAAGGGTGGACTGGTGAGTTTGAGAAGATGTGTGTTTTGCATTGGATCTACCCCTCACCCAGGATGCTATATATAGGGATCTGTTGGCAAAAATGGAAGAATCCTCCTGGTGGTGACGATTGCATGCTGGGTGGGTACTGTAGATCCAATGTAAACATCACCTTTAATGGCTTGAAATGATGGTAAGCTATCCGTTTTTGTGATGTTTAGAAGGGAAATATAGATACATAGAACAAACCCAGTCTTTGGCCAAATGACAAGTCGAACTCGTGACAGCTTTGATGCTGGGCTCCTGACTTGACAGGTACTACTCTGCTCGGAGGTATGTCAGCAAGCTGGGGATGTGAAAGAACTAAACTGGGTGGTGGTTTCAAATATTTTCTTATTTTCACCCTTACCTGGGGAAATGATCCAATTTGATTAATATTTTTCAACTGGGTTGAAACCACCAACTAGTAAAGATCTCAAAATTTTCCTTCTAAAAAGCTTGTGAAGTAGAGGTCGCTCAAAGTTTGTTGTATCGCTAAGTATTGGTCCTTGAAAACATCATTGGATTGCCAACCTTAGCCAATGTGCTCAGCATGAATTTTGTCCCAAGACGTAGCACCACGCAGAACCCCCGGGTTCTTAATGACCCCAATTCTCGTTTGTTTCTTCTTTTTTTTTGGACGAAGGCCTTGGTATCCTTCGTCGTTCCTCAACTCAGATCAGTCTGGAGCCAATCTTTTTGGTTCCATTTCAGGGGATAATTGGATGTAACCCCAAAAAAGAATCCCATCCAAGAACACCACCGCGCAATCCAATTTAGGGGCCCACACTTACGTACGAAAAAGGGGTACACAAGTCATTGTCCCTTGACCCATGGGGAATTCCCCAGCTACCCCGGGGTGCTGAACTCACCAAGGCCGAGCTTGGCCGCACTCGTGCTAGTAGTCGAGCTTTTGAACAGGGCAAGGCTCGAAGTTGATTTCAATCTCCCAGATCATCCTTGAAGGATTCCATGGGAAATTCCATTGAAAAAGGCTGAAAAAAAGCTTATGTAGTACTACTGTAGTAGCTTAGATGTTGTAGAATTGCTTGATGTAGAGGGAGATGTTTTAACACTTGCGTGTGCTTTTTTGTCCATCTTCGAGTCTTTTCATCCGTTTTTGGTTTCTTTTCCTGTGTTTTCTTAGAAAGTCACCAGATGTTTTTGGGGTTTTCATCTCAACCAAACTTGACAGGTGAATCTCAACCTGGATGGTACTCTGGTGAAGTCCCGACATATGCCAGAGCCCATGTTGGAAGCCAATGAGGCCCATGTTTGCTTGGAAACATGCAGTTCAGTACGTAACGAAACATATCAATATACATATATATATATATATATATATTCCCCAACAGGATCAAAAACAAGGAGGAAAAAAATCCATCATAATGCACAAGAAAGATAAAAAAATCATGTACTGGGCCCTGGGCACTGAAAAAACCCGCAAGAAATCCATCAATTTGACCCCTGATTGCAATGAAATGGATCCACCTTTGTTTGAAGGCCACCACCTTAGCAATCCAAGATTGCTTGGATGAAGGCTGCTCTGTGGAGGCCTTTTTAGTGGGACGTTGCGTCGGTCCATCACGAGAGTTGTTGGCATCAGGCCCTAATGGATTTGGATCAGAAATTGGCACGTGATGAAGCCAAGATCAAGGCGCGCAGTGATGCGTTGTTGTGTTTTTGGGGGTCATGTGTGGCAAATGATGAATCTGTGTGTTTGCTTCTTAAGCTATACCAGCTATACCAGCCATACATTTTCAGACAAACAAGAGTCGTTGAGCGTTTTTTTTCTTCACCTACTGTTGATTCATGCCATGCAACCAGAAATCCCATTCCCAACCAACCAGCATTTAAAGGATGGTGCTGGGAGAAACCTTGGTTTTTATAACCTGGAGATTTCTTCCCTACCTGGAACCCTCCCTCAACTGATACCGTTCCAGGGCGCCCTGGTGCAGCTTCACGATATCCAAAGTGTCGAGTATTCTGAGGTGCTTTGGGGACCTCAAAAAAACTCCATTTTTTGGTAGGGAAAAAAATGACGACTTCCGTTTCACGCCAAACAAGTGACAGTTCAATGTGATGATTTAGATGACTGGGGCAAAATGTGTGTTTTTTTGGTTGGTAGATGAAGAAAGGCCTGAAATACCTAGAAATTGCAAACAACTTTTGGTTGATAAGTGAGCACGCAACAGATAGTATTCTGTAGGTATTCATATGTATTTGTAAGTTGGAAAAAGACATCGCCTGCTTCAATAAGGACTCGGCAGAGCAGATCGCATGGCTGCGAAACTTTTTGGATCGCTGTGGTAGTTTGAGGCCAAACGAAAAATCGATTGAATCAATTGGGAAATGGAGTCTTCTTACCCTGGGTCTTCCTACCTGGATTCATCTTTGTTTTCAGTTTTCAGCATTTTGACTGGAGCTTTAAGGGTTTGGTATACTTCAGAGGCTGGGAAATACATGTTCTTGTCGACTTCCCACTCGAATTTTCAGTGCTCAGTTTCACAAACTTGTCACAGGGCACAGCTCATGGCTGTGAAAACCTTGGAGGTGGTGAATGGTGAGTGGATTCTGTGGATTTTTTTTGGGATGTTTTTTTTTGATTGGTTGCTCAGTTGCTGATTCCTTTTTTGGAAGTTCCGCAAAAAAAAATGGCAGGGAAATCCTGTTGAGTTTTTCCAAAAAAGAAAAAACCCAAACATTTCTATGCAAAAACAGGTCCACTGGCCAGTTTTTTGGGGGTTGTTGAAGTCTTAAACTCCCCGTGGCCTGCATGGAGAGGAGCCAGATTTTGCTTCGCAGATCATGCGAGCTGCGGCCGTGGCATTTGGTGGAGGCCACTTATATAGTTGCAGAGGGTTTTGGTCATGAAACATCGACATCGTTTTGATGTCAGATTCTTTTGGTGATGAATTTTATGTCCATGTTTTGTAAATTGTCATTCCAAATCATGATCTATGATTGTTCTTTTTTTTGGGGGAGCTTCACCTTTGAAATTTTGACATTCTGGAAGAAGCTGCATCGACACGGCAGGCCGACATGGCGACTACCCAAGGGTTGGCGTGTCTCCGTATAGTTCCTAAATAGTTGGAGTCGGCTCTGCAATTTTGCATGGCTTCATAGGGTTTTTCTGACCCGAACATCAGCAGTTTCAAGTGGATGAAAGTGGATTACCGCCACTTTTTAAAGAGCAATTTGCAGTCCGATCTTAGTAGCTGCTGCTCATTTGTTCCAAGAAGTAGCAAAGAAATGCAAGTTTCAACCTTCCAGAGGAGCAAACATGACGTGACAAGCATCGAATCAGGTGGCAGTCAAAAAAAGACATAGTGCGTATACATGTCTGTAATATATATATATATATATTTAAGGGCTACCGCCCATGCCGCCGACCCCTAATTAGGTTGACTAAAGACAAGTAAATGGCCACAGTAGGTGGACAAAATGGCCACAGTAGGTGGACAAAAACCGTAGCGCAACCTATCCTAGACATAAAGACAAAAATGGAGCTGGATGCGAAAAGGCCAAACACCACCTAAATCCGAACCCAAAACGACAAAAAACGCTTCGTTCGCAACCCTTCCACCGGGTGTCGAAACTGCACCTTTGGAACCCCTCTAAAGACAAGGAAAAGGCCGCAGTAGGTGGACAAAAACCNCCAAACACAAAAAGGCACCTCCTAAGCAGCGGCTACAAATTCAACCTGGCCCAACCTCCAAAAACTTTCTAGGATGCAAAAAACAAAAAACGTGAAACGTGGCGTGCGAGGTGTGGATACATGGATGGGATGTATCCCGTGGATGGACAAAAGCATGCATGGGCTGGCCACAGCTGCGGTGCTGTCAAAGACAATGCTTTGTTCTTCCCTTACGCCTCCCCCTCAGGCAAGGCAGAGGGGTCGGCGGATATACATGAGCCTGAATATCACAGCCTTTCACATGACTGGTTGACAGGAAATCGTACAGACATTTATACCTCGTCATTTTTTGTTACATGGTAATATGGTACATGGCATTGTCAGGTGTCCATTGTTCAGAGTTGCTGGCTGGTTCAATTCCATTGACTTGGTGTTTTTTTGGCGCGCAGCTGAACTTTGCTTTCGATTTGGTGCACCACATCCCATTGAATTGGCAACCAAAATACAAAAAAAAGACTGATTCCAACAGGTGAACAGGTGAAAGCTCTCACCAAACAAAGTCCACAAGCTGAACCAAAACCCCGAGTTGGATCCAACAAGAACAACACAATAACAAATCTGCAGTGCCACATATGTTTTTTTCATCTGCCCTCTATTCAACATGGCATGACCGGCCATGAAAAGCCGTCATCGACGGCGGGAGGTGGGGAACCTTGGGTCCAACTTCAAATCTGAAATTCCATCATTTTCCTGCAACAAAAATTGCATGTTCAAAAGGTGTTTTCTTGGTGAAACACTTCTGTAGAGATTTGTATAGCTTGAAAAGATGGTGTACACCGACGGCTGGGCTGCCCGCCAGGGCGCTTGGATCGAAATTGAGCGATGTGTTGAGTGCGAATATCATCAGTATTGCACTTCTCACTCGGAGGCACCTGCATCAGCTGGGATACAGCCAAAACATGTTTCCACAAAAGGAGTAGTTCTGTGACACGTTGAAAAGGGTTTTTCTAGAAGTCTCAGGGTCATCCTTCAGTGATTCATGGACACATGGACAGAAATCCTTTTCAGTCTGTCTTGTGGAGTGATGAAATTTAATCTGGGAGTATATATATATATATAGTATGATTTGATAAGATCTGGTGCCAGTTGCTTCTCTTTACTTTCCTCCAGGGAATTAACTAATATCCCCTACCCAGCCGGCACTTTTGCGTCGATGTTTCCCACCTTTTTCCCAGGTGGGCGATATGTTAGTTCCCTGGAGGTCAGCCCTCATTTCTAAACGTATTCCCCGGGCTGACAGGAAAAATATGACAAATACCAGCGGGAGCTGACGGCTGCTGTAGGCGAAGCCTCAGATCAAAGGCGAGCCCCTCTGGAGAGGTTTCCCTGCTTTTTTTTTTTGGGGATCATTAAATTTCCCATGGTTGGTGTTTTTTTTACTATAGGGAATGACTATACTACCCAGGTTATCTTAGAACTTCTAGGTTTCTGGATTCAAGATCATGAAAAATTACCAAAAAAGGTCAAAATAGATGGCAAGCGCCGATACCAAAAGGTAGGTATCCGGGACAAGGGTCCGAAAATAAAAGCAATATGTAGGGACGTTTTTTTTTTTAAATGTACTTTTTCAACTACTGTACCTGTACCTGGTGGATGCAAAGATTTTTGAATTTTTCACCCAAAAGTCCCTGGGGAAAAAAAACATCCAATTTGACGAACGCGCATATTTTTCAGGTGGTTCAACTACCAACTAGTTACCCAATTTTTTTTAAAGGGGGCATCGAACTTGATGCAAATCTATGGTAAATTTGGAGTGATTTCCATTTTTCTTTTGCGCATTGTTTGGGTTGGCATCACATATATATATATATATATTGACCACTGTTTTTTTTTGTAGGCAGGTTTACAGATGCAGGTGACAAATCGCCAGGTGGAAAAAAATCCTACGAAATGAGATTTTTTCCTTGATGAAATTGTAGCGTAGTGAAACTTCGGCAGTTTGATATGGAGTTTGTCATCCGTTTTTTGAGGCCTGTATGGCTTGTTATCCTTTCGGAACTTTGCTGTACAACTTCAAACCTTTCTGAACTTTGTGTTTTTTTCCTTTTCGGTTGCAGAACAACTCTTCGGCTCCTTGAATAGATCGTTGCTCAGTAAGGAAGTACATATCAATTCAGATGGCAAAGGAATAGTTTTGGCACAGCTATATGTATATTGGCATGTGCAGAAATACAAGAAGCTTTTTGAAACGAGTTGAATTGAATGATCTGGGCAGGAATGTTTCATCATCTTTACTTACATTCTGCACAAGCTTTGCCCCAGGCTTCCGGTGGAGATAAATCCAGGACCGGATGAGAGATGTCAGCAGGTGGGGCAGGACAAGCAGATCCAATTTCAGTGTGTGAAGCAATTGACCAAACAGGAGGGTTTAAGATTTTTAGCGTCCTTCAATTATATAATAGCTCCTTCAAAAATTACTCCTCCCATATGCTTTCTGTCAAATGGGTTGGCATACCTCCGATCCAACAGCTGTTTGTATAGGAGGTGCTTCCCTTTTTGTTGGGGATGACTCTCCAGGGTTTCAACAGCAACCAAACATGGTGGCTAGGTCGGCGACGATAAAACGCTGTTCAAGGCGATTTACCGAGTTGTGGCCAACGCCAACGCGTGGGTAATTTCCCATGGACCTCAGCAGAGATTTGAGAAGAGTGTGAAGTTAAATTCTCTATATTTTTTTGATACACTGATGAACGACATGCTAGAACATATGGGAGAAAACGGCCTGAAATGTCAAATGAATGGTTTGGCATACACTACTTCACTACTTGTTCTCAAGATCGATCGTAAGCCAGATCGTCCACGACAGAATTTGGCGTCTAGAATCTTACACCTGCTCGCCCATGATGACCTCTTGGCTACCTGGGAGGTCAAGTCAAACTCTGCCAGCAGAAATGTATCAGTTCAAATGTTGTTGGGTATGCTGTACTCAAGATGTCTTCCACTGAATGAGAAAATTTCAGGGTAAACTTCACATTTTAGGACAGAGACATCTTGGACATTTGTGACAAATGCCATGGGATTTATATAAACTTACTACTTTGCAAAGACAAAACCACAAACTGCAAGACTGCAATCCTGGAGCACCTCCCTGCAATGACGGCTTCGCAGCCCTGTATTTTCCATGCGGCCAATCAGGACCCGAACGCCGGCTGTGCCGGCAGTTCATTTTCTCATTGCCACCCGAATTTGTCGCTACATTCCCACTATTTTTTGGTATAGATGCCCTATTTCTCCTCATTTGACACCTGCGAGGAGAAGAGCAAAGAAGCCGTTTCCTTTAGGGTAGGAAACTCAAAGTGCCAATGATTTTGCATTTTTCAATGGAACTGTTGGCCACGAGAATTTGCCTGACAAAACCGTACCTTTTGGAGGTCTGCCAGTGAAGGGGAGGCCAATTTTTTGGTGGAGAAAGGAATGGAACTCTTTGAAGCAAAGATTGGACCATGGAACCCGAGAGTCCTCGATGATCAGCGCGAATGTTTTGCCTCACCTTCCCATGAGCTGTACCTGGACAGCTCCGTTCTCTATGTGCAAAGTGAGCAATTTCTGAATTGTTGGCAAGATACTCTACAAACACTTCAATTCCGTGGTTTGAAAAGACCTTCTGCGAAACAGAGGAATCAGCACTCTTTGCAGTTTTCTTCAATTACAACTACTGTAAATAAATAACGTTACATCTCGATTATAGTACAAATTAATACATCACACATCATCAAACAATCAAATACATTTTCAGGTTTACTGCTTTTGGATTGGATGCTTTTCGGTCGTTGCTCCCGGTCCTCGTCTGGGATATTTCCAGGCCGACACCAGCGACAACGGCGATGGATTTGGCAAGGATGAAATCCCAAGGTGGACCCCGACGGGGAGGGGAGACATTCATAGCAATAGCAATGAGTGAAGATTTTGATTTTCCGAGTAGTTAATCTTGCAGCAAAATACGATTTCATTTCCATTCATTTCCGAAATAGGCTTGAATGCATGAATGCTTCAGCACGGGTACTCTCATGGCTGCGCAATTGAAAAAAAACATCCGAAAAATTTGGTATAATTTCCTGGACTTTCATGGTAGGCTGGAATATTTTCATGGGGAACTTGATGGGCAGCTGGTCACTTCCCTCATGTTAGGCCAGAAGATGCCAATCAGAGGGTGCCAGGCTGGACGGGAGAAACTTCGAGAAAGCATACCTTGTACTAAGAAATTCACCGTTTTGGGATGCGGAAAAAAACAGGGGGGATTCTTTAAGTGGCACCCCTATTGGAAAAAATCCAAACTGGATGCATTCAAATCTATTGTAGTTTTGAAGGATTTTGCCCTTGATAGTGCCATTGTTTGGGTAGGTCATATTTCATGAACCTTCCAACTATTTGATGCTGCTCAGAGCAGTAAAGGGGTAAGATGATCATCTAACGCCTTTTTTGGCACACGATGCGACGATGTAGCAGCTACGTTGGACCTCTAAATCGGATGAGGTGTGGAGCAACTTTGGGGTGAGGAGGCTGGAAACCTTCGGTGATTTTGGAAGGTTCCTGTTTTACCTTCCTGCTCATTTTTTAACTGATCTTCTTTGGGTTAGTATTGGTAGGTGACAAATGTTTTTCTTTTTTTTCGAAGTTTCAGGAGCGTAGAATCTATGCTGCTTCCTTACACTTTAATGCCAATGTCTCCAAGCCCATCCGGCGCTTCATCACCGACGTGGTCAAGGAGGCTTCTCTACTGCAGAATCCCGAATGCACAACTAGGGTGGTTTCAAATGTTGTTTAATTATTTTTCACCATTTTCCTGGGGAAATGATCCAATTTCCACGCTATATTTTTCCCCCCAAGAAAATGGTGTGGTTCAAGTTCAACCACCACCACCTCCACCAAGTATAACCAGTATAACTTACCATGTCATAGACCCTTCCCGACCTTTCCCCAAGGCTTCATTGCCAGAGCCATGGGCTGTCAGCACCCCAAGGGACGGGGGACGAGGGTTCCTCCAGCGTTGGAGGGGGGCTGCCAGCCATCTCTGAGGCCTGGAGAGATGAGCAAGGACGATGGTTTTTCCACAACCGAGTCACTCGGTGGACTCAGGAGGTTTGGAGGTGTTTTTTTATTTTTACAGTGCCTAACAATCAAAAACTGTTTAAAACAAAAAAACACCAACCAACCATCTTGAAGGTGCCAGATGTTTTTTGAAAGCTGTGTTGCAAAAGCATCGAGTCGGACCTCACTAATCAACTAATGAACTGTGTCAACTGCAAGAGCCGTGTTGCCATTGAGGTCACCAGCGAGTCAAGATGGCCGCATCCTTTGACACCCATTTTCAAGGCGCGCCTTGATGCCAAAGACATGCCCAAAACGAAGGGTTTTGGGGAGATGTCTGTATCCCTGGAAGAAAACTCGTCTAGGTGGTGGTTTCACAGATTTTTTATTTTCAGCCCTACTTGGGGAAGATTTCCATTTTGACTAATATTTTTGGGTTGAAACCACCAACCAGTCGTCATAATTGTGGTGTTACAATGTTTGTTTACTGTGTGAAGTAGGAAAACATGTCTCCGTCCCTTTACGTTTTACCGTTTCACCTGTCATTGTGATACTGAATTGCACTTCGATTCGCCATCATCAAAGTCAGGAGCTGACGAACATTTGCTCACAAGTCATCCCAATGAGCATCAAGGATGTGGGGAAACTGCGGGGCAACTGGAGTCGGTCACCATCTTCTACCCAAAAAAGGAAAAAAGGACTTGGCCTTGAAATCTAGGGTAAACAGTCTTTTTCAATCTTGTATGATTTCTTCCACTTTGAATTTCATCAGATGTCCAGAAGAAAACCAGAAGTGAATGCGTCTTGAAAGCATTTGAAAACGGGCTTGGATTCAAGCTTGGCTCAAGTTGAACACGTTTTAGGACAGCGTGAACTTCCCCGAGATGTCTTCTTTTTGTGAAAAATAGCTTCCCAGTATAATCATGCTGTCTTTTCAATGAAATTTCTTGAGGACGGTAGGCTTAAAACTTATAACTGAAGTCACTTTAAAGTCTTTCTCAAGCTGCTTGCAGCATGTGAATGCGCAGACATACGCACCGCTTTTGAGTGAGTAATTTATAAGGTTGTCCAAATGTGAGACATTTTTGTTGCATGGCGAAGCTTCACTCATCTCAGATCGAAATGGAGCAGATTCTCTCAGCAGAGTACTGGAGACAGCTGTGTCCGCAGCTGCATGTAGAAGACAAGAGCTATCAGGACCTTTGTTGGTTAGGTCAGATTTCAACCCATTGTGTAATTTGGTAAGGTTCAACCGGAAAAACTTGGAAATGACAGCTCTTAAACCACCAATCGCACTGGGGTCTCCTGACGTCAGGACAAACAGATGCAGATCAACAAATCACCAACTTTGGATGCTGCCTGTGAGGAGGTGAGAAACCGTATCTTGGAGGAGGGTTTTGCATGCCTTCAGCCTTCCGAGATTTCATGGTCCGTGGAGGTCTCGCAGTTGGCCGAAGGGATCTTCCAACTTGAACGAAATGGTTGGCCTCCCAGCTTTATTGCTATGTATGATGAAGCATGGGTCATGGCACGGGACTCGCAAAAGATCATGCAGAGGGCTACAGGCAACTGCTTGTGCATGGATGTTGTGGCTTTTTTGGTACGTCCGAGCCAAACAAAGGGATTTTCCCCGCACAGAGACAGACAGCCAGAGGATTGGGTGCCCAAGGGTGCTCCACCAGCAACCTCCAGCACTTTCAAAGCTGACGGAATGGCGAAGTATGTCACTCTATGGGCAGCTTTGACAGATGCCACTCCTGAAAATTCCTGCTTGCACTTTGTACCTCGAAGTGCAGATCCTGGCTACTCAGAAGGAGATCCTGAAGATGGAGATCCCTTACAACGAGTCTTCCATGACAAGGGTGCCTATCAGAAGATCCGCAGCGTTCCAGTTTCACAAGGCGGCTGTACCTTTCACACGCATCGGACCATTCACTGGGGCAGTGCGGGCCGCAACTCTGCACATGTGGCTCCGCGGGTAGCACTCTCTTTTGGTTTCAGCACTGAGGACGGGTGAAACGACGGATGAAAGTTGGAACAATTTAACAAAAACTCAGATGGAGGGAGTGTGGAGGTACACTGATTTTTGATGATTTTTGATTCTCCAGCAAAAACACAAACATACATCCATATTCACTATTGGCAATCTATTTGCATGCGCATATCATCCAGTGTGTTGATTGCCCCAGTCATGGCAATCCTTATTCCCAAGACAAACACGGCACTCCTCACAGGACTTTGAGCCACCGTATTTTTCTCCGAAGGCCTTGCCGTTCCCCGACCTGAAATTGAGAGCAGCTTTGGTTTCGGCACAAGTCCTCAACTATTCAACCCTCGCAGTAGGAGACAAAGAAGGCTGGACAGCCTTGGCAGGTGGAATGGCGGGCTGCAACGCAACCAAACTGCGACTTCTGCATCGGGTCTTTCAAAGCCAAGTGAAACGCTTCCATCCGACTTACCGCAAGGAGATTGCAACAAAGTTTGTGTCAGTCTCTTTGAACCTCTCAAATGATCCTGTATCAGATACTCTTTTCGATGAGGGAAGAAAAGGAAAAGAAGCACTGCCAAAGAAGCAGAGCAAACGAAAAAAGAAACGAACCAAAGCTACAGAAATTACCGAAAAAAACCTGGATAGCGATGAGGACGATGAAGCGCTAATGACGATGCTGGAAACCGAAGCAGCTACTGGTGAGGTGCTTTTCCATGATGATTTTGACTTGTTGAACGCAGGGAATGGAAACGACTTGTGTTTGGATGCCAAAGCAGGCAAAAAGCATCGAAAGAGGAAGCGAACATGAGGATAATAATGGAAAGGTTCTCAATATATCTGCAAACTGGCCAGAAGCTGCTTGTCATTCACTGCTGGAATGCGGAATGCTGACTGGAGATGATTCTGACCCACGAACTTGGGATGACGTTGGGAGATGACTGCTGTGCGCAGAATTCCGATGGAAGAAAAGACATAGAGTGCTGTAGCATTGGTGGGCAGATGTAAGAATACATGTTGCAGTCAGTTTTCTTAAATCTTGAAAGGTACCCCTTTCTTTTTGAGAGTTTAATAAGTTCACAGAAGTGACATCTTTCGGCTTCAGGACCGTGACCAGCACTTGCAGCGACTACACGCAGATTGGACATTGAAAGCCAAGCAGGAGTTGAGTCAATGGCAAGAGGCCGTTGGAGAGGACAGACAGTCTTCTTGCCTTGTCATGGTTTGTATTTATCAGCCTCCGGCTAATGCCGCCGGCCTTTGCTGGGCTTGAGATTGCAAGCAGCATGGCCAGAAGCACCACCAAAAGCAGCAGCAGCAACAACAGCACCATTCTCTCCATNATGATCATATATGTATATATATAATATAATATATTGTCACCTGGTGAGTTTTATGGCAACCATCCTCCAGCTTCGTGTTGCATTGTGTCACTTTGACAAGGACGGCCAGCGCAAGTACTTCTACAACATTTCCACCAGGGAAGCCTCACATTTTCATCCCGATACCACAGTCATGTCCCTAAGTTCAGTCCGCACATGGCAACGGCATCAACTTCGTTCGTGGTATCTTTGAGTTTCATGCTTTGTCTCCTTGTAGCTCAGCCTTCTCAACTTAAGGTTTTACCTGGACATCGTTGTAGACTTCAAGCTCTGGCTACTCAGCTTACTATGAATCCCATATTGAAAAGATGACCTTCAGATTCCCCACCAGGCGATGCTAAATGGGCCTGGCTACCTGGACCAAATACAACAGGCCGAAGGATGTTTATGAATCCATGGGAAGCGACGGAAACGGCCAATGGTCAACGTTTTGTCTAGGCAGCCAGTCCCAGCCGGGCTCGCAGATCATCAGGCCATGGTAGGGTTTGGTAGATTCAACATGATTTCGGTAGGATGAGGATATTTAGTGACCACTGTGACCACAATGTTTGAAGTGTCAAAGGTTAAGAGCAGTTCATCCAAGGATTCGTGAAATCAGATGATGAATCTGATTGATCCTTTCCAACTTGGCTCCTTTTTCATGCTTTGCAGGCTCAGCCTTGCGGACGGCCAAAGCTATTGACAGGTGACAACGGGGGGGTGCATGGAATATGGACTGATCCGTTTGTTCATGTGTTGAATGTGGGGGTTCCTTAGATCTCCCAGGCTGATACTGGATAGTGAGCCATCCAGTGGTGCTGAGAGCAGCACATCAGAAGCAGGGCGCAAAGGCCGTGGGGGTTTCATGAATACACTACTGGTTGAGGTGGAAAGGTGTCCCCCGGGACAGTAAGTAAAGCCAAAGAAGCCCAGTATGATCGTCATGCAAGATCACTTCTCGTGAAGGCAACATTTCTTTTAGAAGGCAATGTAGCCAGCTGTTTGCCGGATGCTTATGCATGCTTGGTGTTTGAGTAGGCATCAGCATACCTCAACAAGGGCCAGTCCTGTTGGCAGAGGTGCCACCATGGGCAGTGAAGAATTAATTCTGGAAATGAGTTGGATTGCAGCGGCTAAAATCATCATGATGCAACATCAAGATGAAACAAATGCTTGTTGATTTCTTCACTGCTGGGGAAGCAAAATCCTTTGATCTATCCGATACAAAACAGGACGCCCGGCGCAAGACGATGGGAGGTAGATCTGCAGGTGGGGCGGAAAACGACTGGCATGGTGAAATTTCCTGCCAGATGGGTGAAGCCTTCATTCCAGTTGACGACTAATGGACATTTAAACAGGTTGCACCAGCTTAGCCTCTTTGCTAATGTTAGTTTTCTGGCTGAGAAGTCTCTATCCATACAAAGTACTAAGTATTTCTCATGTGCTTCAACCCAGCTTGCATCAAAACCTAAACACAGAGGTCGCATCCTTCAATGGAATTTCACACGTGTTGGCTGGTTATGAGCTGCAGGTCTTCCATTTCAAAGCTGGATGAAGGGGGAAAGCTATGGACAAAAGTCCTTGGGCTTGCAGCTGGAGGCTGATTTGGAGCTGTTTGGAGTTCTGGTGTGCATCCTGAAAGGCACAGCTTGTGCATGATTCGCAGGAAGAAGCTGAGCGGCGAATCTTGCATATCCTTGGGCCTGTCTTGGACCAGGTGTCCGGTTTCGTGGTTTTTTGTCACGCAAATTCTGAAGCCAAAGAGCATTGAAAATGTCCCCATTACATCCCTTTTCATATAGAAGGTACATACACATACCTTCATAATACTTATACTACATATTATATAAACAGCATTATCCATATGTAAACAGATGATCTATCCATCCTTTCCTCTTCGTGGAATGCCAGGAGCTACCATGGCCTTGGATCTGCGAAGAGGAACGAGAGGTCTTCTTGCGACAGGTCTTCTTCTGGCACAGCATTTCGAAGGTGCTCTGGTGTGCCGAATTCGTCAGGAAATCTGAAAAAATAACCAGGGGTTTTAGATGCTTATAAATAGATATATATATACATATAATCTATAGTTAGTCCTGCTCAGTTTTGACCCTTGAGTCAGTTTGTTTTGTTGGATACTTTGGCAGCTGAGCAATGTCACCTGGCCGTTGCTCTGAGATCAGGTGAGGAGTGACCGACATCCGATGCAGAGCTTTCACGTTCGAATGGTAGACATGTTGAGGAAGGCTGGCAGCGCAAATTCATAGGATATGTGACAAGCCGAGCCGCATGTCATCCCATTTCATCCCATTTCCACAGTTTAACGGGCTTAGTGTCTTTGTGGGGTAAGGGCTTTAACAACCCGCAGCTGCGATGGGTTTTACTTTTGGAACCACTACCTTCAATGCTTATAGAGGTAGCTGCCGGGCCGTTGCACCCCCCTTGTTTCCCTGAAAAAGGTGGATGTGTTAAGGCCACAAGAGGAGTTGGTGAGGCGAGGTTTTTTTCGGTTCCGTGTTTTGTTGAGGTCGGTGAAACGGGGTGAAACTGGCTGGAAAAATTGGAGGGACAAACAAGGGCTGTCAATTGGGGTGATAGCTTAGAAAACGTCAAGAAACAAACTACCATTTTTTTTCGCAACCCCCCAACAGGCCAGCACTGAAGCAGCTCATGGAGGAGTTTGAGCAAGGCATCTGACGGTCTGACATGATGTCCGCTTTTTTGAGTCTCCCTCTCTATCATCATCCTAAGCTTCTCTTGCAGGTCTGCAACGGAGAGGTGTCAGCGATCTGGAAACAGATGTACAGCTGGAGGCCATCCCAAATTCTTCAAAAAGACAAACAGATATCATGATGACGTTCAGAACTTATTTGAGCAACAAAGCTGGAATGTAGCTATGACTCTATATAGCTATTGTCAAGCATTGGGGTAGGGGAAAAACGGTGACGACTAAGCGCTGGCGTTGCAGATGACGTCAACGTTGGCTTTGGCGCTGATTGGTTGTCGAATCATTGGCCAGCAGCTGGGAATAGCGGCCCTGGAGTACCCCGTCAGCCCATGGGTTGCTTGGCTGGCTATGGGAAAGTCATGTGCAAGAGAAATGCTGGAAATAGATGTAGATTTTGGCGATATAGGTTGCATACATACCTATGTATGTATGCACACACATCATACGCAAGATATAACTTCAATATATTAGAAGATATTCAGAAGTCTCAGAAGACTGTCTTAGAACATCGTAAGACACTGTACTATGAGCCATCAAGCAAGATTATACATAGACATATCCTATAATCACATATCATAAGATATCATAAACTGTGATTGGAGTATACTAGATACGGTTGATGGTTCAGAAATCCTGCACCAGTTGATAGTAAAATAGGTAGTTTATCTCATTGTTTACAAGGTTTCACAAACATCCATCACGGTGGTTGGCCTTGGGTTCCATGCATTGCTGGCCTCAGGGTCAGGCAGCTGAAGCGGTGAAGAAGTCGCTTGGTTTTGAGCTGGAAAGCAGTGAGGAATACAGTTCTTGCCAGCCGAATCCAGATGAGAAAGAAGTTGCAAATAGATGTAAATCTAAATATATACTCTAACCAGTTTATGTAGGGGATATAATTATAAATTTGCTGTGAGTTCAGAATGGAGCATGTTTATCAAAAGAGCATGTAAGGTGTTTTGTATCGCCTGATCAAGAGGTATTTGAAAGGGAAACATCAGCTTTTCCATGTCCGTTGCTTACACTAGGGACAGCCATGCATGGGTTCAGCAAGGTTTGTTTTTGGCCTTGTTTTTATCGCCAGGAAATCATGCAAATGTTACCCTGCAACAGTGTCTTAGTCATCAAGAGTTCAACACACGAATTCAAAATGTTGGAATCTTAAGATGATACGCCTCGCCTCGAGGCATTTGGAAGCACAGGGAGTAGAAATGCATCAAGATGTGAATGTGGCTGGGTGTTCGAAGGGGGGGTCCTACTTCGTCTGTGTTGCTTCATATTCCAGGCATCCTTATGTGGCAGGAGGCATTAAATGAGTCAAGGGCCGGGGGGCATCTTCATCCCCAATATTGATCCGGTCAGCTTCAATCATGCGTTGACAACAGTGCTGATGCAAGAAAACCCCAACCCCACCAGGTAGGTCCCCACGGCATTTTCCTGACTGCAAAAAAGATGCTATGCTGAATGACCAAAAATCCTTGTGGTAGTTCTATTTGCGTTGTAGCTAGACACTGAATTCTCGAAGATGGCATTGATGCAGTGCTGAGGTTACCATTGAAGTCCAACCTGGTGATCCCATTGCTCCTCCTCAACTTGTTGAGGTCTCTGTTGAACGCGTGGTAGATAGACCTACTGTCCCTCCCGATGCACCATCTCCTCAACCTTCACCATCTGCCAATGAGCCCTTGAGACCTGCTGAGATGCGAGCAGAGGCTGCAGCAGGTCCCCCAATGGCTGTGGCTCTGACCTCGCCTGGAGTGGACGCGGAAGCACAAACCTCGATTTGTTTGGGTGCTGAAGTTTACATACCTGGATCTCCCACGGAGCTGCATAAAGATACGGAGCCTTTGGAAATGGAACACCCTCCATTGGACGAGCAGCTCAAGGAGATGTGTGCTTTAATTCAGGCAAACCCAAGATGTTGAGATGTTTCAGGGGCATTTTGTAGTGAAATCTTGCAACTTGTAAAAGGAATGATCAAGACTGGGTCCAGGCAATATAGAAGGGGATATTAGATATCTAAATGAGATTTTTGTAGGGGATTTCCGTAAGGTTGGGGTTGCACGAACCAAGCACATTCTTCGGGGGGGGCTTACTTTCTTCGAAAGCAAGGCAGTGTAGGAAAAAGTCAGTTGCTAAACTAAACGGTTGTTTTCCAAGCTCCAGTTTTTTTTTTTACGCCGGGATACTTCATTTGGCCGTTTCATGTCATTCATGACTTTGGCCTTTGGATCGCCTGTGAGGCCATGCGGTCTCAGCAGGAAGCAGCGGAAGCGGAGGAAGCTCAAGTTTCAGATGTGCCTGTTGATGTCAACCCCTCTGCACTCGCAACTGTTTCTGAACCCAGCCAGGTGCCAATGAAAGGGAAAACTGGGGAAATTGTGTTGTCCAAAACTATAGATATGAATTTATAGTATCAAAATGTGTGCATATTATATATGTACATATATTTATAACATAGATCTCATAAGAGTATACAGAATAAGTACAAATCAAATTTAAGTCACCACACCTCATTCAGTTTTACCAGAGAAAATTCTTCATACGCTTCGAATGATCTCTTGTGTGTTGTCCCATGTCCCACGACCTTGACGGATAGAAATATTGCACACAGCGCAGGGCTCTGGCTGAGCCCCTCTCGCGCTTTAAAGCTTTCTGAAGCCGTCATTTTTGTTGTATTTCTGGAAAACAGTTCCCCTTTCTATGCGAAAATTTTCTTGACAACCTTTGCTGCCTTCATGAAATCCGTCCAGGTTTTGAATTTACCACATATCTCACACAAAACATTTGCTTTACCTTTTTTCCCATATGAAGTATTTTGAATCATAATGTCAATTTTTCTTGAATGAGTTTGGAACAATTTACATCCCAGAATCATAAAACAAAAAACAACCAGCATAGACATAATGAACAACCTATATACTACATTCCTTGCACAAATTGAATCAAAAGATGCTCATTAGGCCTCGCGAGCATTCACGACTATGATAAAGCTAGACAAAAAGATATGGAAACATTACTCACATATACTCACATCATATAGAATTAAGAAATGCTCACTCGTTCGCCCATTGTCATGCATAACCCCGAATGGATTTACGATGAATAAGAACTAAGTTTCTACTCTTCATGAAAGCCAGACAGCTGCCTTTTCATAGGACTATTGAAAGATTCAATATGTATACATGTTTTTCCAGAGTATATACATACATAATATATATATATATATTTATCAATATACACATATCTATAATACATATATATATATACATATATATATATATATATTCAAAGCATTGTGTGCATCCATCTCAGTTGGGAGTAGGTGAGACCTAATTTGGGATTCATTGCTCAAGACCAAAGTGCTTGAATCGAAGTATATAATCCAGCATTTATATTAACTGGAAATATTCGAGTGTGTTGTTGCACATATTTGAGTATTTGACTGAAACTATTTGAGTATTTGACCGAAGATGATTTAGTATGGAAGCATTGTCGCAACTAGTGGAGCTGAAAGCACGAAATCCAACCTTTTTCAGGTCATTCCTACAATGCAAGGCAAGGTTGTGCAAAGACAGAACATTCTTGCAAGAAGCTCGGATGTTGATGTTTTTTTTAGGGCTAAAGGGTGCTGAACCAGGACCGGCTTTTCCTGTTCCACAGTTATACACATCTTTGTAGATTTTTATAGTCTAAAGCGAGGTCACATAATTGGAGAGACAATCAGGAAAGATCAGGTCGGGCGGAACTATGTCATTACATTTACATACATGAAACATGTATATGATTAATGAGGACATACATGTAATTTACACTTGAATGAGCCATTTCAATGATGCTGCTGCAACTCTGTTGGGATTAATAAGTCAAACCGGCACCGGACAACAACAACACTAACACTAACACTAACACTAACCAACACTAACAACAACAACAACAACAACAACAACAACAACAACAACAACAACAACAACAACAACAACAACAACAACAACAACAAGAACAAGAACAAGAACAACAAGAACAAGAACAACAACAACAAGAACAAGAACAAGAACAACAAGAACAAGAACAACAAGAAACAAACAAACAAACAAACGAACAAACAAGAAACAACAACAACAACAACAACAACAACAAACAACAAACAACAACAACAACAACAA
>DF239129.1:59902-190613 GCA_000507305.1 Breviolum minutum Mf 1.05b.01
ACAACAACAACAACAACAACAACAACAACAACAACAACAACAACAACAACAACAACAACAACAACAACAACAAGAACAAGAACAAGAACAACAAGAACAAGAACAACAACAACAAGAACAAGAACAAGAACAACAAGAACAAGAACAAGAAGAACAACAACAACAAGAACAAGAACAAGAACAACAACAACAACAACAACAACAACAACAACAACAACAACAACAACAACAACAACAAGAACAACAACAACAACAAGAACAAGAACAAGAACAACAGCCACAACAAGAACAAGAACAAGAACAACAACAACAACAAGAACAAGAACAACAAGAACAACAAGAACAACAACAACAACAAGAACAACAAGAACAACAAGAACAACAAGAACAACAGGAACAACAGGAACAACAGGAACAACAGGAACAACAAGAACAACAACAACAACAACAACAACACTAACAACACTAACAACACTAACAACACTAACAACACTAACAACACTAACAACACTAACAACACTAACAACACTAACAACACTAACAACACTAACAAGACTAACAACACTAACAACACTAACAACAAGAACAACAAGAACAACAAGAACAACAGTAACAACAGTAACCACAGAGCCAGTAACAACAACAGCAACAACAGCAGCAACAAGGGACAAGGGGCAAGGGACCAACGACCATGACAGACACACTTTCAGCCGCCGAGCCAAGCTGAATCCTGAAACCCTAAGGAACTGCCATGGGAGATCTTTGGAGTGTTCCAGCCCCTGGCCTCCGACGACCGGTTCCTCCGGACTCTTGCCGCAATTGCTGGGTATGTGGTGATATGTGGGCCCATTGAAAGTTGCTGGATGGTGAAATTGATGTCCTGACATTGGCAGATAGATAGATTATCATGTAAGACATATTTTTGTTATAGTTACTGTACTGTGATATGATTGTTACACTTCTGAAAAAAACATCAGCCGCTTTTGCACCTGAGGATGGCAGCCCTCCAAATAGCGTGAGACGACGAGCGCAAACATTGCCAGCAGTGGGAAGTGAACATTCATTTGCTTCAGTTGTTTTTATCCAGAAATATTTTTTTCATTGGTCAATGTTTAGAAAGCTATAGATTTTGGATGGATGAGGCACACGCAGTCTATCCGGTCTATCCCCCTGCCTTAGATTTGTTACAGTTTCAAAAGGACTTGAACTGATATGAAATGCATCGAACTTTTACGTAAACTTAGTCTTTGCCACTAGTCCACTACCCAACCTTTACAGCGAATCTTTGGTGAACTCTTTTTCCTTCCAACTCAAATTTGGTCCTTTTCTCGGCAAGTGTGTTTTTTTTTCCAGGCCCAGAAATTCCCATACTATTCCCATAAGAATCCCTTGAAGTATGGGAATTGGTATGGTTCCCGCTTCTGGGCTTTTTGATCCCACTATTTTTGTTGGGATCCCTTGGATTCGGAAACATCGGGGGAATGTCCCCGGTAAATCCCAGGTGAATCTCTCGCATGGTCTGGTGGCTTTGGGGCGCCTTCCCTTGGGTGTTTACCACTCCAAGAGCCACATGGCCCCCAGACACTTGGCGTTGGATACGTTGGTATCCAGGCAAAATGGAAGACGAAGTCCTTGAGAATTTTGTATCATTTGCCTACCTGAAAAGAGTTGATTGCATTTGAATTGAAACTGATGATGAAACCTTCATTCACAGCGTTTTTCGCTACTGCCTGCACAGAATCTTGTGATGAGAATTGATAGATCAAACATGCCTTCCGTTTCAATACATCTTTGGTGGATTTCTAGGTGTCTATTTCGAAAACCATGAACTCTGACACCCATGGACTCAAATCAATCCTTGTGGCCTCTCAGGATCCGGCCCGTGCCCCGGCAGCTCCCACAGGGTCCGGAGGGAGGCCGCGAGCCGCGACTGTGGTCGGGTGATGCAAGGGGCACCGTGGAACAGCCCGAACCTGAAGTTCCCGTGTCTCCCTGCAGCACGCGTGCGACCCGTCTTGGAGATCCACGCTCCCTTGCTCCTTGGAGATCAATTGGGACGTTTTAAAAACTTGTAGGGATTTTTCCTCCAAAAGATGAAAACCCTTGCAATTTTGATTTCTGACCTGCGATGAAGAATTGTATGAAAAGTGGAGGTGCGTTTTTTTTGTGTTGTTGTGCTTTTACAAAAAAAATCCTGAGGACATTGATGGCAAGGGGGTTGCTATGTGTGATCCCAAGGCTAGAGGGGTTTAACACAATGGGGATCAGCATGGCATCAGCTGGCCTCGTTCTTCGGCAGGAAGTGGTGCTGGAGTTGCAGGAACTTAGAGAGCAAGTCAAACAGATCAAAGAGGTGCCAATGGAGGAAAACTCGATGTTTTTCGATTGAGTTTGGTAATTACTCATAACATCATTGTTTTTTCCCTGCGAGGTTTCAGGATGAGATGCAATATATTAGGGGGTGTAAAGTTTGGGAAAGCGGAAGGGGAAAACACGTTTTATTTTGATACGCAAGTTGTAAGACAGAAATACCTTTGCTTTCACAGAAGACGAGATTTGGTGTTTTTTTGCGCAGGCTCTTAGTCCAGAATCCTTGCAGAAGCAGGTGGCTCTTTTTTTGAATCATGGAGCAGTGGTGGGTGGAAAAGAGTCACACCAAGGGGTTAGTTTTTCATTTGGAAATGATGTGAATCTTGTGGGGTGGTCATTGGCATCCCCAAGACCTGCCCCAGGTTGTAGCGATAATGCCCACCCTGGAGAAGGCGGGACAGGTGCGCCCTTCTTCTGTTAGGGTTTGATGCCGCCACAAGCCGTTTAAGCCCATGCACAAGAATTCTTCCAGGGCTTCATATAACCCTGGGTCAGACATGCCCTCGTTGAAATTACATGAAATTACATCTACATGTTGAGGAAGTTTCTTTCCCAAGCAGTGTGCTTGCACTCACTTTCATTCCTTCATTCCTTAGAATGGAACATCTTATTGATTTCTATATTACATTCTTGCAGCGAAATCTTGAGCATGATCATGACATGATCTCCCGATCTGATTTGATACTGTGGATGGCTGAAATCCTGCACCACCTGGGATGTATAAAACCCTGGAAATAGTGGGGTAAACTACCTAACTGGTGCAGGATTTCAGCCATGAACAGTAGCACCGCAATTTGCTGGGATGGGAGACTTGATCTTAGATTCGGAAAGGATGCTTCTTGCATTGGGTTCCAGTGTCCATTGCGGGAAGAACGGTGTTTTTTTTGCCTTTCAAAGAAGGATGACGTTTTTGAGAATCGTATCTTCATGTCCGGAAGATCCTATTGAGAACACTCTAAACACACCAGGTAGAATCTTGTACTGCCATCACCGGCACAGCAAGGGCAGAGGCCTTGGCTGGGAGGTGGTCTGTAAATTTAACACAAAAATGCAAGAAACCGGGTTTTGCAACAAATGCTTCACTGCAAATTGGAATCCATATTCATAGGAAGCGTTGAGTGAGACAAGCCATTAAGACCAAGGGGCCAGATGTTGGAGAACAGGAGGATCCACTTGGAGCAAAGCAGGTGTGGAGCGATCGCCACGGACTGCAGATGGTTTGGCAAATTAGACCCATAAGCTGTGCTACTTATGTGTTGACTGCGTTGATGCGTGTTCCTTCGAAAGGCTTCACCCAAAGAGGAGGATGAATCAGCCGAGCAGGCAGACCGCAGAGGGTCGAGTATGCTCTTGCATGGCATTTGATATCCTTGATTTGCCAGGCACTGCCCAAAGAGGAAGAGGATCCACTGCCAGCAAAGCAGGTGCACTTAAAATCCTGCCGCAAAATTTGGGAAATTATGAAACTATGGATCGGATCAATGTTAGTTTTGTGTTTGCCATTTTTGGTGAATCTCCCCGTTTGTAGGTCCATCTCTTCTCATATTAAACATGAACTCCAGGTACCTTTGCCCAAAGATGAGGATCCACCCATTGCAAAGCAGGCGACAAGTGCTCAACGGTAATATCCTCGTGAGGTCCTAGGGACCCACCCTCTCAGCAACTTGGGATATCTGCAGAAGTTGAGAAGACAGGAACTTCAGGTGGACACTTTGGTGTAGTGTTGCAGTTTCCAATGTTGTCCCATGTTGCCTGCTCTTCCTGCACTTCTTTTTTTCTGTCTTGGTTTACTGAATTGACAAGCACAACGGGGGAAGGCCTATAGTCCCGAAGCATCTGTCTGGAGCCTCAGCTTTGCCACATCCTTTCACAGGTTGCAAGACTGAAAAATCACATCGTCAGAATGGTGTTACCCTTTCAAGTGGTGCCGGTACTTGGAGGCAAAATAATGAGATGAGTTGAGCTGACTTGGCGATAAGTTCCTATTGAGGACATGAATTCATTGCCCTCTCTGTTGCGCACACATGAAGGATATCCGTTCACTGAGGTGCCATCGTGCAGGCGCTGGTTTGGAAGTTTTTGCAGCTGTTCTTTTTGGGGCCTCAGATTTTTGAGATGTTCTTTGGTTTCACATTGAAAGACAGAAAGATACATACAAAGATGTATATATAGATACATAATTATATACTATATATAATGCACCTTTTTCGGTTCCAAGTCAAACACATTCGATTTGATCAACAAGTTGGGGCTGGAAGATTGGCTGCCTAGCAGCCTACCATGTTTTCAGGAGACGGCATACATGGTAGACATATGGGTCATACACGTGTCTGTATTTGAGAGATATGCAGTACATACAGAGTTCTTGGATGAC
This sequence comes from Breviolum minutum Mf 1.05b.01, assembly GCA_000507305.1. Classification (NCBI taxonomy): domain Eukaryota; class Dinophyceae; order Suessiales; family Symbiodiniaceae; genus Breviolum; species Breviolum minutum. Next base: position 64,647 of record DF239129.1, read on the forward strand.
TCCCCGAAAGTGTATACATGTATGTAAATGTATATAATATATACATATAATATGTATATACATATACGGTATATAATACACACAGCGCATAACATATACGTATAGTAGAGAATGTATAAGACATGTCAAGCAGCGGAGTCCGCCACTGCCGCGCAGCTATGTTTTTCCCCGTTTTTGTTATGCTGAACCGAGCGCGACAGCGCCATGACTGGAATTACTGCCTCCACTTTTGTGCAGCCAGCGGATTTTGCGAAGGAGCTACAACAGCATCTTGGGCAACAAATCAAATCGGAAAAGGGCATGACATGTCCGACATGTCACTAGGCACATGACACTTGCTTGGCTTAGTCCAGACAATCTTTCTCCTCAACCGTATTTTGTGTCAAACTTTCCAATTGCAAAGGTTTGGTGGACAATACTCCTCCAGTACAATAAACGGCAAGAAATGAAGACATGGTATTTGGTATCCAAATGACAACAGCAAGCCAAACATATACAGATGTACATGTAAATACATAGCGAATCTATTCTCTTTGTTTTTTTTCTGTAGATCCCCTTTATCCTTCTCCCGGCAAATGTTGAGGCGAGTGACTATGTTCCATGCAGGTGATGAACTTTATTCTGGTGCATGGTTATCAGATTTTCAAAAGACTGGACTCACTGCATGGCATATCTGCACTGACAAGTTGCGGATTGGTCCTTTAAGCAGTTGTGATGGTGAGTTGCTTCAAGCCTTCTGTGCACAAACTTTGGCACGATTGGCACGTGCCTTTGCCAGTCATTTTGATGTACATTCACAGCGTGCAGCGAGAGATACACTGGAAGCTTTATTGACAGTGCATGCTTATGGACAGACATTGGTATGGAAGCAGCTGGCATTGGCACTAGCATGTGCAGAGTGACTTGGAAATTTCCATCAGTAAATTTTGTTGGTGGATTTGTTGACATCTTTGGGACTCTATTTTTCCATCAAAAAAAGCCGTGAGCTTCACCACCTGGGCTGAATCAGGCTTTGGCTAGGCACCTGGGCGGCGGCGGCCTCTCTGAACACAAGCCTTCCAGTTTCTTGTCCAGGATTTTTTGGTTACTTTCACGAGATTTCAAAAGCGATTTCACCAACATGAAGGGTGATATATTTTGGGAATCCTCATAAACCTCACTAAACCTCTATTTGCTACTGTTACTGGGTGGGGGGTGGTGCGGGGGATAGGTACATTCAAGGGTTTTTATACATTGCCTTGTATGATATTGGCTTTCCAGGCCACAGTCCGACGAGAGCTGTTGGTCTTACCCGCTGAGCTCCTCTTTGACTCTAAGGACGGCGAAGCACCCAGCAGCCAAGGGATCCACACAACTGCACAATCGGCGGTATAGATATGCTAAATTATGTAGAAAAACATGGGATGATTTGGTTTCATATTCACTTTTGACATCATATGACATATATGTAGACATATATGTATATATATGTAGATGTTTTGGATGAGTTGAGTACACCACCATTTTTGGACACACCAAATTGGCAAAAGCTTGAAAAAAGATCCCAAAGACGGAAAGTTTATTTTTGTTTCAGTTTGGTTGACACGCAAGGAATTTTTACCTTTCATGACCATGTTCTCATCCGTCGGTACACCAACCTTGCATTTCATGAGTGTTCAAGACTTGTTCTAAACCTGAGAGCAAATTGAGGCAAACGAAACCCCAAATAGGTGGGTGAAGTTACGTTATTGTTGATTATTGTTGATCATTGACCTTCATGGATTAAATGAAGTAATTCACCTCTTGCGTACAGCGTACAGGCACTGCCTTTGACAGACAAGGGAGCACGGCAGCAAGTGGCCGCATCCCTTTTCAGCTCTTGCGATGGAGTCTTCGCCTTTCTGTTGCAAGTGCAATGGGATGCTGAGCAAAGCTTGCGGACTCGCGACAAAAGTCCAAAGAATTTCAAGCTTTCAACAAAACAGTTGGTCCCAAAATTTTCTTGCGATCTTTTGGGGGTTTGACTGCCCCTACTTGTTTTTTTTGGTTGGAATGAGTCGAGCGGATTTTACCCAAGAAGTTGTTTGTGGGCTCAGCTTCAAAGAGGTCGACCCCGAAAATCCACCAAGGATCCTGAGTGCTTGGTTGCGGGCCGTGCGCAAGGCACAAATCTGGCTGCCGACCTGCGATGCTGCACAGCCTCTTAGGTGCCGCAAGTCGCGTTAAAAAAAAAAAACATGTTAAGAACATGTAAGAACAGACTCTTTTGCAGTCAACGAATAAGTCTCTCAGATACTGTGTTTAGAATGGAAATCAGATTAAATATATCTATGTATATATGTATATATATACACATATGTATACAGTATCTACACAAACATGTATTCGCGTGAACTCGGCTGCCTTGCCACCTACTTTGCCATGTTTGGTTTCTACCTTGCCCCAGGAACTTAGCAGGACATTTGCCAACCATCCTGGCAGCAGCGGAAATGGCTCCAGCACAAGCTTCCGAGCTGGCGCAACAGCTGGCAAAGTGGAACAGCGCGCCACAAGAACCTTGGCCTTCACAGAAGTTGTTACTTGACTTACTGTTGTAAAACTTACAGAAGTTGTTACAGAATATCATTTGTGCGGTTCATTCTTTGCGTTGAAAGGATTGTTTGAGGTCATTATTCATGGGGTTGTTTTACATATGCCCATGCTGTGGTAGGCCCATGCTGTCATGCTTTTGGCTTCTCTTATGTTTGGTTGTAAAATCTCCCACCGTAGATTTGCAGGCATGGGAATTTGAACAAGTGGATTGATATGAGCAGTATCAATACCATTTCCCCTGTCTCAAGAAGCCCTCCTGCAGCTGATCTTTCTCTCATCTTGCGCTTAAACATGTTCCGCTTTTGTAAAATTCTACATTTTCCAAAGATGTTCAGACATGATATGAGAAACAGTGCAAGCAAGAAGTTCAATCTCATTGTTAAAATGGCCTTCAACGTGACTTTGGCCACGTAAAGATGCCACAAAAGCAAAGGAAAGCACGGGGAAACGCATGCAGTAGCGCTAGCTGTAGGCAGTTACACCCCCTGGTGTGTGTAAAATCCAAGGAAGTTGCTGAAATTTTAAAGCCATTGCTACAGCAGATTACGAACACCAGCGACTCGTCTGAAGCAGACATGCCAATTGAGAACCCGACTGTATTCGGACATATTGGGAACATAACGCGACTGGTTTTTCAACAACGAAGTTACAGCAGTGCTGAAATATGTTTGCCATCTAGATTTGTAGTTGTACCACACATTTTCTGAGAAACAATTTTTTAAGATTGTAAATCCTCAAGGGTTTTAGTTTGTGAAGAAACAAGCCATGGAGGTTGGATTCATTTTATCGCTTTGGCCATCTTGTTTATCTGCAGCAAAAAACCTGGTTTTGATGGCTTTCAGGTCAGATGGATTTGCTGTTGGAAGAGTCCCCTCTGTGGATGTTGCCATTACTTCAAGTTTTGGCAGAAGATCTGTGGCCCAGAGCGGTAGTGGGTGAAGTGGATTTGGATTGTGAAGCTATTGCAAAGCAAGCATTTCGAGTGTTGGAGGTGTCTGTTTCTTGGATCAAACTCCCAAACTGACCACAGTATCTCATATTCGTTTTATATCCGGTATGTACATACATAATATTCAGTACATCGCATTATATCTTATTTTATCTGTACGTAGTCTTTCTCGAACCCTTACAATTTTTATCCTTCCAATTGAAAGTTCCTTTGTGGTTTCTTCCCTTCTTTTTCAGCTGAGGCATCGTATGGCACTGATTTGGTGGATGTTGAAGCTTCTATTCAGGTAACGTGGTGCAGAATGATGCTAGAGGAATATTTTGAAAGATCTACTTTTTTTTTCGGCTTGGTTTTTATGGATTCTGCATCGTTGTTTCCAAAAATCTCCAGGAATGTATAGTTTTTTTCCACCCAATTTTCTGATTACATTCATCAATGAGTGTCTTTTTTTTGTGGCCAATTAATTCATGGCAACCAAACACACTGCAAATGCACCCAGAAAGTTCTGGGCAGGTTTGGCACACCTTTGCGGAGACCATCCATGCAGCTCTGAGAGCTTCGGAAGAATCTTCTAGCTCTTCACGGCTGTCTGGACCTACCTTTGCACATCCAGAGAAACGAAGTCGTCGAAGTCAAGATCGTTGGCACCTCCCAGGCTTTGAGATGTGGGGATACGTCCCGTGATACAGCTTGGAGGGGTTGAAAGAAAAAGGACCAAATAATCTACGACTCCGACTTTCATTTTGTAGCAGGTTGGAATGCTGGGGTGGGAGTAGATTTTTTCACCTGATTCAGGGCTGCATCCGTGGCCGCAGAGTTGTTGGTCAATGAGAGCGGAACTAATTGACAACTGATAACCTTTTGACATTGCAGATACAGAATGTATAGATGCGAACATGTGATACATGAATGTATGCTTGAATATATTCATATTTGAATATTTATATTATTTCTATGTGAATTTAAACTGGAATGTATTATTGAATGTACACTTGAATATATAGAAATATACACCAATACACATAGATTACATTGTTAAGCTTTGACAGTGTGTGCAGGCGAACGTCTGCGCGAGGCGACCATGGTAAATCTGTTATTTCAACTGCTGGTGCAGAAGCTGCCTGGACACGAGTAGCCGAGTAGACCTTGGATAATGAATTTCTGTCAAATGAGATGCTGAGATTGCTGCTACCAAGGTTGCTAGATTGCATGAGACTTCCAGAAATTCCAGAAGATGAAGAGGCTCTAGAACTTCTTCAGCATGCTAGACTCTTTGCAGCAGAAGTTTCACATCACATTCGGAAAATACCGAGCGTGGATGAAAGGTTTGACAGGCGCACGTACTTGTACTGTACGTATTTCTGATAATTTCTATAGAAAGTACTGCAGGATCTTTGACGTACAAATCTTTTCCGATTTGTGACACAACGCAAGGACAAACAGTGGAAACTGCTTTGGTACCGTGGGCGGCGTTGCTCACCAATGCGGATACCTGGATAGCGCAACTTTGGAATCCTTTGCAGGAAGTAGAGAGCACTCTATCTACCATGGGTGACAACGAGGAAGGCTTCATGGCAGAATCTTGGCATTTACAAATTTACGGCTTTCGAAGCTGGTTTGGCATCACACAACACATATAAACCTTTTTTTTTCAATCAGTAAGCTCCACGGTTTCTGTCAAAAGTCTCATTATTTTTTGTCCTTTGAATATGTCCATGAATGATATTTTTTTTGCTTGAGCTCAATGCAATGGTGTTGTGATTCGGAAACCCTTCACCCTGGACCCTTCCACCGCAAAAAAAGTGAGGTCGAAGTGTCTCGGGACGTGGAGGCGGTGATTTGGTTTTTCGGTGCATTCTGCAGTTGTTTACCAAATGATCAGACTGCAGCCGCAGCGGCTGAAGCAGCATCTCATGCTGCCACTAGGAAGAGATTTGGGATGTCGTTGTACAACGTTTTTCTTTCTTGGAATTGGAACACACATATATTTTATGGATTATCTTTACTTCTGCAAGTTCCGGTTGGTAATATGTGGTGATTTCGATCCACACACTTTTATACAGACTTTCTTCTTTTTGTACAAATTCAGAACATCTATTTCGATTATTGAAGTTCCCACCACGGAAACACGGCTTTCCTTATGGATTATCTGATTCTTGAATGCTTTTTTACATAAGTTTCAGGTTTTTTCATCGATTTTGCGGCGAATCACCACGTTGGATTCGCCAAGGTTTCAGCCCTCTTACCACAGATTCATCAGCTCGATACAGCTCTTCCACCGTGGAAAGCTTTATTGTGGTCTTCGGTCAATTGCCGATTTGATGAGAGCAATTTTTTTGTTTGACAAGCTGGTTGAAAACAAGCTGCTTTTTTCTAGGTGGTAGTTTGAACTATTTTTTAACTTTCACCCCCGAAGATTGGGGAAGATTCCCATTTTGACTAATATTTTTCAATTGGAAGGAAGCGACCCTTGAAAGAGATGCAACTGATTTTGCTGTTGACATTTGAAGGTCTGTCGATTTTCAGCAGCTGTGAATTCAAAACTGCCTCCTGGGAAAGAGCCTATCCTTCTAGATTGGATGCTGCTTGGCGCATCCAAACATCCTCGGCTTAGGTTGTGTCCTGGATATATTCCAGACAAACATGTATACTTATATACGTTAGTCTCAAAATCTGGCAAGGACCACTTGCGTTCTTAATGTTGCAGTAGCGTTTGGCATGCCCCAAGTATTTTCAGGACACGGCACAAGCATGATCTGGAAGCATAAGACCATGGCCTTGAAGCCACCTTGGCAAAGGTTGGAGAGACCACCAACTGAAGCTGAAGCTCCAACGATGCTGGAGATCACAGAACTGCCCTATGCGAAAGCCGTAGAGGTTGGGGTGTACAGCTTCACCAGGATTGATGGCATTGGATTGGAGAAGTTCAGATAGTGGTAGTGATAGTAGTGAACAGTGCTGAACTTATAAAACATTTTGAGGTAATATGCAGTGGCAGTGCGCACATTCTTTTTTGGCTACACATGGGAGCCTTTGCACCAGGTTACAAGACAAAAAAAGTTTCTAAAAGCAACATGTTGTTTGAGATATTTGGGTAGCAAGCATGAGACTTGCTTTAATTCGTCATATGTTGCAGCCATCGTGGATTGAAGATCCTATTAAGGTGTTGCTGATTCGGTTGTCACGAGCCCGTTGTGTAATATGTGAGGCAGCGTGCCAACGCTTACCGCACGTGGCCCCAGACAGTGCGGCCACAGCTGCAGCGGCGACGAAACTTATGATGTTTGCCTTTGGCACATGGGATCCATCTGTCAAGTTAGAAGAGCGGCAAATGGAGGCCCTGTGAAACCCTGTCTTCTCCAAAAGGTAGATAAATTGAACCTGTTGGTAGGGCAAACAAAAAGGTATACGTTTGCATGCTTTCCAATGGTCCTGGAGTCCTGGCAGGTGAAAATTCATTACCTTTCAGCTTTGAGATCAACTATGGCACTTTCACCAGAATTGCTCTGCCAAAGTCTGGTTAGCAATGTGCTCCCAAAGCTTTCCGTGGCATCTTCAATGGAAGTCCAACTCTTAGTCTCAGGTCTCAGCCCGAAGGTGATTGGGAGTAACTTATGGCACATGTGGGGGTTTATATACAGCTTGGATTCTTGGTCGATTTGCGGAATCGTATAGTCAATTCTATACCTGCAGCAAAATGGGATTCTCAGGAATAGTCATCAACCCTGGTCATTCCACTTTCACTTCCTTTTCTGCAGTGAAGGTGACCAAATGGGGCATTCGTGCCAGTGAGACTAGTTCTGACACCCCTCTCTTGCAATCTTTGAGTCGTATCAGAGCCTAGGTCAAGAATGCTGGCTCAACATGGAAGGAGAAAAGCGCCCCATGGCCAGCTACGAGGCTTGGAAAGGGGGTGGTTCTTAACTGAAAGCCAACATGCCCCAGGTTTCAGCAGAGTTCTTTCTTGTCATTACCAGTCCTGAACATGGAATCATTTTTCAGCCGTGACACGAAATCAAATCTAGATACAGTACATACAGTACATCCAGAGGCAATTGTTGAAGTGTGGTTCCCGTTTCGGCTTGTCCAGGCTTTTATTTGAAACTTTGACTACCTTACTACCAGTCGACCGACCAGCAGATGAGTCGCATCCTTCCATTACCATCTGGCGACAAGCGTGGCCCGTGTTTGAGGAGATATTGGCTCACGTTGCAATTTACACTCAAGCCGGTTTTGTACTCGCCCCATCGCCCCAGTCCCAGCCCTGGCTAACTGATCGCAAAAAAATGCCTTGTTGATGGATATATGATTATGGATATACAAGAAGAACAGGGTCAACAAAAAGTACTGATCTGATATGTGAGCAACCCAACCCTTGCGGTTTCAGGACGTCTTGCTGCGACATCCTGTGGATGCAGCGTCAGATCAACCATTGAAGGCAGCTGCAGAAGCGCTGCAACGAGCAGGGATCCATGCTCCTGTGCTGCTGGCGGAGGCCGGCACCATCGTCAATGTAGCATACCTCAGAGGCCTATTGGACTATCAGATTTGGATGGTCCTATGTTTTCTTAAGAATAATAATAATGTTGCAGTTTGGATCCACTTTGGTATTTTTTTGACCTGGGAGGCCTTGCAGTTATTCTCAAGAAGCCTCCAAGAACGAGAGGTTTCGGAAGTGCTTCCCATGGCTTCTTGTGCTGCAATGGGGTGCTTGATTTGGTGCCAAAAGTGAGAAGAAACTTGTAATTTTGTTGGGGTTACAGTATTATACAGATACGATTAGATACGTAGTACATGTAAGGCTGTAAGGGCCTGTGCCATTTACTTTTGCTTTTTCACACCGTCGAAGAGCTGGCTTAGCAAAGTCACAACCATGCTTTTGGGAGCATGTGTAGGAAGAAATGACTCCCCTGCCAGGCCTAAATTTGGACCCATTGAACTGAGGCTCTTCGTGAAATCGTCGTCGCGATTCCCTGTCCACCAGCCAGATACTTAGATGACAAGACTCAACAAAAATGTTATCGTTTTTTTCGGGTCTCCTTTGATCATGAAGTTGTGTTATTTCTTCCCTACATGATATAATGGCATTTACGTTACATTTGCTCAGAAAAACCTACATCTCAGCATGGACGTTGCGTTGCGTTGCAGCATTTTCCAACAGTTTCGGGTCCACGGGTGCGGAGGTGGATCCTAGCAAGGCAGCCGAGTTGCTGGCTGATGCCATTAGCATTGCTGCGGAACAAGTCCTGAAACAATCACAGGCAACGTCCGGGGTGACTGGTCTACATTGACATCAAGTCATTGAGTAAAGAAAAGGTATGTGTATATTATACATACACATATATATATATATGTTTATTATATGATTATATATGCAAAATATACCCCCCTTGAAAACTAACATATCCCCCTTGAAAATTGATGGTTGGAAGACAAACAAAAACCGTTTTAGAATATTGGTTCAATCTCTCAGGGGGACGTGTTACTTTTCAGATCCATGTAGTGCATCACCACCGGAGGCCATGGAGATTCCAGAAGTCTTAGCTGCTCAATTTGAGCTTCTTGCAGAGGCAGGGTGATGAACTCGGTTGGTGAAAAAAAAACAGAAGCTACAAATGTCTAACAATTATGAAGATCACCAAGTTTGAAGGCAAAGACTTGTTGAAAGTTGCTATGAATCATGGAAAGTTGGTACAGTTCCACATGTTGTGAAAGACAGGCTGTTCGACCATCAACACCTGGAATAGCTGGACAGGGACCGTGCGAAGATAGGCCGGCATGCTGCGGGAAAAATGGGACTTTTTGAGTGAAAGACATGTATATTCCTATGTGCAGGGATCATTGAATTACTCATTTTGGGGGAATCAAACAATGCAAATGTATGGTAAATTTGGGCGATTTCCCCTTAATGGTACATTGTTTAGGTTGGTAATATAATGACCCTTGATGTGTCTGATTGCATCATTGCCTATTGCCATGATATTGCTGCTCACTGGCTTTTGATGGCAGATTAAGACCACTCCTTTTGAACCAACGCGTGCTGATCTCACGCTGCCTTTCACTAGCGGTGCTGGCTCATTTGCACTGGAAATGGCGGCTTGAAATGGACGTTATTAGCTTCGAGGTTGTTTTTTGGACCTTTGGAAGCCTCACATGGTAGTTTCGCAACATTATATGTAGGCAGGAGCTGCATTTGTCACCCTACTTGAAACCGGCCGAGAGAACCATTTGCCAGGTTTCTCTTGCACTTCCAGATTGTCCTTCTGAGCGTGTCTCAATACAGATGCACTGGGCTAAGTGGGCATAGCAAGAATAAGGGCCGAATTGTGCAGGAACTGTACACTAAAGTGGATTGGTGTTAAACTGAGTAGATGTACAAGCAAACATGTGGGTTGTACGCATGCCACATGCACCCCCGTTGTTTGCTGGAGAGGTTGCGTTTCACCAAGCATCTCATGAGCAACGAAGAAGCAGAGCCGGTGTCCCTGGCGCTGTATGTTTGGTAGATGTGGGTAGGAAAGTATGGGAGAAGGCCATCCTTTAAGTTGCAAGGAGTAGTACACATCTTCCAGGCCATGCGAAGCTATTTACCATAGCCATTGGTGGAACTTTCTGTCAGTGCACTGATTGCCATGAAGTCGTTGTGGCGGAAGTAAGGCCCGAAGCACACAGAGCTGTCCTGCAGGTTGCATTGCGAACAGTCTGTGTGGTGCTCAAAACAAGATGTGGTGCAGAAGATGCCAAGTGTTTCAGCTTGGTATTGAGGTGTATACCTCCCAGAAATTTACACATAGATACCAAACATGGCCATATCTAAAAGGAACCACCTTTTCCAAACCATCGCAGCAACGATACGAACTCAGTCGTGACATCCTATCCCTGCACCTTTGGCGGGACTAGAATCTCAGAAACACTCAAAAACCCATCGGATGATGACCTCCACAATGTCTCAACGTTCCGAACCAACGAATGCCATCATTTTGGGTATCCATGTTAGTTTTCGTGGGTGTAAGTGAGACCATTACTGCAAGAACTGCAAGAAAGGAGGTGTTTGTCAATGGCTGAGGTGCAGCTTTGTGTCGTGCCTTAGCGACACAAGACTTCTTCACAGAAGCTGAGGCCTTTCCGTTTCACCTGTGGAGGAGGGAGAAGCAACGGTGTTGGTGACGCTTCATCAATGATTACCATGGGATGACACACCGGTTCGCAAGCTTGCAGGCTTTATCTGAGGCTGGGGAGCTCTTTCTGTCTGCAGCAGAGGTCCGGAACCACGATGAACCTTCACATCCCAACCCGTACTGAAGAGAAAAAAGATTCGGTTCCATAGGTAGTGGCAACTCAAATATATTTTTTTATTTTCGCCTACCGAAAATTGGGGAAGATGAACCCATTTTGACGAGCATATTTTTCAAAGGGGTTGATTGAAACCACCAACTAGTGATGTTTATCCAGGTTCTTCCAGAGCAGCTCCCACCAGCTCTTTCTGCTGGTCTTGCTCAGCTGGACCTGTTGCTGCCTTAAAATGGCATCGCACCAAATTAGTCCAAATATTTTTTCTTTTAAACCAGTTCCATAACCTTCCAGGGATTTTTTGGTCAAACATTGGCATTTGATGGTATTTGTACGATTTCAGGGTTTGGGTTGAAAAAACCCATCATTCAACTAGCGCGATAAACACCTATGATTTTGTTGTTACACAGTGGGCCCAGGCCTGACCATAGCAAGGCCAGGGTCGAATTTGGGGATTACAACGGTGAGAGGATTGGGAAAGAAAACAGAAAATCATGGACACAAATGAACATGTCTGTGCGAGGTGAAACAATGAAGTGTTTTGATTGATTGTTTTTTTTTTTTGCTTCAAAATACCGGCTTGTGAATTGGTGAAAAGGAATTCTCCCAAATATCCACAGATGCTGACAGATGCGAAATCTGCTTGTATTGTGTCGAGGTCCTTCTAGAGCAACATGTACAGACTCGAGCAGAGTGGAGCAAGAAAAGTGTCCATGGCTGCAAACAGATTTTTTGGAATGAGCTTGGTATATGCAAAATATCCTTGCAAATTCTGGTGTCTCTGATTTTTTGTTTGTTTGTCTATATACACTTGAAATGGATTATGTGTATGTTTTTTTTAAAAGTCTCACCTGAGATCTTTGTCCATCTGCATGGGTAAACCAGGTCATTGGTTGGAGCAACTTCAACAGATTGTGGTGGAATGGCACAGTGAGCGCAGATTAACGGTCCAGTGAGCCTCATTGGGGGAAGCCAATTTTGGCCCGACTTTTGGCGCGCACAGTGGTTGCTGCGCCAGACGATGCTCGTGGCCTTAGAAAAAAAAGGGTACTGTACTGGGAAAGCAGTGATTTTTTCGTGTTGCACTTTTGAGATTCTCAGAGTCAGATTCCAACTTCAAAACATCATCGGCAAATGCGACCATGCTGTCTCATTGACAGACAGATCAGGAATCTGAGTATGTGAATCACAATGGCTCCATATGCTGTATATATACACCTCCAATTGGCATAATTCTTTAGTTCCTTCTCTTGGCTTTGGTTTTTTGGCGTTAAATGACAGGCCTTGGAGTGCTTCGCCTGGAAGGGAGGTTCCTCCGGGATTTTTAACCGAACATACCGGTACCGGGATCCACTAACATAGCTGGCTGGAAATCCACCTTTTGCAATAGGACATACGAATCTAGAATTGGGTGGTCCATTTTCCAGCCTGCTATGTTAGTGTACCTGAGTGTAGATAGAATGGACACCCAATTTGAGGTTCTTTTGAAGTATTTTGTGATGAGAGTGCAGACTCATACTGTTGATGGAATCCTGCACCACCTGGGATGGTGCTGAAACCCTGTAAATAATGGGATATTTACCATATCAACTGGTTCAAGCCGGATTTCTGAACCATCAACAGTATCACTATTTCTTTTTCTTTGCAAGATGTGCTTGTGAAATAGCCCTAAAGGCCATCCATAGATGACGCACCCGCGGAGGTGGCAGAGTTGCGAGAAGAGTTGCAGAGAGTTCAACAACAAGCTGAGGCGCTTAACGAGCATGCGCCAGGAATGAGTGAATCTGTGATTGCTACTCTCTCCTACTGATACCTTCAACATGAATTTGACTTCAAAGGAACGGCAACATCTGTGACCGAACTTGCACATGGAAATCCTCATCGAACTTGCCGTTTGGTCTGGCAGCCAGGTGTCAACTGCCCTTCCTACAGAGGTGCCCCTTTCTTATATCCTCGGGCACTGGTTGCGCAAAACCAAAGGTATTTAAACCTCAGAAAAGGGTTTGATAGGTTCTGATGATCAACAGATAGCCAATCAAATATCTACAGTATAAATTTGTCCATCATAGATGATGATCTCAGAAAGAGGATTTAAGACAAGCTTAATCAAAGAGATTTTTCGCGATGTTCAACTATCCATACTTTTTTTCCATAGGATGATTCAGCCATATGAGTTCTCTTAACGTTGAAAACGCCCCCGTTGACGCCAACGGCCCGCCCCTTAAACAGGCCATTCGGGAAGCTTTAGCACAAGCCTCGCGAGAGATGGCCGAGCTAAAGGAGTCGGAGGACAAAAACATCCTCGGCCTCGAAACGGATGGGTTGTGTTCCAAGGCGTTTAAAACGGAAAGCGAAGATTTTGTGGGGTTTAAGGTAATCCTGTTCACCAATTTGGTTTCAGTTTTTTTTCTTGATAGCATGAAAAAAGTAATTATCAGGATGTTGGATCAATCTTTTTGTTGATTCAAAATATCATTGAGTTTTTGTATACCAAGAATATAGAGTTTTTTTTGAGTCAATCCATCGTCCAACTGATGGTGTATCAAGGTATCACTATCAACGGTAGCTGTGTTGCAGGAAGCCCGCGTGGCTGGCATACAGATGGAACTCGACAAGCAGAAGCAGGTGGGATCTGTGATTTGAAATCATTGAAGTCATTTGGGGGCGCATATTTTTTAGTCATCATATTATCATCATATTATCTTTCATAATGTGCCCTCCCTGAAACTAACAGTTCGCACCTGAAAATAGGCTATCCCAAAAGGAATTTCATCTTCCAACCATCCATTTTCAGAGGTGTTTGCTGTCAGTTTCAGGGAGGGTCTATATTCTTTTTTCAAAATTGTGACATGCTCATTTGGGTTTGCCCCAAAAATAGTGGGAATGAGGGAATTGAAACCATACATGGTTGGACCATGACTTTGAGGTTTCCCAGGAGCTGAGCCAAAGGATGTCGCAGAATGTTGGGGAACTCAGTGGTTTCAATTTGTAAAGATCCCGACTTGTCAACGGTCACATGAGTATCAGAACATCCAATATCCTTAGTGATCACCGAACTCAGGAGGCTGACATCGCTCGAAAAGCGGAAGAGGTGTAGCTGCTGTAGCCGTGACCAAGGTTTCAGGTAAAGAAAGGTATAGACTGATACATCTAGGTAACCTAGACGATGTCTGGCTTCATCGCGAGGGACAAGAGACGCTGGCAAGCATGACCTTGATTAGTAATTCCATCCTTTCACAATCATGTTAACGCTGGGTTTTCTAGGTTGAGTAGAGCATCTGTTCAGATGCTCCTTTTGGGACACATTTTTTCGTATACCGCGTTCCATTTGTTCGTATACCGCGTTCTATTTTTTTCAATGTATTTGCACAGTGTCATTTTTGCAGGCGAGTCTTTTCGTTTTGGAGATCTACTTCGTTTTGCAAAATGCTTACAGATTGATGTTTGATGTTCGCTCTTGCTGATCTGTTTTGACGATTCGTTCCACCGCCTTGTTGTAATCAAAAGCACGCCAGATGTCCAATACAATGGAAAAGAAGTTGGAGCTCTTGAAGGAAAGCGTCGCAACCTTAGCGAGAGCCCTGCTACCCACCGGTCAACATGGGTCAACTCCAAGGGTGTTTCCGAGCGTTGGTCAACACCACCCAGGCAGAGAGAGCAACGCAACAAGCACATGAGGTGAAACTTCCGGTTTCGTTTTGAGGGGGGGTTTGGCCTTGTCCTGGAAAACCGATTCGCAAGTGAAAGGCGTAAAAATAGTTTTTAGGGAGTTTTGTCACATTGGTTTCTAGGGTCATCCCAAATTGACAGGGTTATACTCACATCAGTGGTAGAACTGATCGCAACAACAACGTGACATGTTTCGAATCTGTCGAGAAAGGTGATCATGCGGAGTGCAGAGCATGAGATGCGACGACAGCTTGAGTTAAAGGCACTGAACATTTTTTTTGCTCTAGTTGGAACTTGAGAGAACATTTCAAGATCACAATGCTGCCAATGCTGTTCTTGTTTGTTTTCTGTCATAATTTTCCATTTTCTGGAATTCTTTGTTTCTCAGGCTCAGCGAGAGCTTCGATGGAGAGCTGAACACAGAGAACTTCAGCTGAAAGCGGAGATGACAGAAATGAGGCACTGGAACTCCGATTTTTCGGACCATTGAGGTTCCCACTCAGTGGACGTTCTTTTTGTTTTTTGTGTGCTCAACTTTCAGATACTGTATACCCTCTTGGGAACTAACATATCCCATCAAAGTTCTCTTTTGAAGATGATTTTCCTTTTCCCCAGGTGGGATATGTTAGTTCTCTGCAAAGTATATTTTTTTTTGAAACTGCGCAGGATGAAAAACAGCTGGCAGGCCCATTGGGAAGGGAACTTGGGGAAGGGAACTTGTGACATCATTCAATTGTTTTGGGCAAAGGAAGCGTACTTATGAAGTGGAAAAACCAGCACCTTGAAGACGTCGGGAAATGATCTAGGATAGACTCTGGCTGAAACATGGCTCAAAAATAAGGGTACTGAATAGATCACAAATGAGTTTTGACCTGTCTTCCAAACATCCATTTTGGGGTCAAAGATTTTGTTCAAAGAGCAGATTAATTACATGTACATCAATGCAGCTTTATGTCGTAATAATATAGTATGTCATAATATACACATACTACATACGTAAATCTACTATACATTTGTATACATCTCCATGATACATGTTTCTACACACACAACATGAAGTGCACCGTTCCAATGGATTCACAGGCAATTCAGCAACTGGAAGAGGCTGAACTGCAAAGTCGAACCCCAGGCTCGGTAGAAAGATTGATGTGAATTGCATAAGGCAACGATCCGACTACCTGCATGGGTTTGATATACACTAAGACCAAACAAGCGCCAGTGGTATTTCAATTGGCTTTGCGGTGAGTCATCGCCAGGAAGCACCCCCAACCGCAGCCGCGATCGCAGCGATCGCATGCCGCGATCACACTCAAGCCTTCAGGAGGAGAGGAACCATGAAAAATATCATGTCTTTCCAGTTGAGCAGTGTCCAAAACAGAGAGTTGATTTCGCTTATTTGCTGAAAAAAGGGGATGACATCCTACCCAGTTTCTATAGGGATTATATATATAAACCACTACTCCAGGATGGGTTTTGAACATTGCCCATTTGCAACTCGGCCAGGCTTTACACTATGCGGCCTCCCACGATCCTGTTGGCCACACGTCGAAAGATGAGGCTGCGGAACGTGTGGCACCCGCAACGCCACAGGAGCGGAGTTTGATAGCTTTGACGGTATTTTTTTGTGGGTTTCCCCAGGTCAAATGATAAGCAGAAAACATTTCCAAATGCCAGGAGCATGTGAGTTGCAATCTCAGTCTGGAGATGAAACTTGTGATTTTCATTGTTTTTGATCAAATGGATCGAAATTTCTGGCAAGTCCTCCAGTGACAAAGTTCCCCTGGTTGTATCAGGGAATTCCCCTGGTTGTATCTGGTTGTACCATGGAACGGCGCAACAGAAATAACGGTGAGTCGCTGGACATCCAATCGTCTTGAGGTGTGACTTTGGAGTTTACCAACGAAAGGCGGGGGCAAACTGCAACACAAATCTGGGTGGTGGCAACTCAAATATGTTTTTATTATCACCCCTATTTGGGGAAGATGAACCCCTTTTGACGAGCATATTTTTCAAAGGGGTTGGTTGAAACCACCAACTAGAAATGCTTTCATAGGTTGTGTACTTAAAGGGATTCAAAACATGCATTATATGCAATAAACTTCTCCATTTCTTGGGAGGTGCTGGTTTGATTTTGATGTAGGATGTGAGAAGTGCATGATTGATATTGTGTTTGTGTCTATGTAATTTGAACTTACCTCTTGAACCCGAACTCAATTCCTATCATCTTCCAGTCATACTGCAAAGGCTGTGCTTTGCAGCAAATCTTCTGCTTTCGTCTTTCTTCAAAGCACCTGTCCCAAAGATGCTTTTAAAACGACAGTTTTTGTTTGGGATAAATATATATATATATATATACAAACATATTATGATATATACTTGTTATATACTTGGGGTCATTATTTTCTAAAATCTCACTTGGGATTTCCAACAACTTACCCTTGAAACATCACTTGGGACATTTTTTATGCCTCCAGTTTGGATGATGCACGGCTGGCCCAACGTGTAGCACAAGATTTGGCTCCGCGGGTCCGGAACTCCTCCAAGGAGGGACAAACATGTGGAAAAACATGGGGAAATTGAAGCTTCAAAAGACAAGATGCTTGAAAAATAGAGGGACATCTTTTGGAGATATTAAGTGATATTATTGGTTTGACTTAGAACATCCAGTTCGTTTTTTTTTTACATTCTGGGAAACATGTGAGAAATACTTAAGTGGAAAATTCTATATACATCCTACTGTTGATGGAAGAAATCCTGCACCAGCTGATATGTTACATATCCCATTATTTACAAGGTTTTATACATCCCAAGTGGTGCAGGATTTCTTCCATCAACAGTATCAAATCCTAATTGCTGCTAGGAGAAGCCCAGTGGTTCTCATCCCAGTCGCCCTGGGACGTCTGGCTGCCCTAGTCGTTGAAGTCGGAGTTGGAGGTAGCCGAAAGTGATGCTTCCCTTAATAATCTCTTAATAAGGCTTAATTTCTGGGGTTGGCTTTGGGTGGGTGCACTTAGATTCCGATGATGATGATGATGATGATGATGATGATGATGATGATGATGATGATGATGATGATCACCATATTTTTTCTTGTTGGTTTCAATCAGTTTCAATTTTTGTTTGTTTAGTTCAATTTCTAGCAGTAAGATTCACGCCAGAGCTCAAATTCAGGAAATGGATGAATCAGTAGTTTGAAATGTTCTGATCATGGTTCGATGTGTTCCGGGACGGGCATAGGTCACACTTTGCAACAACTATGACATGTGAAATGAGACTCACAACATTCTCTGTACACAGTACTTCATCAGAGGCTTTAGAGTGGCTAAATTCACCATGTTGGCTAAGGCGAAACGCGTGCCTAATTTTGACTTACCCTAACATGAAGGCGAAGAAAAAAATTAGGCATCTGCATGGAGGGATCCTCCCCAAAGAACTCCTTGCTATAGGTGAAGGGAACCCATTTGAACTTCCTGTTGATTCACTGAGGCCTGTCCGAAGTCCTTTTTCTGCACGCAGCGTGTGCAGCGTACGCAGTGCTCAGGCGAGCAATCGCCTTCCGAGTCGTTCAGACTCGGTACTTGCAAGCTGATTTAGGAATAGAAAACACAAGATATATAGAATAGATAGGTATAGACATAGATGTTCAGATGGATATACATTGGACACATCCCCCCTACACTAACAGTCGCAAAATAGGTTTCTTACATAACGACTACATGGGCCAATAGGAGCACCACAGGATGCAATTGACTTTCATTAATATTTTCCCATGGCCAAACTAGAATTTCATTTGGCAGATTGACCAATTCCAGATTTGGGGGTAAGATTCTGGGGCTATAAACAATACACCAAATTCACATCACAAACAACCACCAGCCAAAGAAATGTTCTCTACCTTTTTTCCTACATTTCTTGATATTGATATTCTTAATTGATCATTTGTTTTCAAGCACTTATTTATTCCACAATCTGCATTGGAAACCAGTTTGAAAAAGGCTACAGCTTGGAACTGGATGTGTAGGCTATAGGTTTTAAGCTATAGGCTCATGCAGACAATAGGCAGGATGGAAACTCCCACAAACGGCTTGTCCCGGGACTGCATCGGCATCCGAATGTTATAGATGTTATTGTGCCTGAAATGTATTTTCTTTCATAACTCCAAATCATAATATGTCATAATGCTGTCGACCAAATTGTTCCAAAAAGGGTTTCTAATTTGAGATTTCCATTAAAAAAGGGCAGTCCAATCCACAAGCACCCAAAGTCAGACTGATTTCGTGGCTTTTTTTTGTGCTCCCGGTTGTGGTCACTGTTAGTGTGCCGGGGAAGAGTCCAAGATATACATTGAAAAAAAACATTAATAGATATACATAGATGAACACAATTAGATTAAAACCAGAAGCCTTGTCTAAAGAGATGGACATATTTTTCAGAGTTCTTGCATAGTGCCCGGAACCGGGTACACGAAGGCGGCTCGTAGAAGTACTCCTCAACTTGGTCCAAAGAGGTTTCTTGGTCTGCAACGATTTTTCTGGAAAATGCATCCCCAAAACACACGAATAAAACCTATAGAATTATGTATTGTATGATTGATATATTTTGTATATTTACTTACACCATAGCGAAAGTAGATGGCGCAACTCCTAAAAGGTGGCTTAGTTTTCGGGGCCATGGTAAACCAATACATGGGAGTTGCGTCATCTACTTTCCAGGTGGTATAACAATTCCTTTGATATATCTCTAAATATATCATATTTCCCGTAGATAATCTATATACCCTCCAGGGAACTAACATATCCCCCCAAAATGGCATTTTGAAGATGATTTTCCTTTTCCCAAGGTGGGATATGTTAATTCCCTGAAGGGTATCATATTCCCCTATATATCAAATACTGTAGCGTACTTGTTATTGACAAACCATGAAAAGAAAAACACCACAGAACTATGCCGAGGCCACAAAGCGCAAGTGCTGCGGGGCGCCCACCATTAGATGGAGTCTTGCAAGGATGGTGGATCCTAATGCCATGGAAAAATTGCCATGTTTGGGATGGAAAAAACCCCAAATCATGGGATTCTTGTTACTGAAATCAGAATCATGTTTGGAAAAAAATTGCTGGAAATTGTTTGAATTCCAAAAAAGTTCCCAGAAGAATGAAGTGCTTATATCTGTGTGTTGTTTTTCTGGCGTAATGGACGTGGGCTTAGCCTTTTGGTAGATTCACCAATCTCACATGAGAGGACCTGTGACCTGGAATGGAGTCGCCAATAGTGTCAACAGATGGACCTGGCCTTAGTTCATCTCTGAGAGTCATGACCTGATGTGAGAATTTCCACTTGGAGAGATGTTTTCAGAAATCATATCCTTTCCATTTTCCAGCTATGAAGCAGTGGAGAATCCATTGGGTGCAGCTCAATGTGGGAGGTATGAGCTCCAACGTCGAGCAGAAAGTCGTTTGTGGCATGGCTGAAACTTATCTTATCTGCCGCTGTGATGAGTTGGTGTTTTAGATGGGGAAGGTCCCACCTTTGGAGAATAGCAGCTGATGTGTTGGGAAGCATGCCTTCTCTTTTAAAGTATCCTGGAATCCTTTCTTGTACGTATGCTGCTTCACAGCCATCCGCCAGAGATTCCACCCCCAAGGTATGACCGAGGCCAGGGCCGATTGATCCGCGGCTACCGAGGCTAGTTTTCCCACAGCAATCAGGAACAAAAAACAGATGCAACAAAGGTTTATATATAGTTTGTTAGTTTGTATACTTATTTGTAGAAGTAGTGAATTTCTTCAATTTGTTAGTTTGTATACTACTTCTTTTTGCCCTTTAGTAATTTTTAAAACAGGAAATTCGCTTGGGAATCACTGGAAGTTAATGTACTTGCAAGGTGTGAAAACAGCACCTTGCGCCGTGCAGCTCGTAAAAGATGAGACTCCGGCAGTCTGAGAAAAGTCCGCACGGCGCAAGGGAGATCCAAAGTGAAGCAAATCACTTATTGCGCGTTTTTTTTGTTTTTCCGGCATATTTGATAATTCTTCTCAGTATATCTCTAAACACTAACATCCTAAGTGTTCTGATACTTGTTGTACCCAACATTTGTTGTACCCAACACTTATTTGTGCCAGATACACTTGATACAATGGCTGATGGCTGATAGAACTGTGGGAATCACCTTGGATCCATGGCAGACACTGGTGCGGAGCATCCACTCGAAGGGCTGGCAGTTGGATCGAACCATCAGGCCTGGTGGGTTGAGCCTAGGGGTTGATGGAAATATAGTCAGAATGCCTATGATTTACTGTTGATGGAAGAAATCCTGCATCGTTTGGGATGTATAAAGCCTTGCAAATAATGGGAAGAAAGTACCCACCTCAACTGGTGAGCCGGATTTCTTCCATCAACTGTATTATGACTTTGATGCAATCATGACAAGAATTTGTTTGGATGCAATGGCTACCATGGCTATACAGCCATGATATATACATCATTATAATTCGGGTTTTTCCCCGAATTCAAAATTACAGCATTCAGAGCTTTGAGGCCACCAACGTTGCTTCAGGTTGCCATTTTGAGTCAAGTTTCCTTCTGAATCAATCGATCGTTGCATCCGTGCCTCTGGTTGTGGAGCCCATGTCGTCTTCGAAGAACTCTGATGAGCGCAAGGAGGATGAGCGCAAGCATCGGCGTGTTCAGAAGAAGATAGCGGGCAAAGCATTTGGTGATGGCCTTCTTACGGGCGCTCCATGCAAGAGGTCGCAAAGGCTATCGAAAGTGGTGGATCTCGGTCACCTTGCAGAGGATTTGAAGACGGAGACAGACAAAGGAAAGTCCATAACTGACGCTGTGGATACCGTGACCACACGATTTGGAATGGACTTGGCCATTAACGCGACCATTGCCAGAGGACTGAAAGGCCTTGGAATCTTTGGTATTAGATTTTTGCCTCGAACCAGCTTGGCTATACAGCTGGGGCTCGAGGTGATCCAAATGTTCGAGCCAATTGCACAAGTGCTTAAGGATGCAGCAGATGCACTTTGGCAGGGAGGAAAGGACGTCTACGCTCACATCACTGGACACAATGACGACAAAGATCCACCAAGACCACTAGGAGCACCAGGACCACCCAGTGGCAAGCCTCCAGACTCACATGGTTCTGGATACCCCTACCCCACAGATCATGCATGCGGAGGCGTCGAAATCTCTGGGTCAGCAGAGCACCGGCCTGTGCAAGGTCATGAATTTGCGGCACTAATTTGTTTCGATCCCCAAAGTGGCTTGTTGTTTCAACAACAGCTTGGTCAGTGTTCTATGGCTTTTACAGATGTGGAAATGGCATCAGTACTGCGCTGGGTGCGCGAGAATGGAAGATCCAGGAAAGTAGAGTTCAGTTTGGATCCAACCGATCCATCTTCTTGGCATCAAGCAGTAGATCATCAGGGCCTCTTCCAGAAAAATGGTATTCGCATGACTCCTTGAAGCAGATGCCAGTTGGATACTGGATGTGGCGCGCTGATTCGAAGTTGAAGCAACTTACACAAGGAAAGCTTTACGATGACAAGACTGGCCTCCAGACTGATCTTCGACGAGGTATCAATGTGCCTTCAAACTTTCCAGAAATGGAGGCAGAAAGGCAAGGTCATTGCAGGTATTGGATCGTTTGCCGAAAAATGATCTTGCGCTTCATTGGCAAGCATGTGGTGCTCGTGCATCCAGACGATGTGCAAATGGGAGTTGAGAGACGAAACATGACCTTCGATTCCAAGCAAAATGACTTCAAAGATTGTACCATGCCAGAAGAGCACCACGCCACTGAAATGTCATCATACATCGATCGCAACTATGACGCCCTGGCCAAATTCCATCCAGAATTGTTGCACTGCAAGCGAATGGCTGCAATGTTGGCTGTGGCAAAATGGTTGTTGGATGGTGCCCTACATGGTCAGGAAGCTGTGGATATGACACCTGACTTCGCAATCCCCACAAATTTTGAAGACAATTTTGTGCCAGCACTGTGTGCTCAACATGAAAAGGAGCTCACTAAGCCCGCCGCTGCAATGGCACTAGCAAAGGCAAATGACCTCGAGTGGCAGATTGATTCATACAGGTCTGAGCTGGATTCTCTGAAACGTCAAGTTGACGAATCAGAAAGGATGATAGACATGCGCGAGCAATCGCTCGATCGCTCTGATGGTGCTGCAGTTGACTCGCTGAACGTGCAGGTGAGAGCGCACAATGCAAAGCTCCGCACGTTGAGAGAAACGCAGGACAAGCGCAACCAGCTTGTTGATTTGCATCGGCAGTGCGTCAAGGATCACAATGCCCTTGGTGGCATCCAACGTTCGATCATCACCGTCACCGGTGGCGTCGATTTGCATGCAGACGTGCAGGAGAAGCCCGTGCTTGGGATTGGGGAGGGTGAGATCATGCAGCCTTTCCAGGAAATTGCCAGTAAAGTTTGCAATCATGAAGAGCCTTTGATCAATCCAAGTGGAAACAATGCTACAAGCCTAGTAGATGAGATTCGCTCTCAGAAAGATGTCGTCCTCAATGTGTTGCGAGTAGCTTTGGGTGAGGCAATTCCACGCAAGCAGGTTCGCAAAGTGATCTTGCATAGCTTGAAACAGAAGTCAGACTTGAACAACCTGGTGGGCGAGTTGTTACAACCAATGGAAAAAGAAAGAGACCGATATCGCATTCGCATGGAAGGTACCCTACTGGATGTGAAAAGGTGCAATTTCATGGTGGAGAAGACCAATGTGAAGCTGATTGATCTCAAGAATGCTCGTTTGAATGGTCAGGTGGCTCAGATCAAAAGTGCACAAAGTGCGCCGGCTTTGCGCTACATTGTGAGACTTCAGAGCGGTGATGAAGTTGCAGTTCAGCCCAAGAACGTGCTTCTTCCTACAGGTACATGGTAGTGCTTCATGACTTAGTGCAGGAGAGAGACTATAATGGAAGGGAAGGCATCTTGGTGGCACACTGCCCGATGACTCAGTGCGAGAGAAGCTGCAAGGTGCGACTTTTCGATGGAAAGATCTTACGAGTCAAGCTTTGCAAAATTTTGGCCTGACGAAATGGAATAGGTGCAAAGCTCCGTTTTGCTGATGTACAAGTTGTACACTAACATCATCATGTCTTAGGGAGCGCCTCAGCGGAATGTACAGGATTCGCTTGCTCCAACTTGGGTGGTGCTCCTTGCGATCTCCTTGCGACTTCGCCACTCTTCGACCTTCGCATAGAGAAAATAAGACACATGTTTGATTGATGAAAAATGGTGATCTGTGACTTCTGAAACCACCAAAACAATCATGATTTAGCATAATTTCGACCATGAGATCCAACAAATATTGATGAGGATCACAGTAAATCTAAAGAAACATTCTCAGAGTTTGCACCTTTGCTCGTTGTCTAGGTATCCGCGTATTGGAGCTTTTGAGGCCATGACAACTTTGTGGGGTGTAAGAGTAAGGTGAGACGGGGTCCGCAAGACAATCCAACATCAAATTTCTTGAATCCTCATGAAAGCAAATTTTTGCCAACAAAAACATCAATCTTTGTAACTTGTTGTTGAACTGCTTCAAGTTCTCTTCAGGTCTGGCTTTGTTTTCAGAGCAACAGAGAAGAGGCCTGTTTTGCGGTTGATTATGACCTGGGGACTTGGGACCCCAAACATAAAGGTGCTATGAGCTTCCGGTTGGTTTCTGATACTAGCATGGTGCAATGTTTAGTGTTGAGTTTGCTCGGAGTTGGATACGCATTCTCCTGCTGCTTTTCTTGATTGGCCTCAAATTGCCTGCTGGTGATAATCAACTTGTAGAAAGTGGAGAGATTTTCAGTACCAGTAGCTGCAATCATGCCGCGCATGCTCCATTCAACCCCATTGATATGTATACACATATATACACATGCATCACATGATGTGCTTAAAACATACACCCCTGAAAATTAACATGGAACATAATTCCCTGGCGGTTTGGTTCCGATCATTTTCCTTTCTTTTCATGGGTGATGTGTAGGTGAACCATGTTAATCTTCAGGGGTGTATAATTGTCAGCTTCATCGAATTTGGGAAGGAGGGTCAATGGTTGTTTCTGGTTCCCTTAATAGGTGTTAGGTAGCATAGGGTCACCCAATTGGCAATATATAAGTGGTATATAAGTGGTATATACTGCCAATTGGGTGATTATATATCACCGATCCCACCTATTAAGGGAAGCAGAAACAGCTATTGAGAGGGAAAATCAACTCACAGGTCTTCTCGAAGTTGAAGACTGGGCGATGGCCGAATCCCCAATGGTTGGCTGAGCGAATCCTGAAGGCCCATTGCTGGAAAAAATGCCATGGGGAATTGCAAAAAATCTGTGTGTGTTGCAAGTTTGGGTTTAAAAACATCCCTACCATGATTGTATCTATCAGCCTATGAATATCTCTTGTGTCACCTGTTTTTTTGGAGCATTTACTTTCCACAGATTCATGTTCTCAAATTTTAGATTGCTTTCGATCTCCTTCCGTGTTTCCAGGTCGCTGAGCGTTTGAACGTTTGGGAGGAGGCGGGGTGGCAAGGGGCTTGAAGTTGATATTGGGTAGGTGATTGATGCAAAGCAGGTGAGATGGCCTGTATACAATAAACTCCTGACAAACTCCCTTTTGCTTCATAAAATGCACTTGTGCTTTCTGACAAAGTAAAAGTTCCAAATCGAAGTCAGGGTTTGGTTCATACTGGTTTTAATGCAAATGGTGACCAGTCTATTGAACAAACCCCGGCCGTTGCAGTCGTCTCCTTCGATTTGCTCTGCGTAACTTGGCTTCAAAACTGTTTCGCTGCATGGCTTGTCCAATGACATCACTGGACATTGGCTGCCTCCAAGGTTTGCCGTGCCGGAGGCTGGGATACTTAGAAGGAATGCCCCGCCTGAGATGAAGAAGATATGCTGAAGAGCTGATGAATTGGAAGAGTGATTTTTGGTTCTCTCCTTTCCTCATTGCATGTATATGCATTTATGAGATTGAGGCCCCACGCAGCTTTGTTGCGTCAAAGCGGTCAGAGGCCTGTTTTTTTATTATGTACAGATATATACAGCGGATATACAATATGGAGCGCTCTAAATCTCAATTTTGGATTCAAATTGGAAAAAAAAACCGGCAGAATCAACAAGATCAGCCAAAGGAGAATCGTGTGGATTGGTATGAAAGTTGTGAGTTCCCAACTCATTCTTCGAACTCTAAAACCCGCTGTGGGGAAGTTTTCAGATTGGCAGGTAGCCTCTGCACCGAAATTTGGCATCGAGGTCATGTGGGCAAACGGTTTGAGTTTTTCTAAAGCCAACAGAAGAATGGCTGGCTCGATTGTTTTTTTAGTGCTGGAATGAATACACTTCGAAATCTGTAGGATTTCACAACTTGAGAAGTTGAAAAGTCATATTTTGAAACAAACTTTTCCCTTAAAAAACCCAACCGTAATGAACTTTTAGCACCGAGAACCCCATTGGTTGCGTCAACAAAGTTTCGCTGCCAGGAGGATGGAGCTAATCCAGCAGCAAAGCCTGTGAACTTCTCAGGAAATGATTACGAGATGGGTCCCGGATCCAGTTATAAATGTTCTTTATGGGGGCCCCTATAAGTGGCCTAAAAAAAATGGAGGGGGCCTATCTTTATAGCATTTTTCTTGCTGGGAGGGTGGTCAATCCGTCCTTTTGTTCTATTTTGTTCTCATGCAACTTGTTTTTGGGTTTTGGGCACTCTTGGACCTGGATGATACGCAATTTCTCCATGCTATGTTTCTTCATTTCTCCTTTCAAACTTAGGTTGAAACAGCTCCAAAAGAGAAGGAAAAAACAGCAAAGTCTGTGATGCCCTTAGTGGGGATTAGGGTGATCCAAACAGTGAAAAGATCAACCTCCAAGCTGCTTCGCAGCCTTTGCTTCGCTCAAGGTTTTGGAGGTTTCAGAAGCGCCGAAGGCAGGGTTGACCAAGAGGTTTGGCATCATCGCTTTGTTTGAGCATCAAACAATGAGTTCCAGGGGGATCAAAAGAGAATGGCAACATTTTAGAAACCCACAAGGAATCAAAGTTTGAAACATTTGAATGTTTCAACCATGTTTCAATTGCAGGTTGTTCAGTTCATTGAAGTTCTTGATCCCATCTATCCCTTAATTCAAGCTATTTCGACCATCCAGGTCTCGGCCAAGCCGATAGAGCCGGATGCTTCTGGAAGTGACTTTCGTACTTGGTGGAGCCACGCAGAGCTTCAGCACCTTGAAGTGGTTGAAGGGTTTTTCTCGATCGCAGGAAACTTTCTCAAAAATGGCATTTTGGTTGTGGATTTTTGAATATGATTCTGAATTCTTGTTGGAGATCATGTAGAGCTTGGAATCATGGAGAATTTCAAAGGAGTACTGTAGATTGAAAAAAAACCTGATCCAAATGCTGCTTGCTGCCTTGAGATGTTTTGTCTTGCTTCATGATGCAAGCTTACAAAAGCTTCTCAGAAGGCTCTCCAACATGCTGGTCTTTTTTGTAGCAAATCTGCTTTGAGCTCATCTCTGATAGGATAAGGATTCCTATTCCTATTCCTATTCCAGGAAGTCTTTGAAGTTGTCGAAGTTGGCAACCCCCAAAAGTGTGGTAGCTGCTGATTTGCCTTTGATTTCTTCTGAAAACTGTCCTGTTAAATTTTTTTATGCACTTCGATGACCAGGTATGACCAGGTAGAAAAGGCCAGCCTCAAGGACTTCGGAAGTCTCAGAAGTGAGAAGGCGGGGTGGCACCACGTTCAGGGGCAGTGTCGAGTTGGTGGTTGATACCTGGTTCATCCTACTTGGTGAATCTCAAAGAATTTCCATCCAAACCTGCCATTGCGGAAGTTTGGGAAGAGAAAGAAAGCAGATTGACTTTTCATCCAAAGTTTGACAAATGGGATGAGGAGTTTGAAGATTTTGAATCTGACCTACCACAGGGTGATGGGAAATCCACAAATCTTCAGATTCCCATTGATGTTTCATCTCTTCAATGAGGCAGACAATGAGAAGTCTTTGGCTGCGAATGTAGCCACGAATCAGAGTTCACAAAGCAAGAATGTCAAGACAGTTGAGCAGGAACACCCTCCATGGATGAAACTGGAAGGTAACAACAGGCTGACTTTCCAAGTTGACACAAAGTCGCAAGAGGACGACGAGGGAAATAAGAAGGACAAATCGGATATGAAAGAGAAAGGAGAGAGACAATCAACTCAAGAATGGGAGGATGATTTTGAATCAGATGATGAAGTCAAAGCAACTGCTTCAAAGGGTGCATGTGAGGATGTGGAAGAGAATGTTGTCCAGGTTGGAGGTAGTGACGACACCAATTTTAAGATGCCTCATGTGGAAAGCCAAACTCTTAGCACATTGAGTTCGAAGTTGGAGCAAGCAAAACCTACGGAGTCTCCCGCGGTGGAAACTCAGGCCACTGGAAAACATGCGGTTCCAAAAGGAAACCTTGTTGCACAGGAGTACGAAGATGCAGATGTCATGGTCCAAATTGCAGAAGTGGAGGAGGCTGCAACAAACCTGGTGGGGAAAACCATGGCTGCAAACTTGGCATGAAAAAATGGACAGAATATTTATCACTTAGAGGCCTAGGCAAGCCTTGTCATCATTTCAGGTCCCCTCATGGCGACACATGAGACACGCATGAATGTAGCGGAACCAGTTGTGTACAAGCTTCGGAAATGCAGTGCCACATCTTGCACAATTGTTGTTGCTTGTTTTCGGTTGTCACTCATCTGGAAACGTTCATTTTGACTCAATGACTCTAGTTTCTATAAACAATAATCACTGACCATACCTTTGAGAACAAACCTTTTGAACATTTTTCTGAGACCCAGAACTCGTGATAGGTACAAGTTAGTGCAAAGATCTAGAAAACCGTAGAATTATGACCCATGAGAACATGCACCATTTCAACAAGACCTTCAGTGGTTACGCACGCATAGGTATAGTATTCACACTGACATGATGTGCTGTTCGATAGGTTTTGGCTTGGAAAGCGGTATATATGTGTAATATGTATGAATATATGCACATGTGTATGTATACAATATGTATATTATATTATCATATATTATCAGTATAAATATATACAATATATGTATACATATTCATTGAACATGTTTCATTGGCAGCCCTGCACAGCTTCATGAAGAGGTTGAAGATGAGTTCAAGCCGGCCGCTGAAGTAAAGCTGAAAGCAGAGATTGCCAGTACTGCAGCAAAGACATCCTTAGATGTTCTTGCCGCCAAAGAGGCAAAGCCAGAAAGCCAGGCCGAGCAGGCACAGGCTGTGCAAGATACTCCCGCAGCAGCTAGCAGTAAACCTGAACAGGAGGATGACTACCACGTAGCTTTTGAGGAGGATGTTGTTTCTGCAGGTACGCAGGACAATGAGGCGAGCAGAACAGAATCTGCAGTGGAGGAGGTCAAAAGCATTGGAGAAGTCGAAGAGGTCACAGAAGTCCCAGAGAAGCAAGAGACTCAAGTGAACGAAGAGACTCCAAGCAAACCGTTGGATACTCCTCTGGAGACTTCCTCAGATGCACTTGCTGCCAAGGAGGCAAAGCCAGAAAGCCAGGCCGAGCAGGCAGGGGCTGTGCAAGATACTCCCGCAGCAGCTAGCAGTAAACCTGAACAGGAGGATGACTACCACGTAGCTTTTGAGGAGGATTTTGGTTCTGCAGGTACGCAGGAGAATGAGGCGAGGAGAACAGAATCTGCAGTGGAGGAGGTTGTGTCCAAAGAAACCGGGGAGGTGACGCCTTCTGAAGAGAAGCCGGTGTTTGCACAGGAAGATTCTGGCCTTAATTGGATGCTGTCCTCATCAGAGAAGGCTACAGAAGATATCTCGACGGTGGATTTGCATGCAGCATCAGTGCTTCGGGTACTCAGTTGGTCTCATTTTTTCATGCTTCGAATTGCAAGTCCCAAGAAGTTTCCGATTTTCTTCCCTGCTTGATCCAATGGATCCAACATGATCCAACACTGCACCTAGTGAGGTAGTCGTATCATCTTTGACACATAAAGAAGGGACGGGACGGCCAATTTTTTTTGGGGCCAGTTCAACCTCACTGGAAGTGTCGTGTTTTCAATATACCAAGTGAAGCAGATTCTAAGGTGATGACTTCACAACCGGAAGATGTCATCGAAGACTTCGATGTCAGCCCTCTCAGCAAGGCAAGTCCCGCAGATGCTGGAAGCTCCGCAGCGATGCCGTCTGACTTCAATACAAGCTTTGCATTCAAAGATGACACTGGGCAGGAAATTTATGG
Source organism: Breviolum minutum Mf 1.05b.01 (assembly GCA_000507305.1). Lineage (NCBI taxonomy): Eukaryota > Dinophyceae > Suessiales > Symbiodiniaceae > Breviolum > Breviolum minutum. The sequence continues at coordinate 94,420 of DF239129.1, forward strand.
GACATTTTTTGATGTGTTGCATTTGTTTATTTTTATATTTATATGCACCTTTGGGATTTGGGCATAGCCTTCAATTTGCACAAGAAGCCCTTTATATCCAAAGAGAGTAACCTATTCAAGGTTGGGATACAACCAGAATTTGATAGACAACTTGTTATTTTGCATCTCCATCTTAGCCTTGCTTCCTTTAAGTGAATTTCGTGGAATTTCCGGTGTGACACCATGGGGATGTTTAGGACTACGAAGCAGACTTCGAAGATGAGGAATTGAGCAAACCCCAAGTCACTTCTTTGGTTCCATTGGGCAAACCTGCCGAACGTGAAGCTTGGCACATTTTGAAAACAGGGCAAGGATGGGCTTTTGGTAGATCCTAACTCGTTTCATATGGTTTCATGTTTGTGTATGAAAACACCGGAAACTGGAATCTCACGTTTTTTTCGTCAAGGCCTTTTGGAGGTTAATTGTGGAGCATCTCAAAGAGCCACAACTTTGATTGATGGATTCGTGAAACTTTTCACGTGGAAGAATTGGATATCTCAACTTGGCACGACAACACTTCCAACTCTCATGCAAGTAAGAACAAGAAATAAAACGAGGATAAAAGAGGTGTAGACTTATATATACGTTTAATATATTTATGATAATTATACAATTATAACATATATAATTATATATATATACCTTATCTTCCAAGACCAGACCAGTCTGTTTCTTTTTTCAAGCGGATCAGATTTTCTCATAATTCGAATTAGATCAACGGAGATCACATGGATCAACGAGGTCCAGGCCGAAGCTTCTCCCAGCCGTCTCAGCTCCTGGGTGTGAAGTCAGTGTTGTTTCGGACGAGTTTTTCATGTTGATTACTGATTAGTGTGCTTATTGTGGGTGGTTAATGGTGGTTGATATAGAACATGATCCTATTTATGATACTGCATATGATATATTATGTCTATCTCATCAATGATATCACAGAATATTATTTTGATGACGAGATTGATTTGTGATTCCAATGAATCACTGATTCATCTTTGACAAGATTGGTTTTCATGCTAAGATGCCACATGACACAACGCAATATTCATCGACCGTCCATTGGCAGGCAGTAAAATTCAGTTGTCTCAAACAGAGCGGCAAGCTCGTTTAAAGTTTAAACTCATAACATTTGAGCACTTGCCTTTTGCGTAATTTTATTGAGAACACGCATCCGCACGTCCCTGATGCTCAGGCGATTTCCAAGATATCTTTGATGAACCTTTGCTATCAAGCTCATGTGGAAACGACGAGACTTCGGACTCTGGTGATTTCCTCCCTGATGTTGAGGACTTCAAAAGTTGAGTCACCGTGAATTGCCAAGTGAAACCCTGCGAAACCTACGTGGGTTTTCGGCCACTTTGAAATAGATGCCTGTTTGATATGTGGACCATGGACCACTCTGACAGGAACTATCTGTGACTTAAACACACGTTTACTCAATTCAATCTCCGAATACTTACTGGTCGCTTGTAGTGAATTAGTGAGGTGTAAACACGACCCTGGCCATGAGGCAAAAACTGGTCCAAAGCAGGTGGTAAGGGTAGAATCCAGCACTCTTTTGGTGCCTGTGTCGACTTCAAGGCTTCAGGTTTCATCTAAGGATGAAAGTTGTGATCAACAACATCTAACATGTTTTTTAGGGAAGTAGTGTTACAATTTATTGATTTATTCTTACATATTCTTACGATTTATGGATTTTTTTAGGGGAAGTAGTCTTTTTTCAACAACATCTAACATGGTTTCCCCAGAAGAGGCACCACTGGTACCAACCTCACACGTGGTAGGATCCCATGGTGGAGGTGGAGGACTTCGCAATTTTTGCTGACCTATCTTTCCACGCCTTTCATCCAGCTTCACAAAAAAAATTGTTTGGTATGTGGTTTTCAAGCACCTATGCCATCTGTTCCACTCAAGATGAAGCAGGGATCAGGATTCACAAGAAGATGCGCCCTGCAGGATTCCCTATGGTTTTCTGTGACTAGTCATAGGGACTTAACCTTAGAGACGTTGGGTGGATGAATTTGTCAGTTCTTACCCTAGGAGGAGGACAGTGTTCCGATGTTTGGCGACTTTGACAAGGACAATCCACCCGTCAGTTAGTTTCAACATGCTGTTTATGTGTGCTGAGTTTCAATGGGGAGAAATTTTGCAGAGTTTTCGAAATTGCAATGATCCCCCTGCTTTTTGTTTGGCATAGGACAGATTGCCTACCGTGAACGAAATGGATGAGGAGGAAGAGGCCGCTGTTGGCCAACGGCATCCGGTTGCCTTCAACCATTGGCCGTGCGGATGCAACGGCAATTTTCACAGGGTCCCTGAAGCCGGACGTCTTTGGATCCTGACTTTTTCCAAAGTTTGTAGGTTATTGGTTTTGAAGATGTAACTTTTGTTTTTTTGTTCCGATAGATCTTTTTGGATACCACTCTAAAAGATTCAGGACCTAGTCAGTTGGTTTATAGCGGTTGATGGGTACGCCCTCCAGGCTTGCTTCCTTTGAGCAACAGCAGTTTTAAACTCATCAAGTGAGGTTTTAGGGCGTCTCCATTTGGTTCCTGTCAGGGAGAAGCTAACTTGGAGGTCCAGATGGAGGCGAAAGTGTATTGGAGCTTAGCACCCGTGAGATTAAAATGATCAGGTGCAAACCAACTTTTGTTGTGAAGGCGTATCTGATGAATTCATATAAACTCCCACTGCAACGGCAACATGAAGGGCTCTTGTATCCCAACGCTGGGTTTTCCACGGGTTGAAACGAAAAACTTGCAGGTTTTCCACGGTGTGAAAGTCATTGAAGGAAACCTGCAACTTTCCCCCCGTTCCAAGGCCAAGCTTTCATGTAGGAGAAGTTGAGCCAGGCAGGGGGCAGCAACTTTTGAAGACCTGATGATTTGGCATGACTTCCAGGTAGACCTTTGAAGGGTAAACAGATGTAACATTAGCAAACAAGCTTGGATCACGAATCATCACTGATGATTCCGCACATTCTCCACAGTACAGAACATACTGGTAGATTTTGAAAGATATTTTTAGGATCTGATACAGTGATATTGATCAAGAAGCTTATCAGATGATGGAGAGAGTTGGCAAGTTTACAGTAAGAAATGTAAAAATGTCAAGATGTTTTTCAATCATCGGAATTTGTGAACTGGGACTGGAAGCCCTATACCTTCCCATAGGTGAAGCTTCCTTTTCAACCTTTGAGCCTCAGCGAACTCCTGCTCGAGCAACTGGGCACCAACGAAAAAAGCTGTGTGGCCCGAAGAATTGATGTTTATATGCCCCCCCCTCCGAAAATTGCCATGTCCCCTGAATCAGGGGACCATTTCGAAAAGGGAAGATGGTCTTCCAACCATCATTTTTCAGGGGCTACGGTCAGTTTTAGGATGATACAGGTTGGGGCTGAGCAGCTCCCTCCATTGGATTGATTCGTATGGATTTGTCGTGGTTTCTTCGTTGTTTTTTGTTCTCCCATAGAATATGGTAGGATACCCTCAAAGATCTGTGGAACTCTCAAAGTCAGAATGTTTCACAGATTTCTGGAAAGATTCAGCTGCTTTTTTTTTTTTGGTGATTTCGTGTTACCTCACCTTTTGTTTTGAGGTCCGCCCCACAAGTGCGCGTGTGAGACGAGGCAAAAAATGGAAATGGAATCTCAAGATATCTCAGGTTTGGTAATCACCCAAAAATTAAAAGCACAAGTTGGAGTTCAATTCATTGTCTTGTCATCTCCAATCTCAACCCGACTCTTGGTGCTGGTGGTGGTGGTTCCGACAGGTCAGGAATAGCATCACAGTCTACCAGGACCGCCGAGAACTGGTCCGCACAGTGGTCTGGAAATTGGTCAGCGATAAGCGGGGATTCAATGATGTCATGTAGGTGACAGGTTGGTGACATTTAGATATGATAAATACCCCTTGCCGAACTATTATACATTTTTGTTTTTTGAAAAATGCGCTACTCATCTCTGACCCAGTGTGGCTTTAGCATGGCAAGCTTTTTGCAAGTAGAAGGTTACAACGGAACCTTGTGGAATTGCAGTAAATAGTTTAGTCCCAGAGGCTTCCTGGATGTGTTGAGTTGTCCTCCCGCTGCTTTGGCTCTGAGATCCATCAAAACGCACCGCAGAACCACGGTTGACGTGACATTTTGATCTTCTCATTCCATGCGCAGACTCTTGCTTTCATCGAGCATTCACCTCTTCGTTTCACAGCGTCGCATGTTGCAATTCCATCAATTCAGGCATTGGTTTCCCAAAATTTCAGGAACCATTTTTTTTGAAAAAGCAACAGCCAGTGTGGCAAACCATCAAAGGCGCCAGGAAATTGTCCCAAATCCATCCAAATCCACTGAAGTTATGTCAACGGCAAAAAATCATCCAGACTGCAGCAATTATTCTGCCCTCACCGTGCTGGGAGATGGCTCATCAAGTCTGGATCTCATAATGGAGCTGTTGATTTTGTCGACCAGTGGAGGATTCCTGAAAAAGATTGGATGGATGGTCACTATTCTGGTGATGAGTGATCTAAATAGTTTACTCCGGTAAACTAGCATAGCAATGGAAAATGGACCCGGATTGAAGATGTATTTCCTATTGAAAACGGGGATCATTTTCCATTGCTATGTTAGTTTGCCAGAGGGTATCACGTGATGCTAACGATTCCTGACTCATGGATATGCAACTAGCTGTACAGAGACTGCGACGAAGATGCTCCTGGGACATGAGAGGTTGGAGAGTTCTGCTTCTACAAGAGCTCTACCCATGGTTGGATTCCTGCCAAGGCATTACGGCTTCAGTTGCTACCCTGCTGCACTTGGATTTTTCTGCCAGGAAACGAACAAGTGAAGGGTGATGTAATGTCTATATAGTCTAAGTATACTACTTTTGCTAGTGAACAAATTTGAGCTACCTGATTCTTGCTTTTTGGGCATTTAAGTGGATGTTTCCAAAAATAGGGAGGGATACCCACCAAACCATCCATTTTCAAATAGGGGTTTTCCATTATCTTAACCATCCATTTTGAGCTACCTCTATTTTTGGAAAACACCTACCCTCCCAAAGTTTAACATGGAACCTGAACATGACACCCTGGAATAGGAGATTCTTTTTGGAAACCATCATTTTTAGGTTCCATGTTAAATTTGGGGAGGGTATATATATGCTGCTGCTTTCCTCAAAGTTTCGGAACGGCTTCTATGGCCCCAGCAGGTCCTGTCGGCACGGAGTGGAGAGCACACCTGCGATTTGGATGTGAAGCCTGCGGCAAACGTCCGGGGCCAGGGCCAAGCGGCTTATGATTAAAACATCAATTAATTGGGGAGGATCTCTGCTTGTTTTTTTTCAGGATTTTGGTCCCCCCCCAAAAATAAATGATACCAAAATAAATAAGTACACCATGTTTTTTTGTTCTTCTTTTCTTTTCATTTAAAGACAGCTCGAAGATCATTCCTCCAACTGTCCAGCTGTCCAGCTGAGGTTGACAGCATCTTCAGGCTGCTGGATGGTACCGTGGCACCTGGGCGAGAAAAAGCCAAAACGCCAAACAGATGGGGGTTGCACTTTTTTCTCATGAATGTGTGTGAGGTTTTCTAAACATGATTGAAACATATTGAAAATGATGAATAAGTAAACATCATACAATATATATATATATATGATATATATTTTGATATATAGATACATATGATAAATATGCACACAGTCAATTCCAGCTGCCCCCTTTAGGATCAGTTTGGATCGTCTTAGAACGTTGGATCAAACCACGTATCGTTTGGCAAGGAGCTGCCCGATTGGTGAGAAACGCTGAGGTTGAGTATCACAGCCAGTCGCTGAACAACTGGATCCCTGCAAGGCTTCCTTCAGATGACATGAGCATTACACCACCATTCTCCATCAAATGCAAATTTGGGCTGGGCTGTTGATCCCCAAATCTGCTCAGACAATTTGACCAATCCCATTCTTGGTAAAATCGAAATTTCCGGCATCGAATGGTGTTCCAGCCTCCACTTGTGGAAAATCCATCGACTCTTGGCATGAAATCACATGTACTCTTCTTTTGATGGAAGTTGTTCAGCGGATTTCCAATTCTTGCAACATTTTCAAAATCCGATTTGACACGTGGGAACCCCACATCTCGGTGCAGGGTGCTGAACCCATCTTCGGAACCCGGCAGCTTTGATTTGGACTGCAAATTGGCGGTGCGCAAGGGTTGAGTTCAGGGGGGCTGTTGCCTGGTGTCTTGCAAGGCATTAGGGCTACATGCAATTTCAGTATCTTCACTTTGAAAAGCTACCGCAATGGCAGTGGCCCAGTAATTCATGGGATTTGACCGACCAGGGGTGTTGGAAGGGTAGACGTGTTTTCTCCTGCGAGGTGCCCATTACAAAGATTCGGCCACCAGCTGATGCCAAGGGAGGTGAAGGGAAGAAGGGGATGGGAGACAAGCGTTTTTTTTGGTGAAGTTTTTTGAAGGATGTAACGCATGTGACTTGGCAAATAGGGCTCATTGAGGTTTCACTTTGTCCGTTTTCACAGACCAAACTGAAAGTGGACTCACTATTAGGTGGAAAAAAAATCCCCAGCTGGAACAAACAAGAAGACATATGGGTGTTTCCGAAAATAGTGGTACCCCCCAAATCATCCATTTTAAATAGGGGTTGTCCATTATTTTCACCATCCATTTTGGGGGTACCCCTATTTTTGGGCACACCCATATGATGCTTTTGATTTACATCACTTCTTTTTGATCCTTAGAAGACGATGCCGATCCATGTCTCCTGGATGTCACAGGGTCTTCATCAAAGCCATCGACACGTGGTGGTGCAGCCGCAGCAGCTTGGTGCGAATTAAGCAAATTCTCCTTGATTCACTGTGAAACTTTCGTGAAGCGGGACATTTTGATACATTAAATGATGCTTTTTGACAGATGTTTATGGATTTTGTTGCATTTTTTTGCTGGAATGCCACCTTTCGTTTTTTTGTTTCATTGATTTCGCCGAGGCCTTTGGCTTTGGATGGTGGGGAAGCAATGATGATCCAGGAGGGGCTCCACGTTGGAGGGAAATTTGCCTCAAATTTGTGCAAACCTCTTTAGAGAAATCGTTTTTTTGAATATGTGTCCACGTTGCATTGAGAAACAGCTCCTTTGGCCGCAGAACCAGAAGAGCCGAAAGGAAAGGGAATGCATAAAGGCAAAGAAGGGAAAGGAAAGGACGGGAAGGGCTTCGATGGAAAGGGCTACGATGGAAAAGGCTACGATGGAAAAGGCTACGACGGAAAAGGCTACGATGGAAAGGGCTACGATGGAAAAGGCTACGATGGAAAAGGACATGGAGGAAAGGGAAAGGAAGGTGCAGCCTGCTCGGCACAAGGGTATGGTGATGGGCTAGTGGTCGGGTGCCAACACCATTTGGATGAACGGAGCAGCAAAACACAATCAACACCAACCAACAGCTTCAAAGTTTGGACAGCTCGAGTGATTCCCAAAGGATGGACTTGGACCAGATTTTTTTACTTTTCAGGGGTGTATTTTATAGTTATCGTAATAGTAGGTTTGTTCACATTTGTTCCCTGTCGACCAATCCCAGATTTGTCAGGGGTTTTCGAAATTTCGCGTTTTTTTTTAGGCGGCGGATTTTTCCCAAATCCAGCCGGAGTCTCAGGGTCTCTAAAAACGTGCTGCCTGGTATACTCGCATTGTCTCGCAGATGACGAGTTTCTAAGGCGGGAGGAACAACCTCTGATGTCCCACAGGACTGGAGCTGGTTTGGATTCCCAAAATCTCTTGAAGTGCAAAATCGTTTCATGTATCTTCTATATGGATGTTTCCAAAAATAGGGAGGGGTATACCCCCCCAAATCATCCATTTTAAATAGGGGTTTTCCATTATAAGCCATCCATTTTGGGGGTACCCCTATTTTCGGAAACACCCATATATGTCCGCAACATCTAATTGCTTATTGTCAGAAATCGTTTGTCAGAAAAGCTGCAAGAGGTCGGTGTTTTGGATTTCAAGATGATGATTCAAGCCTTGGTGATTATTCCAAGTATCAATCACTAGGTGGTGGCAACTCAAATATTTTTTATGTTCACCCCTATTTGGGGAAGATTCCCAATTTGGCTAATATTTTTCAAAGGGGTTGAAACTTGGAACCACCAACTAGATCAGCTCTGATGCGTTTATTTCTTATAGACAAATTTTTTTCAAACTTCGACCATGTCAAAGTCTAGTTCTTGGATCCTCACCACAATTCATTCAGAGTGCAAGAAAAAATCTAACCCAACTGCTCAACTTACTCCAATCATTCCTTGACATGCAAAAACTGTTTGTTGTTTTTCTTTTTTTAACCAACCCCAACATGAACAACACACACACATTTCCACCCCAAAACATGTCATCCACATTTAACAACAAAAAAAACAACAAATCCCCAAATGGGTTATGGGAAAACTTCCATGGTGGGAGTGGTCCATGACTTTCGGGTGGCGATACCCGGAGCCACCCTTGAGGTTTGGATGGGGCGCCTCGGCTCCAAAGGTGAGCTTGTGGCGGTATTGCCCTGCGGATGGTCGACACTTGGACATCAGGCATCCCCAAAGAAAAGTGGAAGAAACACCGGCAAAGCCTAAAAAAACTTATATTGCTTATGTATGCTTATGTATATAACTGCGTATATATTATATTTACATACACATAAATCAATATGTTATATAAGGTACATCTAAATCTAAATCTATTATATATACATACTGCTATAATTGATTGGAGTTGCTGGCGGATTCCAGGCATTTGCAACGTTTGCTGACCTTCACTACCCTTCAAAAAGTACACATCACGATTCACAATCAGTGGTCCATCCAGTTGGTCAAAAAGGGATCCTATTGGTAATGGCATTATTCTAATCTCCATATATAACTGGTTAGTATCATCCCTTATATCCAGCAACCAACCAGGGTTGTTCCATATATAACTGGTTGGTGAATCATCATGGTTGGTTATTTCCTATATAACTGGCTTCTTCCACGTGCTTCCAATGATGCACCAAAGTTTGCCAGATCGGAGCCCAATATCGATGGAGCGAGATCGCTGAACTGTTTGGGAGCCGGAGATGTTTTTTGTCCCTCGTCTGGTTATTGAATCCTTAAGCAGAAAAGACAGGCAGCTGACTTGTGTGATGAGGCTCTGGTTTTTTCCAATCAAACTGATCGAATCCTTAACAGAAAAGAGGGTGACATTAACATTTCGTGTTTTTTCTTTTTTATTCATATGAAGGGTTTGGTTGAAATTGAATTAAAGTCAAATGGAACAGCTACGACTTGCTGCCTTTGACTTCGTGAGAAGATTTGTCATACTCATAAATACCTGGTGGTGATGTTGCTTTGCTTGTATGTACATCCTGAGATTTTGATTGGCATAAGTCGCCACCGGTTACCTGGCAGGACTTGATCCAGAGTCTTTCATGATCGGATATGATATTGTGTGAACACGGATTTAATTGGTGTCGGCAAACCTGGAGGTGTCAAGCAAGAGAAGCAAGGAGAGGGAAAAAAACTCTCAGTGACGGATTTGTGGACATTTTGCCTTGGGCATTTGCATCACTTGAGATGTCCAATAGCTAACCAACTTGACCTACCGGGTGTTTCCGAAAATAGTGGTACCCCCCAAATTACAGTATCCATTTTAAATAGGGTTTTCCATTACCATCCATTTTGGGGTACCACTATTTTTGGAAACACCCTACCATGGCCAAGAATCAAATGCTTCATCCACTTTTTTGTGGCTAGGAGCTCAAGGAGTTTTATACTTGGAAATTGCAGATGGTCGTGGTTGGGTCCCATGGCCCAAGTAACCCGTTTGGTGGCATCTGAACTTTAGATTGATGACCAAAATTCAAAACCTATGAATTTTGCAGTTTTCAAGCAAGCTAAAACGATCCCCCCGCAAAAAAAAACACTTGACCATTTTGCTTGAAAGAGGAAACTTTTCCACCTAACCTTCGAGTTGCAAATGGGATCTGTGTAAAACAAACCAGCGGGCAGGCAGGAAAATCATCGGCAGTCAAACATCTGAGGTCTTTGATCATAAACCGGGCTTTGGTCGCATGTGTGAGCGCTATAGTGCAGATGAGGCTGACGGTTAAGAAGAATTTGGTCACAATATCAACTGGCATAGATTAATAACAGCTTCAAAAAAACGCAACATCTAGAATCCGATTGATTTGAGTTGATTGGAGCTGATTGGAGATGATTTGAGTTGATTTGAGTACCTATACGTACTGTTTTTGTTTGCTTTCATGTTTGTTTTCATCTTTTCTGGATCGCCAATCGCCAGGAAGATGGACCAGGATCGTATGCGATCACCTACGACAAGCTCGATGTTAGTAGAGCCAGGTACGGAAATTCAAATGGTGACATTTCACAGATGGTGGTTTTGATTGACTATCAACATTCTTACAGGTGAAATGTTACATGAAGTCCAGGGTGTCTTTTTTTTTGATTCATTTTTTAAATATGAAATAAATGCCTTTCCGTTTGTATTTTGGTTGAAGTGTTTGAAGTATGTTGAAATATGAAAGTGTAAATTAATCGCAGATTGGGTTTGGATGGCGTACTCCCAGCGTCTTCTGCCAGGTCTGGTGGGGCAGAAATTGTGGGAAAGCTTGCTGCTGGCGGTGTAGTCCTTGTATTGGAGGCCGGGAACCAACGGCTTGTGAAGCCGTGGAATTTCAAAATGCTGCAGATATGTCCAACATCTATATGGGTGTTTCCAAAAATAGGGGTACTCCAAAATGGATGCTTTATAATGGAACACCCTATTAAAATGGATGATTTGGGGGTACCCCTATTTTTGGAAACGCCTATATTTGGAAGATTTTCATTTTGACGTTTTTTTTTTTGTATGGGTTGAAACCAAGCCAGGATATCTCATGATCCAAGTTTATCACGGACTTAGAAGCCTTGTGATGTGTGAGAACTGAATACTCTGAATAATGAGTATTGCTTTGTAGAAGCGTGGCTGTACAGGATATGATATTGATATTTAGTAGTCATGCAACTGAAAATGGACTGTACTTATTATAGAGTAATGACAACTCACACATATACTTACATGTACATATTACATTGTACCTTGTAATTTATGCATCTATGCACATACCCTCAAGTGCGTGAACACTACTTCTGCGGCATGTGTTGCGCCAGGTCTCGCGTTTACCAGATCAGCAGAAAGCCGTGATCTAAGCATATCTCATAGGGAAAATGGTGGTACCCTTTGAAAGGGGATTGGGACCTAATAAATGCCCACTATATGAAGTTATCATATGGAGTTGATTATTAAGGGTAACATCCCAAATATACCGCCAGTTTCCCTATGAGATATCTGAAATCGTTTGTGCTCCAGGTCCGCGGTCGTCTGGAAACTCCTGCAGGCACGGTGAAAACCGCTGTCCCAGCAACATGGTGATACGACTTGAGGAAATCCTGCACATGACAGGTTGACATACTGTTGATGGAAGAAATCCCAAACAACCACCTGGGATGGTGCTAAAACCCTGGTAAATGTTGGGATATTTACCATATCAACTGGTTAGCCGGATTCTTTCCACACAACAAAATTATTAAGGTTTGAAAGTTTGTAGCTGACGTATTTGTAGGTTCTCCGATTCTCCCAAGGGTTACACCCCCAAAGTTTAACATGGAACCTCAAAATTATGGTTTCCAATAGGAATCTCCTTTTCCAGGGGGCATCATGACTTTCAGGTTCAAGCTGTTAATCTTCCAGGGTGTAGATCATTGTTTTTTTGCTTTTCATGACCTCTGGTTGGAAGGGTGGATTACTTTGGTGGATTCCAATGACATGCGCTATGCGGTGAAGTCTAGGCTGGACATCGGCTGGACGTTGGGGGTGTAAAAAAAAAATGGGGCTCCAACTTCCCAGGTAGTTTTTCATTCAAGTTTGGGATTAACTTCAAGTTTGATCCATTTTCAAAGTTGGGAATTGGTATTTTTTCTTGTTTTGTTGTTGTTTCACTGAAGATGTTGAATTCCTCAAAATTGAAAAATAAAGCAACATAGTTCTTCTAATCCCATGCGAAGGAACTATCTATTGAAATTCTACAGAGTTGTGTGACCGATTGTAGATAGGGTGTTGGCCTCAGAGATTGACCGACTGAGAGATCCACAATGCTGGGAAAACATATAAACCAGCAGTTTGTTCCTGATCAAAATTGATGGAGAATAAGAAAGAGATGTAAGATGATGTAAGCAGATTCAGTTGAGATATTGTCGTGACCCCATTTGGAACCGCTGGAACCGCAGGAAGCCAGTCCAATTCTCAGAACTGTGAGTTTCTTTTTCTGACTGTTTGGTTGAAGATCCTTTTGTGGGATCATGGAGCAGCAATATGCAAGGCGCGAAGTGAGCGCAGCGCTTGCACCGTGTGGGGATGATTCTCTCACTGTTTCATACAGGGAGGTCTGTTGGGCTCTGTTTTTTACAGCTGCTCCTTGTTCCCAGATTGGACCGCACGTCTTTGAACAATGATGAACAGGGGATTAACCAAAAAAACGAGCCTTCCTCTATGGTCAGCGGATCAATGCAGATCATGCTGAGCCGCCAAGACATGCTGACGCATTGCTTGAAAAGTTAGCGGTTGTTGAAAGATTCGGCATAGCATCCCAATAGTGTCGGTTTGCTTCAGCCACTTCAGACTAGGAATGGGTGGAACAGATGTGCAACTCATTTTTTTTTGGCAGGGTCACGGATACACATTACAGGTCTGTATTGTACTATATATATAATATAAATATGCTCAAACTCAAATATGTAAATTGTATAAACAACATTCGCAACATTCACACCGAACGAACGTGTCCTCCCGGCATTCTTGACCCGGATGTAGCTACGACCCACCGACCTTGACCCAGCTGGCAGGAGTGTTGATGGATGGCTGTGGATGGCTGAGAGTAGGAACTCTCTTCAGATTCCCTTAAATCATAGTGGTGGCAAAGCCAAGTGACAACGTGTCAGAACATTGGTGGCTTCCACTTGCGAATGGAAGCTGAGATGAGAAGCAATGTTCAGTCTGGAAACTTTTTGTGCCTTTGTTAGTCGGCAAGGACAAAACTTTTTCAGATTCGATGTAGTGATCTCAACTTCGAACATGTGAAGACAGTGAGTTATTAAATGCTCATGAAGCCTTTTGGCTGCACTGATGCCTTCTCCTCAGTTTTCATTGATAAGCCGCAAGCCTCTCGACGCTAGATGGAGACTTGCTTCTAATATGCCCTTGTTTGTCCTTCATTTGAACGCAGTGGACCGGACCCCAAAGGCAGGAATGGTGTTATGTTGAGCTGCAGGTAGAGCGTGCGTTTCTTGCTAGATGTTGACCTTCGATGATGTTAGGTGGCCGGCCAGCCTTGCAAAGACGCTTGGGGATATTGTGGTGTGTTGCAGACCTTGAGCATCGCATTGTGCGCTCCACAGTCTCTTCCCTTGCCAGCGCCAGAATGGCTTCCATAGTGCATCTTGCATTTTGATTCCACATGAAAACAATCCACGGGACAAGTGCGAAGTTGATTTGGGTGAATGCTGGCAGTTGTAGAAGTACGTCACTATGGCTTTGAACGCAATGATTTGTGTGTTGTAAGTGTATTGGATACGCGGATGGCTGTTTCACTATACCAGCGATGCGGCATCGCTATGCTAATGGAACTCCAGTGATTCATTTCAGGACCTTATTCGGCCTAGGTGTTCACAGTGATGGGTGTGAGCCCTCGTAAATACTATACATAATATATATATATATACATACGGTATACGTACATATATACATATACATATGTATATACGTATATCTATTATATGTATATACATATATTTATAGGATGATATGATAGAGGGATACCCAAACCACAAACTGATGGCAAATGGCTTAGTTTGTTGACAGAGATCACAGATCAGTGGGCGTTTGTCATGGTTCAAACCACCCAAGAGACAAAAATGGGCCGAATGGACTTTGTTTGAATCACCAGAAGGAACCACACCATCAAGATTGGAACACCTGTACATATTTCCACGGGCCCCTAGAGGGATCGCGATGGTTTCACACTTGTTGAAGCAGTGAAATTCAGCAGATGCATGCATTGAGCAAAAGTCACCATCTTTTTCAACATGATGTTTCTAAGAGCACAGGATCTGTTCTCCAAATTCTATGATCCATCTGAGGCTCTTAGGGAAAACCACCATGTTCCAGGGGCAGGTTCTTCACAGAACTTTTGTGAGGAACCCACACGACTGACTGAAAACCCTGGAAATATTTGACAAAATCCCTCCATGGCTATGGAGCTGGACAGATGGACAGATTGTTTTACTATTGGGGATATCACATGATATCACCGAATATCTAGGTTTTTTTCCGAGGCTGCACAATTGTTTTGCAAGGTTTCTTGCAGAAAATCTAGCTGCAAGCACAAGTTGCCTTTTATTAAGTTGTTGCAAACCTCTGTTCTCCAGCGAGTCGCATTTGCTGGTTGTACTCGTTTTGCAGCTTCAATATGAATCGAATCAACAAAGAATCGACAGGTTCATGTATTAGGGTGCAACAAAACGCACTCACTACAAGTTGAGGTTTTATTCAAGCACATCAACTCCATACAACCAACCACGCAGTCTCTCATGAATCTCATATCCAAAAATATAAGGCTGTCCTGCACATGCGTTCGGAACAGTCATTGTTGAATGTTGCCTTGAAGTCGAATTTCTCCGGCAGCGATGGCTTGGGCCAACCCTTGGCTTCCATGGCGCGACAGAATGAGAGGTCGGGTTCCGTGCACCATGCGGCGGTGCGGGCGAAGCTCAACAAACATTGTTATCACCAACATTTGGGCAGCTTGGTTTTTTGGAGGGGTCATTGAATTACCTATAATATGTGGGGGAATCAAAAGATAGTTTTGAGTGGTTTGCCCTTGATAGTGCGTTGTTTGGGTTGTTAATATAGTGACCTCTGTTTCTTTTATGGCAAGATGAAACTTTTGTTGGGCGATGAGATTGGGTGAGACTAGCAGCATGGAAAATTGTGGATGAGGGTCATCATGAACTATCATGATTATATGATCCTTGGTTACCACTGCAACTTCTACAAAACATCCGAAACATTGAACGGACTCAAAGTGACATTCATGTCGAAGACTTGAGGCTTATGTAAAAGTGTTCCACTGATGTTGGCCAGGCACGGTTGAACATGTTTGGAATCCTGATGGCCTAGGTAGTGATTCCGTCCTACTGGCGGAGACGATGATCAATGACCTTATTGCTTCTTCCACAAGCTTGAGCGATTTGCAGGAGAAAGATGATGAAAAAAGGAAGCTTGGCATTAGGGCTTGAAACAGATAGGCAATGGAATGGCATCTTCTCATCGATATCAGTACTCGTCGGGGCCAGTTCGAGGCATTTTTTGTGGTGACCCATTCGGATCTGTGACGTCGGAGGGTTGAACAATCATGCATGCCCAAGGAAAGAACTACAGCTCATGATCAGCGAACTTGAAGGTCTTCGCATTGAGAATCCTAGACTGAAGGCTCGCGTTGTGCTGCCGTGATATTTGATGATACACCATCTGTAGAATACTGTAGAGGATTCGGAAAAATTAGGGGGGTAGGGAGGTTCGGATGACAACTCAGAATCTATCAGAATCTACTTCCCCTTTTGCTGAAACTGAGTATTGTCTTTTACAAGTGAAAGTGAGTATTGCTGGCTGTGTCCCCCCTAAAATACCCGATTTCAAAAAGCATCAAACTCCGCACAGGCCGAGAACAATGCTTTACATTTGCAGATCATTGAAGCAGTTGAAGCAGCTGAAATTTGGGAAGCATCCATTCGCCAGAACCTTCAAAACTTGGAAGATGAAATTGATTCTACCAAGCTCGCCTTGCAACATGAAAATCGTCGTAGTGCACAGAAAGAAGTGGAACTACAACAGCTCCAGATGGAAGCTGCTACTATGTTAGGTATAGATGATGGGAACGCAAAGCCTTGTGATTCTCTGCCTGACCGAAGTACATTTCAACTGGATGCGGAACCACTTATGGCCAAAGAAGAAAGCCTAAGTGAATCCCTGTACCAGTGTCGCAAGACGCTCAGCTGGCAGTTTTTGAAACTTGAGACGTGTGTTGCTCCTCCACTCGTCTGAAACCCCTCATTACAGCTGGATGAAAAACATGATGTTTAAACCACATCTCTTAAACGCCTGCCCAGCTTCAATACGTCCGGATGAGCAGAATGGGCGGCCTAAGTCTATCAATGGGAATGGATCTCCCCAAATGATTGTGCTATAGTCATATGGTGCCCAACTTGTGCATTAGATAATTTTAGATAATCTTTCCATCAAGTCATGACAACGGGTCACCTTCTGTTTTGAAAAGAATTGTAGAACCGGTTCACCAAACGGAGATAGCAAGACTTCGCCATAGCTTCCTATATCCTTGGGCTTCGAATTTGGCTTCGAATTCTGCCTGGACTTTTCCTTTCTTTTGCCAAGCGCCCCCCAAAAAAAAGACCCAGGAATTTGTTGCACGTGGAAAGCAACGTGGTTTCAGCTGTGAAGCGTTCCAAGGATTTGGAGAGCCAGGTGGGTCCAAAAACTCGGTGATGTACTGGGTGGTGATTTCAAATACCTTAAGGTCAAAATAGATGGCACACATACCACAAGGTAGATTGTTAAAGAGTCCAAAAAAAACCAATATGTAGGGACGGTTAGCCATCTACTTTTCCATTACTGTATTTTTTATTATCGGCCTGAAAATTGGGGAAATGATCCATTTTTGACGAGCATATTTTTCAGATGGGTGGCTCAACCACCAACTAGCTGTACGTAACTATTCTCATCTTCTTGCAAAATCTGACCACTGTAATATCATACCACCAAAAAAGACTGAAGATGAAGATGGGTCTGTTTTTCTTTTGGTTTCGCCTAGGAAGTCTGTGGTTTCTACCGAATTCACTTCGAACGTTTCAGTGCTGAGTCAACACGAACAACTGGCTTGGTCATCACGAGCAGTGATCAAAACCCTCTGGTTATTTGCTGTACATAGGGGATTATACTACCAGATACATGGAAAATTGAATAAGCCATTTTAAGGATCCCTATAAACCAATCAATATACACCCCAGAAAACTAACATGTCCCAAAAAAAAGGGACTTTTTGAATAGGAAATACATCTTCCAACCATCATTTTTTCAGGGGAGTATATTAGTTTTTCCAACCATCATCCATGGATTAATAGGGTTTTCCATTATAAACCATCCATTTTGGGGTACCCCTAATTTTTGGGAATATCCATATAAAAACCAATCAATATAACAAAAAGTCATTTTGAAAGATGCTCCAATGGCTCGACAAGGCTGAGTTCTTGTGTGAAGAGCTCTTGAACGAAAGCTCGACTCCTTTTTCGCAGCCCTTGCGGCTACGTGCCATGCAAGCGCAACTGGAGGCCGAGTCAAAAAGGTTGACAACAGAAAATGCCACCAATTCTGTTGATGGAAGAAATCCTGCACCACCCAAGGATGATGATTATCCCATTTTTTTATAGGGGTTTAACCATCCCAGGTGGTTGTTTGGGATTTCTTCCACCAACAGTATTGATGAGTTTAGTTCCGCCCAGTGAGTTGAACAAGACCTTATAGTTGGCTCCCAACTAGATTCACTGATGTTGCTGATTCCATCCCAAAAAAACCATTTATAAATGGATGTTTGGTGAGTTCCAACCATTTCCTATCTAAAGATTTGGATTTATCATCCAATTGAAACAACCATTTAATGGGTTCCAGGTGATGGAATATGGTGCCCCGGTGCCAGTTTTCAGATGATCAATTTTTTTGCTTGAGGTCGAAGCATCTGAGCAGCGACAGGGCTTGGAGGTGAGAATGGTTGAGATCTGAAGGGAATTGGGCCACATGGGTGTTTCCAAAAATAGGGAAACACCCCAAAATGGATGGTTTATAATGGACAACCCCTATTTAAAATGGATGATTTGGGGGGAAAACCCACTATTTTCGGAAACATCCACATGTTTTTGATGTTACAAGAAACAAAAATGGTGACCAGATTTCGTTTGCAAAAAAATGTGCAAACAATGAAAGGATGTAGATAGACGTTTATATATGGCTGTTTTATTTTTCGAAAACAATCAATCTTCATTTGTTTCTGACCATTTTTTCACCCTCTTTTTTTGGGGGTTTCAAAAAAACATCATAAAGGATATCCATGGATTTGTCTCAACAGGTTGTGCCATGTCGAAACTTTTCCCTTAAACAAATCAAGGAGCTGGAACTTCAGGGTCGAGAACTTGAAGAAAATCGCTATGCTTCGGATCAAAAACGACGGCAGTTGCAAGAAAAGGTCAAGGAGCTATCCGATGTTTTTTTTAGCCGAAAAATGGGTCATAAATTGTGACTTTGTTCATAACCCAAACATATCATTGAGGTTGTTACAGTAAGTAAAAAGTAGATGGTACAGTTCCTATGTATTGGTTTATATGGGCCCTTTACAAACTTAGCTCTTAACTGCTGTGCTATCTATTTTTACTGTAAGGTAAAGAATCCTAGCAGACTGTATGATTTCAATTTGAAAGAAAGGTTATTCATTACCATAACTACTATCAAATTGCAAAGCAACAACTTCTCGAGCGAATGAATGGTGTTGTGAAACAAGTCCCAGACTGTACTGTTGATGGACAAAACCCTGCACCACCAAGGATGATGATTCCCATTATTTATAGGGTTTTAACCATCCCAGGTGGTTGTTTGGGATTTCTTCCATCAACAGTATCAAATATGGGTGTTTCCATAAATGGTGGTATCCCAAAATGGATTGTTTATAATGGAATACCCTATTAAGATAGGTGATTTGGGGGTACCATCATTTTAGGAAACCCCCATATGTTTTAACTTCAACGTTGGGCGTTTCGTGCGGTTCGGAATGTTTTTTTTTGCTCCTTGGATTTTGTCGTAGGAGCTCCACGGTGAAGAAGCGACCTTACTAGCAGATGAAGCCAAGGCATTGTTGGGAAGGTGGAAGATGATTTGAGATCTTGTGAGTGATAAGGTAGTTACTTATAACTTACCCTCCCTAAAATTAACATAGCACCTGGAAAATGGTGGTTTCCTGGTTTCCTATAGGAATCTCCTTTTCCAGGGGTCTATTTTCAGGGGCTTTGTTAGTTTCAGGAAGGGTATTACTTCAAAATTTGTTGGGATAGAGATATCATGAGGATATCACCATGGAAAACGTTATTACATACAATGTCACAGGCATGAGTCATAGCTTATGTTTTACACTTTTTTAGATGCTTTTAGAGCTTTGGGGCTATTCATGCTTGCGGATGTGTCGCTTTGAACCCTGGACGTAAAAAAACAGGAGTTTGCTATATGGGTTCTTACACTGCCTCGTAGTTGTCCTCGAGCAAAAAACTATGCGCTCAGAATATCAGAATTCAATAGAATTCAAATGTTTCTGTCATTGTCGTTCACGTTCTGCCGCCCACGGTGAAGTCCCATAGCACACTGACACTCCATCAGACCTTGGACACATGTCACAGATCCACTTTTTTAAACACCACGGGAAACCCTGGTGGTGCTAGTACTCGTGTCATAGAAATCATGGGGGACGCGTTTTTTCAAAACACAGCTCTTTCTATTGAACAAGGCGATATAGATCTCTGAAATCCCTAGCAGCCCCTAACATAAGAGAACTCACACCAATCTACAACAGCACATGTATATCCATGTATATATACATTTACAGTATATAGAGGATGATGGAATTATTGAATCTGTGTATTGTCAAACCAGAATCAACGGAAGCCGCTTCCACCAAGGAAGCAACCAAAGCTATGGAGCTGTACAGAGCTGAACACTTGTCAGGTTGAACTTGAATGCTCTAGAAGTGTTATTTTGGTACATACTTGTACCATTTACACCCGGGAAGATTAACATGGAACCTGAAAACGATGGTTTGGAAGATGATTTTCCTTTCTAAATGGGGTGATTTTTAGGTTCCATGTTCATCTTCCGGGGTGTATGTTTTTTTTTTCCCGATATGTTTTTAGACTGTTTTAACACGATTTTACCGATATGCTCTGGATTCTTGGATGAATTTTGTTATGATTATGTGAGCTGGCTGATTCATACTCAGGGTCCACCCATTTTTTCAATTTTTTCCAAGGCTTAAAGCGAGTGAAGTAGAAGCTTCCATGCACCAACGTCACCTGAAAGAAGCACAGGTGCAGAAGTGGAAGTCCAGTTTTGGCAGTATAATTTCTTTGGAATTGGAACATATAGAAATTGGTTTTTGCACCGTTTTTCACTCCAGGAGCGTTACAGTACGTTGCAAACAAAATGCCAGAGACTTCGAGGTTGGTGCTGGTAGGGTGGGTGATTCACGGATGAAAGGAAACTATGCAGTCCCTTGTATTAAACCCTATCATTGGGATGTGGAAGTGTTAATAGTGTAATACAGCTGTTCAATTTTATTCAACGATGTTTTTTTTTTGGACCCAGATATCAGATGTCACGCTCTTCCATTGCCACCGGAAAGAATTGACGTTGCAACACCTTGGAGGTTCTACACAGGTCTTGTCTTCACGCCTCAATCAGCTCTCGAGGGATGAGGTGTGGATTTTCCATGGATGGAAGAAACACCTTGGTTTTGGTTGTTGTTGTTTTTTTGTTTTTTTCCCCCACCCCCCAAGACTATCCCAGACTATCCCCCTTATGTCTGAAGTCTCGGAGTTTTTTGATAATCGGTTTAATGGAAGAGCGATGACCTTGCAACCTCCTGTCTGCCTTGGAGATGTTGCCCGACCCTAGCCACTTAAGCTCATCAATGCCAGGTAGTGAATGCAGCGGAACAGTCAAAAAAAGTCAAGGAGACCTTGGCTGTGATGCAAAAGTGGGTGTTTTTCATGGTTTTATCCATATTTTCACTGCAGCTGTTGAGGCAGACAAGGTGTATAATAGGATGGCGATGTCGGAGGTAGTTGTTGCAGCTTGTTACTTACCAAAGGTCTTGAGTTTTAAAAAGGACACAAAAACACACAAACAACTCCATGGTGTTCCAAACTGCTTTTCCTCAAAAGGGATGAATCAAATGAGGTATCTTACTCATACTCTTGATGTTTCAGAAATCCCAAACAACCACCGTTTGGATGTTAAAAAAACAAAACGTCGTAAGTAATGGTAGATTTCAACTACCAACCTCCTTCAACTGGTTGAGTAAACGCTAATGGATTTCTGGTTGCCATCAACAGTAGGATCCCTGAATTTCCATCACCAGTTAACAGGCACTTCTGGACCAGTTGGTGTCAGTGCAAAGTGGTTGGGGCTGCCCAAGCTCGTTGGAGTGTATGGCAATAAGTTGACCCCTGCAAATTGAGTTTGTTTTTCCAAGCAACTGAACATGACCTTCCATAAAAATGAGCTGATAATACATACCATGACCATGTCATTTTTTTTCTCGAAATATTGGATCAACGAAAAATTTGGAAGAAGACTTTCTAGAACAAGATTTTTTGGTCAAGATTCCCTATTCCAAGAAATCTCCAACAGGACCCCCTGAACGGACCCCTCAACCTGAGTATCTCATAGCTCTACAACTTACTTAGGGGTCCGTTGGTAAGGACCTATGCAACAACCAACAAAAAAAACAACGGAGTGAAAAAAAAGATGGTGTTCGGTCAAGTTTTCAGGTCCTGGAGCCCCTTCAACTTTACAGCTGCAGCAACTTGAAGATCAGCTGCACCGCGCAGAGGAGAGGTTTTGGAGGGGAGGGTCGAAATGGGGGGGGGAAAGGTTGGTACCTGGGCTTAATGGGGTTTAATGAGGGTTTAATGGGGGGAAGTTTGGTTTAATGGAAAGTTTAATGAGGGTTTAATGGTGCCGGTTGTGTTTTTTTTTGAGGAAATGACATTTTTTTTTTTTAAAGCAGATATTTAAGGCACCTTTTGTAGCTTTGAATGATGTAATATAGTGATGATATAGTGATTCATAATTCATATACAGATTACGTAGATACCATCGTGTATTTTTTGCATGTAGTTGATTCACTGTCATTGGATATGATGACAGGCATCTGATGTCATAATGATCATAATAGCCAATGAGATTGTTGCCATAGAATCTCATAGAGTGTCCAATGTATGTACCATTTCTGGCTTTCTGATGTTGTCAAGATAAAACTGTACAACTTCCTGATACTTTTTGTATTTTGAGAGAATCGGCGGCAGCTAGGTGTAGGGCTTCAAGGCCAGCAGTTGAGATGATATTTTTTCCTGATTTTTCTCATCCATGCAAGACTTAAAAACTTAGATGTCAACTGAACAAGCACCAGTAGACTTTAAAACTTCAACATGAATGTTGAGGTGAAGCAATTACAGTTTTTTATTGGCCAAAGGGACTTGGCAAGGAAGCCCCAAGGCCACGTGGACCCCTTCAGACCAACAGGTGGGACACGAATTTGTAGTTGGCTGTCAGGAGGAAAGCATTCGCCTCGGCTCTTCCAAAGCAGCACTTGAAGAAGAGGTCGAGTTGACTTCAGAAAACCTATAGTTTTGTCACGGCAATCTGTTTTTGTGTTTCGCAGCTCCTGGTTCTTGTTTCTTGATCAATTGACCGGGAAAAACAATGAAAAACCACATGACAGTCTCAGCCCCGAAAATATTTGACAGGTGCAAGCTGCCTCTCTTCAAGCTAAGATGCAAGCCAGGCCTCAACAAGAAAAGTTACATGTGGAGTTGTTAGATGGATTGACTGAAGTTGAATGTTTTGAGTCAGTAGTATCTTGTTGAAACCCAGCTTTGAGATATCGGAACTTTTGTTGGGCAAGTGAAATTACAAAGTCCTTGCAGCCCGCAACACATTGCCAATGATGACATCTTAAAGGATACATCAGTTTGTTCACGCATCAACCCTTCTGATAATGCTGTGATAAATGCAAGGCATTTGGAGACGCAGAGAGCTTCAATGGAGGGTGCCGGATTCTCAAAGCCTTCTTCCTGGTAGCAATATCTTTTTCGGACGGGTTTTCAGTGATCTTTCGCATGCTTTCGGCTTCCAAAATGTGTGCACAATGTGTTTGCCAAATTGCTATTCCGTCAGATTCTCTTCAATTCTGTATGATTCAGGGTTCAAGACAAGGATATTGTCGATCTCAAAACTTTCATCATCAAAAAAAGGACTTATTGCCAGTTTGGCAATAACTTATAATTTAACATTGAAGCATGTGGAAGCTGCACACAAAAAAATCCTGCAAACTTCACAGTTTCAGAGACTCGAAGATGTCAGATGTCGGAGTCGTCACGGAACCCCAAGGACATCCAAAGTGGAGCAGAAGTCCAGAGCAGGTGCCAAAAACCGACCGCATCCCGAGCATGGCTCCAATATGGATTCCGTTGATATGTTGGATGGCCAAATTTCTGCTGCTTCAGGAGCATTTGCAAATGAACAATTTTTTCATTGCTTATTGAGACCCACAGCTGAGACGGGAAAAGACATGCAAAAAACATGCCATTGCTGTCCCATCTGCAGGTGGAGTAGTGCAGGTGCACAGCTGCAATGGCTGAATGCCTCCTTGTCTAGCATCACGGATGAACATCTCCTTTTGAAGTCGCATCTTCAGGACGTTTTTTCCGGGCGACTTCCGGCTGGTTGCCGTTGTTGTTGTTTTTCAACCTACAGATCTGTAGTGACTTGACGAAATGCCCTTGATGTCTCGGGTGACTATTTCACCCAATTTCAGGGCGTTCCTGGCCATTTATAAACTTAGAACCTGCATCCTTTGAGGATGTGGCAATATGCAGATAAATCAATCGATAGTTCCGGTTTGAAAGATATGAAAAAGGTTTTTTTAGAAAATAAGCAAACACTACAAACGTATACAAATATCAAATGTTAGGACACTTTTTTACCATAAAATCAACATCTCTGGATCATCTTGACAGGAGCAGCAAGTATCACTACATGAAGAGAGCTTGCAGCGAGTTCAGATTGATGTCGAGGTTTGAAACTTGAAGATTTTGGAACGAAACGTTGAAAAAACCACGGTGGCTGAGTGGCCATAGCATACGAATATATAGCCAGAATCTACTAAATCTATACTATTAAAAAACGATAATCTATATCTATATCTATAGCATCATTAATTCATCATCAAATCATGGATGATGAATTATGAAAATATCTGCTTTTAGGATCATCGAGGATTCATATTCACGGCAGGTGCAACGTCTTCAAGCCACAGTGACATCATTGGTCGATGGCCTTAGGTTGAAGCGTTTCCCAATGGCATGGGAATTTCATGGATTTTCCAGAGACAAAGAACAGGAAATATAGGTAAATAAGAAATATAGGTAAAACATACCATTTTTGGGGATGGTGGTTTCAAACATTTTTCATTTTCACCCCAAACCCTGGGGAAATGATCTAATTTGACGATCATATTTTTCGGATGGGTTGAAACCATCAACCAGATAATAACTATGAATATATCTAGATGGTGGTTGGACATGTTTTTTATTTTCACCCCAATTTTGGCATTGACCCCTTGATGCTGGAAGAGCAAAAAAAAAGAGAGCCCGAAAATTGGGGAGATGATTCCCACTTTGACGATCATACTTTTCAACTGGGTGGTTCAACCACCAACTAGATATACGATTATCATCACCAAAAAAAAATGCAGGTCGGAATTTCAGGTGAATAATGGATAATGTATGTGTACATTTGTATATCTAATATTTATTTATATCTATTTTGACATGGCAGTGTTGTCATACCTGAGGATCACACCCGAGAAGAATGGATGGCAGATCTGAGCCGAGTTTGGAGACACTCAAGGGGGGCAGATTGGTTGGAAAAATTGGAGTTTGTTACCTTTCCAAAGATCTTTTTGCTTACAAAATGTTCCAAAAAATCTGGGGGGTATAAGTTGTGTTAGGTTGTAATATGTTGTATCTATTCTTCCAAGGATCTAACAAGTGGTTCTATGTCCAAGATTTTGTTGAAGATGTTTTTGTTTCCAATTTCCAATGGACTGGTTGATATGATTTTCGATGGGTTGAAATGGTTCAAGTCAAACAGTAGTTGAACCGCGGCGGATAGAACACCACCTGTTGGCGGGGGTAAACCATGCGAAAAAGTTCCTGTTCCTGTAGTCGAACGTCGCTACAACCTTCTGTTAGCGTTCCAAAAACATTTGTACATGGTGGATGCTGCCTTTCGTGTGGGTCAGAGCTTGCGTACATGTTGACTTTACCTTACATGCTTGACGTTATGTGGCCGGGGGGGGGGGGGAAGGAAATCTCGTTTTCTGGATTGTTTTGTTCCACTTAAAACACGTCATCATCCACTTTAAAAAACACGTCATCATCTCAAGTCTTGCCTTTCCAATCGTTGTTTTGAAAAGGGGCCACAACAGCCAAGGCTGTGGCATCATTGCGACAAGCGCATGGCTCGCTAACAACAACCTTGCAGCAGGAGGACGGACAAATATTAGAGGGGTTGCTGGATCACAGCTGCTTACATACTTGAATTGGGTGCCATGGGCCTGTTTCCATGCAAAATCTGTATTGTGCTTTGATTCCAGGCTTGAAATTCTTGAAATAGTTCATCACTTGCAAATTTTGGAGGTGGCACGGTGGCACACCAAACAGGAGTTTGTGCGAGTTTGGTATCTCCAAATTCTATTTTCAAACACCCCTCCTCTCATGTGCTGCGAGGAGAACGTGCAGATGACTTCTGATCAATTGAGGCCCATCCACTTCTTGGAGGTTCATCCCAGGACTTGGAAGTGGTTAGGGCCACCCCCGGTTTATAAGTCATGAAGTTCGGCCATTTGGAAGGGGAACGTTAACCCGATCCTTATGGGACTTACGATCACCATGCATGGTTATTAACCACTTACATCCACTGGGATGATCCTCCAAGTTCTGATTGGACAACCCATAGCTGCCATTGCCCATTGCGCTAGGCATCAGCTCCTCTCCTCCGAGCGGAACCTGCACGCAGCAGCGCAGCAACGTCAGGAAATGGTGGTGGAGGTGCAATGAGTGCAATGCAATGACTTTTGGATAACGGATTTGTGACTTCTTGAATGGTCAAATAGGAATGATCCATAGAGGGATTTTTTCAAGTGAAGCTCACAGTTGCAATTGTCCCCTTTGAAGGTAGATGACTGGACTTCGGAGCTACGTGAAAACACGCGCCAACGTGACGAGGTGGAGATGTTGAGACATGCCAGAGTTCTGCAAAGGATCAAGAAGCAGCCTGATGCGGCCTGATGTGATGTTGTGATGTGTCTGTCCTTTTTGCTTTGGAGCTTAGAGGCACTAGAGTAATAGGAACGTGATGGAACATATTATGAAGTTGGGATCTAGATGAAGCAAACGAAGGAATAGATGACAATGACGATGACAACGACCATGATGTTGATGAAGAGGATGAGGACAAGGAAGAGGAGGAGGATAACGACACAGTTCTGAAGTTTACGATTGCTCTTGGAGGCTTGTTCTACTGCATTGCAACTGATGAACGAGCTACGAGAAGTTTGGGTCTCGGGACATCCCCGTCCTGGACGGAGGAATATCATTTCGTTAGCGGCACTTCCCAAACTTTGAGATTTCATGGATTTCAATACTAAATGTTCATCAAAAACACATCAAGGGATGCCATTTTTCTCACCACAAAATTTGCATCATTCGTATTCGTTTTCAAAAAATGAACGGATCGATCCGTTTCTTTCGGAACGGAACAGAAGTTGGGGAAGTTTACTACTCGTACCACACCATTGAGGCCTCAAGCTGGGATCCAAAAGCTCAAAGGTTCCCTGCAGGGTGTTGGGGTACCGGTTGAGGCTGAAATGCGCCGAAATTTCCATCCGAAATCCTATAAACAAAGGTGGTCATTTCAGGGTTGGAAGCACCAACTAGATTATTTACATAAGTTTTATATATCCCAGGTGGTTGTTAGCCGGATTTCTGAACCATCAGCTAGTACGAAGGTGTCATGAAGGGTGGGTAGATTTTGGAGAGAGAGACCCATCAGCTCCATCTAAGAAATCTCCACGACCCACTGGACTGACCCAAAACACCTTGAATATATAATAGCTCCAGCAATTTACTTAGGGGTCCGCTGGTAAGGTCCTAGTCAAATTTTTGATGGAATCCATGTCCGATAAATTTTGAGCATTCTTGCGAATGTGTATCCTAATTCTATCCAACTGTAATTGATTTTTGAGGAAGCATCAAAGGATGAATGTAGAACAAACAGCGAGAAAGGATGTTCAGAGTGCATCAGAGTTGGTCATGAATCATGATGAACATCCCAGTTGCCGAGCTTGTCGTCTGTGAAAGTCAGGCAGCTGTCCGATTCGGATACATGACAGCAGTAGTGCCGGCTTTTTCGGAAAAAGAATGGCCAGTCAAGTTTCAGAAAGTTATGAATGAAGTGACTTAAATGAAACTAATTGGAATTGAATTGATTGGAATTGAAATTGAATAGGATGAAATGAAGTGAAATGAAATGAAATGAAATGAATGTATGCATAAACGAATGAATGATAAAATAGAGACAGTCTCTGCACCTCGCACGCAGCGAGGTAGTAAGTGCTATGATTCTGCAACAGAAGGGGTATGGCATTCATCAGAAGCATTACAGTTACTCTGTGGTATGTTTCTCGTTTTTTCTGGGTTGCTGCCCATCCTTTGTCCACGAAAGACCCATCACCAGCACACTTGATTTGCTGGTACTTGTTCATACCAATCAAGGACACTCTATTGGACAAGGTGCGTGGAGAAGTGCTTGACTTCCAGGACCTTTACTGAAAAATGAAGATGGATGATGCTAACCTATGGCAGCAGCTGGAAGATGAAATTCAAAATGTGTGTACCCTCCAGTCCAGGGAACTAACATATCCCTTACCAAGGCAATTTTGAAGATGATTTTCCAAACTTCCTCAGGTGGGATATGTGAAAAATCCACGAGGGTATTCTTGATTCTTGAACTCTTAATTTTTTGGTTGAAGTTTTCTTAAAGATGTTTCTTGACCAATGCCCTGGCAGGACAGACTTGCCCGTCTGGACACTGAGATCGCCTCCTTGAAGAGTAAGGTGGACATCTTCAGTTCATAGTAGCTGCAGATTTCACCGCTTCAAACTGGGTGACAGGTCAAGATACTCAGAATGATAATTGTTGTCTGTCCTATTTTCAAGTACAAGTAGTCATTGCAAAAAGGTTGGTAGTTAGGAACAGTTCTGCATTTACATTGAGCAAATTGTGAGTACAGAGGTGGATAGCAGGGGTTATCAATATGACCGGAGCCTGGAAGGCAAAAAGAAGTGAGTTGGTGACGGAACGTCGGCTTGAACATGGCAACAGCCTTTCTGTGCCTTGCCAGCATGCTTATCGTTGTATAGGATAGAATTACACCTCGAATGTCGAAAAAGCACTGGGATAGATGTATCATCTACATATATTTATGATTCATGATTATTTCATATTATATGTCTGTTAATACAACCTTTCTATCAACATAACTGATCTCCCGTGATGACATCGCAAAAAAGGTCTGTTCCGCAGAGCTGGCAGCCTCGGAGGTTTCTTGTCGTCCAGTGACGAAACACCCGAAACAAGAAGGGACGCGGTCAAATGTTGGGATATGTTTGGATGTAAATATATACATACATATGTATATATATATATATTATATATAGACACATATATGCATATATCATTATATATGTAGATACTTGTAATGTAATTGCAATTCATTTCAAAAAAAAATCACAGGAATTCAATTGCAGCTGGCAAAAGATTGGAAGGAAACCGAGAAACCAATTCTCCAACTGATCCCCCAATCTCGGATTCCATTTTGAATGTGTCATTCATGGGTAATAGAGGGATAGTCATCTAGCTCAATAGACTATTGGTTTATATAGCCTGTATACATATTCAGAAACATATTTGATTACAAATTAGTAAATGTGTAATTACATATATACATGCACATATACCTATAGATATTGATATACCTGTAAAAGCCCCCTTTTTTAGGGCTCTTGCGTGCTAAGAGCTCATGACCACTTCTCGATGGATGTTGGACCAATCTCGTGGGACTTGCCAGATCGCAACGGAAGCCATTACATCGAAGTGTTGGCAGCTTCAAGAAGATATCCAGGAGACTGATGTGGAGTACGCATAGTACATTGAATGTATAGCAGAGTGTGCATACTTTGCATAGAACATTATCTATTTTGACAAAGCGATATGATGCATGATACTTAATAGATGATACTTAATATATGAATCATGATAAATCAACATTGACAAGGAGGATAAATCAACAATATTCGACGAGTAGATGAAAAGATGCACCGCGACCTGTTTGGGCAATGCGTGACCGAAATCACGATTTCAGATTGCTGGAATCAGCGCATGGTGAAAAAGAACAGACTTCCTGTGCTGAACTAAACGTGGATCAGTGAAGTGAAGAATAAAAATGGCTCTTTTATTTGGTGTCATAATGTCGTTCTGTCACTCTGAGATATTCAATCCTTGAAAGGGGAACAGTCCCAGTCGCGCTGTTCACAACTTCAAGATGGGTTGCCTTTGATGAGGAGAAGGCCACGGAACTTTCTGCTGCTGAAACTTCTAGCCGAAAGCTGGAAGATGAACTTGCCGCATGCAGGGAGTCTCGATTGGGACTATGGGATTTTTATTGTAGAAGCACATGTAGTACGTTGACATGTCAAGTATGTATGAGGGTGCAAATCCAAAGTGTGTTTTTTTTCTGGTTGATTCTTAATTCTCACTCCTGTCAGGGGTTGAGCGTTTGTTTCTACAACACACTGCAAATGCCCACAATTTCAAAAGGCAGCCAGGAGCTATCAAACACTGAGCTTTCAAAAACCATTTGGCATTATACTTATTGAATCCAAGATGCACAAAAGTCAAGCAAAACGTGAAGACTTTGAAATTGGCCTACTTGCCTTTTACTTGGTTAAAAAACACACTGACATTGCTACCAAGAAAAATCTATCCGCGAAAACATCTCGAAATGACATCAAAACGTGCATTCTTAGTAAACAGCTGTAACACACCTTGCATCAGCAAAAGGTGGTCGGTATCACCTGACATGTTGGTGAGGTCAACATCGTCTCAACGAGGTGAAGAAGTCAGAGCATGGACACCCGGGTTTTTTCGGTCGTCGATGAAACCTTTGAGTTCAGCGTTGGGGATGGAGTTTTTTTTTTTCAGCTTTTCGACTGAGGCAAAACGCTATTGCAGGTGGGGTCGGTCCATTTGGAGGATTCGGATTGGATGGATTGGATGGATGTCGGGCAATGGTTGATAAGCACTGTCATTTGTGAGACACACCTGGATTGTGTGAGGAAGATCCAGATAATAGTGGACCCCTGAAGAGGGTTTAGGGTCTAGGGATGTCTAGGGTTTATATATAGAAAAAAATATATATATATATACATACATATATATGTGCTACCCCCCCCCCCCCCCAAGATCTACCTTTTGCAGCCTTGCATCTGTGACTGCTTCATTTGTTCAAGCACCTCCATCATCTACAGACCCATCTGGTACCATCTGCTTCCTGGAAACCAAAATAAAACCGCAAAAACCTCGACTTTCCAAAATCCATAAAATCCACAACGGCACGAACCATGTTTGCTAAGGAGCCTCAAAAAAAGCAAAAAAAAACAACAAAAAAAACAACAAAAAAACAAAAAAAACAAAAAACATCCAAAATACAACAAAAAAAACAACAAAAGACTCTTGGAGAACCTCTGGCTAATACTTTTGTTGTCTAGCATCTGACTCTACATGTATCCTCTGCCGCCTGGCTTGCTTCTAAGCATTGCTTTGCTCCAGCAGCAACTTCTTTGTTAGCTTTTGCCTCGCCCTCATTTCGAACATGGAGGCGGAGAACACCTTTCTATTCCCGTGATCTCTCCGGAAGAGGCAACTAGCTTGCGAGCTGTTGCCAACTGCCTACCATGAAATTATACTACATTACTACATGCCAAACACAACACAAACCTTGATTGCGCTATTGTATATATGCAGTTGTATTGTAAATATTGTATTGCATATGACTCGGCCATTGTCAGTTCGGGAGCTGATGAGCTGGTCCTTGCTCACTGTGCAGGAGTCGTGCTGTTTCATTTCCTGGCGCTGTGCTGTAGATTTTCAGAGCCCTCCAGCTCTCGAGCCCTGAGAGCCCGAAGCAGTTAGCCGAGTGCCTCCCTGGGCATTTCATGTCAAGACCCCATGGGGAGTGAAACTGTTTCCGTGCATCTCTTCGATCTTGTCTCCGGCTTCCAGGATCCCATCAACGTTGAGGAATTGACCCGTCAATACATCCGTGCCTGTGAGGAAGGTGATGTTTCATTGGTGCCAGCTCCATGTGGGTTGAAGAAGGCAGTTCCTCATGATGTCAAGGTGCAGTTTGTGGTTCTTGCATATGAAGATGGCAGTGGTACTATCTTCAAGCATTTCAACTTTCCGGGCAAGATCAACGCATTGCTCTTCAAGGACTATGCCTATGGAGAGGTGCGAACAGCTTGTTTCATGCAGAAAGACCCGAGATTGGCCCGCAAAATTCTGCAATATTGTTTGTGGGAGGCACCCTTTTCAAGTGCAGTGAGCTTTCCAATCAAGCTGTGACCAAGAAGACAAAAGCAGTGCCTTTCGAGGACAGGGACGATGAAGACATAGACCGAGACTTCGACTACAGTATGAAACACTGTCCCAGACCGGCCGTGGAGACGCAGCAGCTCCGGTTGATGACAAAAACTTGAAGAACAAGGATTCCACCATTTTCTCTTGGCCTCCGGCTCTTGTAGAAAAGGCACTTCGAAATTTGAGTAATGATGCTGTGCTTGCAAAGAAGGAATATTCATGGCCTATCCCATTGACTCCAAAGTGCTGGAGATTGTTGAATGCATCTGGGATTTTGACATGTCAGCATTGGTCATGTTGGGCGAACCGGGCTTGGCAAAAACTCGCTTGGACGCGGCATCCTCATGGCCCAGGTTCGCCACAACTCGTCCAGGTTTGATTCTGACAATGCTCTTGGTGCGCCTTGTGTTCGTTGCACGCCGGCCAGGGCCCATCCGGCGCAGGGACTGGAAACCAATTGCGTGCAACTACCTGAAAAATCGCAATGTCATTCTGCACATCGACCGTGCCAGGGCGTACAAAATGCATATCCCAAGAAGAAGAAAGTCATGATCAAGGGCAAATCAACTTAGGTCCGACCATGACCATATACACGTATATAAATATAGATATACATATCAACATAAAAATCACAAATATATATAAAAATAAACAATAAGTATAAATATAAAGATAAATATAAAGGTAAATAGAGAGATCGATATAAAGACAAATAGAAGTATAGATATATCTATGTATTTGTGTGTGTACAAGCATGTGTAATTCGCAATCCAAAGTCCTTACACATTTACGCAGTGAACTTCGTGGTAATGGGTAGTCTCATTGACTCATTGTTTTCCTTCCGTTTTGGTGTCGGCACCGAGCTGCCTAGCTGTCAGAGGCTGGGGTGATGAGCAGCGTGCTGCTGCTCGAGAGCTAGAGCTGCTTCGGAAGGTGTGGCATCAAAACCAGTATATTGGAATATGACACATACGGACCACTTCAAAAGCCGTTGAGCTTAAGCAACTTCCGGGCATTTCCAGGGTCAAGTTTTTGAACCCAATTTTGAGACATCCCCAAATCGGGTGGGTGCATTTTTTTAAAAATGACATGGGAGATTCAAAAGAGAAAAAAAACTGTTTGTGATTGACGCTCTTTGTCCCAAATCCTTCACTGTGGTGACATTACGCAGGGACACAACTCCATCTACTTTGATCTATTTTTTTATTAGAAAGGACCAGGACCTTCATGATAGCGATTGTTCGGGGAAACGACTGGGTAATATTTAAAGTTCAGGATTCAGCTCACGTGGAGGCAGCTACCAGTCTGGATTCAGAACGTGATGAGAAGCAGCGCGTGGCAGACGAACGCGCTTAGGGCCTAGTGTTGGAAGGATTACAAAAAAAAATGTGAGAATTCTCATTGTCAGAATCATTGTCTGCTGGTGATTCAAGATGACTTTTTCATACAGTAGTTGGAGGTCACCAGCAGAATAGCCGGCAGAATGAGGCTCAAGAAGTTGATGATTTGAAACATGCCATTGAGGACCGGATTTTTTTTTGTTTGCAACCGCTAGGAACGGTTCGCAAGTTGCAAACACACATCCAATGCTTCAGGGTTTTTGGGGGACCTATATACGAGGGATATTGAGAAGTGTCCTAATTTCAATGGAGCTATAATCTCCACAAACAAAAAGGCGAACCATGAGAACCTGGCTTCATGCCGCCTGTGAATTGCATGGGAAAACCTTGCATTTTTTTGACCCCAAACCAATCCAGACCACAACATTGTCATCGTATAGGGGCCTCCGTGTTTTCTGAGAGAAACCAAGCTGCTCAAGAAAGAAATGACTGCAGACATCCGCAAACTCAAAAACCGTCCAAAACCATCCAAAATTGATCCAAAATTCCACCCTCAACATGCCGTTCCTCAAGGTTTGTAGGAACATCAGCGGAATATGCATTCCTTTCAGGCAACATTGTTTTTTGTTTGATGCACTCCATAGATTTGGAAGCTTGGCTGCAGATCACCTTCTGTGATCTTGCCCATGTCTAGCAGATTCTTCAACTGTAGGACATTTTTCAAATATGCTGTTATTTCTTGGTGCAGCCGTGCCAGGACCACAAGCGCTCCCTACAAGAAGCCCAGCAGGTTGGATTTGGTTTAGCATTGGATTGAAGTGTGTCATGGACGAGCAGGGTGGATCCGAACATCTTTAAGCGCAGCAAATTCATAAGCGCATGAATTTTCAACTGCGAACCCATAGCTCTGCATGCAGGCAGTTGAGCATCCACATAAAATAGGAGCCAGCAGGTCATCTTCCACTTGGTAATTTTGATAGCCTTCGCATTTTGAAAGATGTTCCTCCAGCAATTAATTGTCATATGACTTCAACTTCGCCAGACTCTTGATGATCTTCGCAGTACTGCAGACCGGCAGCGCGATACTCAGTTTGCTCTTCAGGTTTTTCGTTCAGCATGGCTAGCCAGCAAATAGAAAGGTGTAGTGCAGACAGTCGGTTTTCGGAGTATTTCAATTTCGCATGATTTCTTTCAAAATTGTATCCATCAGGGCTCGGTACACATGCAAGCAAAATCATGACAAGATGCGGAGGCAAAAACACTTGGAGCAACAGCAGGGTCTCAGACGAGACAGGCATGGCCGGGCATGGCATGGCTACCAGGGTTGAGGGAGGCATGTGGTGATGCGGATGAGAGACATGTTTTTATATGCAAGGGCTATGTGACCCTTACCATTTGGCAAGAACATGTGGTGTTTTTCCATGTTGAATGAGCCTGCAAATCCTTTGAAGCTGTGAATCAACATTTTTGCGGTGCTTTGAAACTGGAAAAGACTTCCTTCCGCACGGTGCGTCCTGTCCACTAAATGAATCAAACGAAAACGAGCTCAAATGTGGACAGAGACGGACTCTGTGCATCCCGGAAAAACATCTTAAACACGCGTGCAGCGTAGGCCGCATTGTGCCGAAATCCAAAATGAACAGGTCTGACCATGTCGAAGCATTGCGCCAGCACTCTGAGCGTTTGAAGATGGAACTGGTTCATCGAAATAATGAGGCCTGGGGATTCAGTGAAAGAAACCGGTGTAAAAATCTTCAGATACAGTTTCTTGAATTTTTAGACAAACAATCGCAAACTGAGTCCCCGTTTTTTTTTTCTGGATTTAAAACCTACACCCGCTGGTGGAAGTCGCACCGTTTTCATGTTTGAGCGTATTACATGCAGTGGAATTTTAGGAGGGTCGGTTCGTTGTTGCGTCCTGCTTGTATTTTGGAACTCATTTTTTAGCAAGATAAATGATTTACCTAGATTTACCTTGTGTTTCCACTAGACCACTTTGTACTTAGTGTCGCAGTCACAGTGGGAAGTGCAGATTCAGAACATTCATTGGTA
This sequence comes from Breviolum minutum Mf 1.05b.01, assembly GCA_000507305.1. Taxonomy (NCBI): domain Eukaryota; class Dinophyceae; order Suessiales; family Symbiodiniaceae; genus Breviolum; species Breviolum minutum. The sequence goes on from DF239129.1 coordinate 129,575, forward strand.
GAGAAGCCAATGGCAGCTGTGCCTATTTGTTAGTTATGTTTGGGGAGGTGTTTACAGGCTCGATAGCATTGGCACATCTGCATTTATCACAAGGTTTGTTTTCACAAGACTCTGTGGTTGCAAGTGCCATGACCACCCACCTTTGGAAAAGTAGTTTGATTAACATTTGAGTCTTGGGTTGATTTTTTTCTGATCTCTTACGAAATTTCATTCCCAAGGTCTTTACCAAACTTTGGAAACTCGATCTTTTGATCAGCCTCTAAACGGTCAGGTAACCTGCGTACAGGATGATTTGCAACACATGGTGAAGGTGGATGTTTTTTATTCCAGGGCGAAACACGTGGCCTTTGCAAAACGCCCAAGAAGTGGTGCTAATGTTTTGCTTTATGCAGTGATATGAAAAAAAGGGAAAAACGATGTCAAGCAGGATGATCAAGAGAATATGCTACTATAATCTATCATTTCATGCAGATGCTTGGAGACACGCAATTCAGACTTTCTTGCATTTCAAGATGTGTGCATCTAAAGTATTCAAATGTCATTTGTTGATGTTATTCTCAAGTGCATCAGCCACAAGGCTTATGCCTATGGGATTCCTTTCTTGGCCATAAAGTATCAGCTAGAGCTTTGGTGCACATTGGTTGAATATGGCTCAATAATGTTTGATAATTGTGTCAGTATTGGCTGATTTCCGGGCCGTGCCTGGCCAGGAGAACCAAGAGCTGCACGAGGAAGTACGGAAGCTTGAGACAAGCGTCCACAACTCAGGTTGATCAACACCCGTGGGTACTGCAGCTTGATGATGACCAGTTGTAGATCTTCCAGCTGTTGGTTGCGTTTTTTTCGCAGTGAGCATAGTGACGGAGAGCCAATTGAATTCTGGCTCAATATACAGGTATGAACATATTCACTTGATTTGAGTGGTCCTACTTTGAACCATTCGGATCCATTTGGGGCATTCGAGCGAGTTTCCAAAAGCGTTGCATTTGTGTCGCAGCTGTCGTGGTTTTGTGAGCTTGAACTGTAGACATCATTGATTTAACAAGTGTCCCATGGAGATTTCCTGATGTGATCCTACCATAGAGCTGTGGGCTGTAATGAAGTAGCAAGTAGTCCTTGTCAAAGTTGTTTGACCTCAATTAGTACCGGTGCACAAAAAAACAACTTCCACAAAAAGATGAAACCTCAACAAGGGCAAATCGTGTTGAGAATGATGAGACATCGCTTGCATGGTGGATGCTGGATGCTTCTTACTATAGCAGCTTGGATTGGGATACACCTTCGGTTTACCGGTATAGCATAAAAATACGATCAAAATCATGATTCCTTCCATTTTTAGTCGTTTTAAGTACGGGACTGGGGTGGTGGCAACTCAAATATTTTCCTATTTTCATCCCCAAAAATTGGGGAACATGAATCCAATTTGGACCATCATATTTTTCAAAGGGGTTGGTTCAACCACCAATCAGGGGAGTTTGAGGTCTCTTTTTGAATTCCTTATGTTCCACTGCCAGTGGGATTGGGATGAACCACTTTCCCATTTGCCAGGCTTCTTTGATATGGCGGCCGCTTCATTGGAGGCGACTTTTTTTTGCCAGAAATGGAGATGGAACATATGCAATTGCTAGATGTATGACGTATGAATATTATATTATATTATATTATATTACATTATATTATATTATATTTTATTATATGTATGATTCTCTCTATATATATATATTATACATACATATCATATGTCGTATATCATATGTCAAATATTGTATATCATATGTATATATATCATATATCATACACATATACATATACACATATTATGATATTTGGTGATTTGGTTGGTATAAATAAAGCCACTGCTCAATTTGTAGCGTGTCATCGTTTTCCTCTTTGCCTTCTTCTGCGTAGGTGCAGCTGCCAGACGACGAGCTCCTTCACTCTCAGGTCCAGCCCATTTCCGAGGAGAACATCCATCAGGAGGACGCTCAACTTGACATGTTTGCCAGGAAAACTTACCAGAAAAATAGACTATCAGTGAGTCAGTGGCAATTCGGAGTGAGATTTTTTCATGCTGAAAAAAACGTTTTATTTTTTTACTTTGGTTTTGGAACATCGTTGTTCTGAGATACAGTTTTGCAGGAGCTCCTCTTCCGGTGCGGACTCGAACCGCCTGGTCTCAACGATTGCTACCGGCGAGGCCACGAATGCAGCTGATACAGTCTGTCCAGAATCTGAAAATCACGGCCCGGATTGGGAAAAATCATTCACTGTAGGGCTTTTACCCTCTAGGAAACTAACATATCCCCCAAAAATGGCATATTTGAAGATGATTTTCCTTTTCCCCAGGTGGGATATGTTAATTTCCTGGAGGGTATCTTCCCTTGTTATGGATAACTCACACCTATAGGTCAACTTTTTTTGCTCCGCTCACATTTGACAACACCGTTGTTGTCAAAGCCAGGTAGCGGCGGTTCGAGATTTGGTGTTTGGAGGCCATAGCTGCCAGCTCTTTGATTTTGATTCTGAGGCGGTGTTGAAAGTCTCCAATAGAAAAAGGTTTTGGGTAACATGTTTTTTTTTGCTGAATTAATTCATATATTTTGATATGATTTAATCAATCAAACTTTTAAGTGACACCCTCCAAAGAGTAAGCCTAGGGAACTCTTTGTTGCTAAGAAACATGTCTGGTTGTTGAATTGGTGACTGAATGTTATTGACACTGGTAAAGTACAGACCATGAAATACCCTTTGCAGTATCATACGAATAGACCCAGTTGAGACCTTGAGCCTATGCTACATTATTAGCTGTCCACTCAAACACATATTTTTTGGGTGTTTCTTGAACCTTCCCTTGGTGCCAGGGGCAGACATAAATGTTCCAGACGCCAACGGTCAGATGGCCATGGTAGAAGCTGCTCTCCGGGGCGAGACTTCCATCATTGAGACCTTGCTTATGGCCAATGCAGATGTGGATGCTTGCAATGCGAAGCGATGCTGCATTTGTGCTGCTGTCATTTTTTGTGTCACTTTTCTTCTGAAGATTGAGGGGAAATTTCCCACAAGATTGCAATGAAAGACATGGAGCAAAATAGTTTCAAAGACATTTCGACTTGTTTGAAATGCCTTGTTGGATTTGCAGCCTTTTATGGTTCTGTTTGGTGAATCAGTGTTTCATCCGTTCTTGGTGTGACGTTTTGGAGGAAACTTGACAAGGGGTGCAACCTGTAGCTGCATGTTTGATGGATGATCGCCCACAATCATTAGATCAAGGCCAATGATAGCGTTTGATGTTACATTTCTGTATGTGACTATACTCTAGATACCATATGCCATATATAGATTAATACAGATGTTATCTCCAATGTATTCATATGGCCTATATGCTATATTCTATCTTATGCTCTATGCCACACGCTAATACTATATACATGTTAAATCCAAAAGTAGTCTTGGCTGTTAGAGAGGTCTGACGGAATATGCCCTGCAAAACAAACATTAAAAAAAAACTGTAGACCATATGCTGGATGCGCCATACACTATATAGTTTATGCTATATGCTAAAAACTACGATGAGCAGATATGAATGAATGTTCATGCATCCATTGATCTGACTATCCAGCCAACTACGATACAAGGGCAATGAAAGATTCTTCTGCTCACATGTGGATTCTTCAAGGAACGGTGTGAGTGCTATGATTGCTGCTTCCCATTTGGGACACTACCAGATTGTAGAGCAGTTCTTCGGCACAACATCAAACGCATGGGATTTCTTCGTCAAAGAATGAGAAGCATGAATAGCAACACCAGCAGGTGCTATGCAAAAGTTGAGTTGCACATGTTTTTCCATCCAAACATGGTGACAGAACAATCAATTTGAGGCAGGTATGAAGGGTCCAAGGGTCCTATTTTTGGATCCGTCATACGACGTCACTACTCACTACTTGACAGTTCCTCAGTTCGGACTGCGCTTTGGGTTGGTTTTTTTTTCGCTCAGGTTGATCAATGCAAAGGGCGATGTCGACTCTGTCAATAAGGCCACTGAAGTCAAGTGATCATGCCGGGCCTGTGCTAGTTGTGGCAAAAAAATCATTTTGCCCTTCATGTGAAATATACAGGCTGTTGACTGTTCAAGCAAGCTTGTATTTGATTGTATTTGTACCATACTGATCCATGCTTATCCAAGTTCCATCTAATTCCACACTTCTCTCATCAAGATGTTACCAGAAATGGAGTCGCAGTGAGATACCTAACTGGGTCAAGACGAGCTATGAGCTTATATGAACTTACGCATGACATGTTAAAGACAAAGCGGAGGCGGAGCTGTACATTTTTTCCAGGCAGATGCCACTGCCCTGGTGGCTGCCGCGGAAGGAGGGCAGTTGGAGATTGTGGAGCTGTTGCTGAAGGCTTGGAGGGGCCACACCTGCCATGACATGTCGAACCACAAAACCGTTGATGCTCTCGGCTGAGGCAGGGGCCAATGTGAATCATGCTCCTTGGCGCAATACTATCTTACTATATTTTCATATGATTTTCTATATTGACTACTATTTGTTTTTTTTTCAATGGAATATTGCAAGGTGCATGGTCATTCGGGAATTTGGAGTGGACATATGAAGAGAATTCATTCATGTAATGTTAGGATTCCCCCGCCATCTAAAGAAACTCATCATACAAAATCGCAGAGGACTCTTGAGCCTTGAGCATTCTTTTGGGAATCTATCGTCGCTTCACCTTCAACTGCGTGTGCATTGTAAAACAACTGCCCACACCGTCGTAAGATGTCGTAGGTATTGTGCAGTCTACCATGATCTACCCTAATCTACAAGTACCGGCATTGACATGACACTAAACCTCGGACAGGTGCAATTTCCCCAGATTCCCAAATCATCCTTTTGGGAGCTTTGTGAGGTTGGTGCCATGCAATCTACACCGTTATTTGCAGCTGTCCAGGATGGGGCTTTCAGGGGAAGTCATATTGCTATACATCAATGGTCGGCCCAACATGGATCCACCCAGTATCCGCTTGTCTCGAATCAAACGTTAATGGAAGTGATCTGTGAATGCCGATCTTTTGATTTGACATATTTTCACCATGCACACATATATATAATTATATATATATATATATATTCTATACATATATTATATATATGTACATGACACTTGTTGTTGCTATGCCATGCCTTAGGGCCACTTTTTTTGGTGAATCAACATAGGAGGGGCATGAAGCTATTGTCTCCTTGATGCTGAAACACCGTGCCGATCCGAATCACGCCTCTTGGAGAGGAACGGTGACGGTTGGTTCCACGGGGAATTTCTGAGGAACAAAACGAAGAATTTCTTAGTGGTCACGTTGGGGAGGGGGTACACAACTAATAGATGTGTTTTGAAAACTTTGGATCGTCTGAGTTGCTGCTTCCTTTCGGCAGAATCAAGGTAGCTGCAAATGGTGCCAGCCCTTTGGCAGTGGCAGCGCAATTGGGCCACTTGTTGGCAATGGCAGCTTCATGAAAGGAAGGATTGACTCGATTTATTGTGATACAGAAGTCTAAGTGCAAACTTGATAGATTCAACAGTGACGAATTTTCATTTCTGACCTATATAATAACATAATACATACTAATTATTGATGTCTGATCATATTTTTGTATTTTTCAACATGGGATTCTTGTATCCAGATCTGCGATGGCACATCTCCAACATGAAGTGACTCAGGGTTTGCCAAAGTTGCATCATCCCTTTTGCAAGCCAATGCCATGGTGGACTATCGGAACGAACTGGTGATGAATGCATCAGCTTTGGTGCAATCCTCTCAACAGGGCCATTTGGACGCTTGGATGTATCAAAACCGCAAATTTGTGCATTGATGGATTTGGGTTCAATTACCCTACCTGTGCGTTCTAAAAGAACAAGTGGTGATTTTTGATTCACCGCATCAAATCGCTTTCTTTTTTTCGGCTTCAGGAGATGGTCGAAACCCTTCTGGCAGCAAATGCTTCAGTGGACCTCTCCCGAAGTGACGGAGCAACTGCTCTCATCTTGGCTTCACAGGTCTGGGGGTTGATGGGCTAAATGGGTTGGTTGATTTGGTGGGCCCTAAGGTGGGTAGGTGGGTGGGAGTCACTTGGAAGTCACTTGCGGAAGTCAAGTTTTTTCATGATTTAGAAGAGACATCAGGTCCAAACATATTCAAAAATGATTCGTGAATAATACATAATATTCAAAAATGATTCATGCATCTTTTTTGGTACATATTTCACAGTGGCTTCATGTGAGTTGGCGTTCTTTGACATTGAAGCAAAGTCAACCTCCAAGCCGTCAACTTCCAATCTGCCGGTTTTTTTGCCAGTCTGCAAAAATGTAGCACCTCAGGTCGGACACCAAGCAATTGTCTCCATGTTGCTAGTCACTTGGCTTGGAATAGCTTTCAATATTGCGGCTTGGAATGGAAGCATTTTCATTTTTCCAAAGGCATTCGACATGGGTCCATGCAACATGCTGCAACTTGCAGCGAAGTTGAAGCTTTGTGAATCCGTCGCAGTATTTCCCCGGTTCACGTATTTGTCATGATAGTCATGAACAGTGTCTAGAAGCATTCGTTTGGACATTCTGATTGATTTATATCCAGGCCAACTGCACAGGTTTCATCCAGTGGCAAAAACAGGTCCAATGGCATCCCCGTTTCTGCTAAGGATGCCAAGGCAGACGTCAAGCTGGGTCGGAATGATGGGGGTACTGCGCTGATGTTTGCTGCACAGGAAGGTCACCTGGAGGTTGCGAAGCAGCTTGGGCTGCAAGTTTGATGACCTTTGCAGATGTTTGCAGTGGGGACATCCATAGAGTTTCTATTACACCCCGGAAAACTAACATGTCCCCTAAAAAGGGACTATTTCAGTAGGGAATACATCTTCTAACCATTGATTTTCAGGGGACATGTTAGTTTTCAGGGGTGTATGTTGTGTATGGTTGTGTATTGTTGTGTTGTAATGACAAACGGATTCGTCTCTTCCTCTCCCTGATGTTACTATGGAGTTAATAACCTGAACATAATGGCCCAACATTGTAGATTGCGCTTTTATAGTCAGACCTTTGACAGAATGAGGGGGGGAACATATTGTCAACCCTTGCTTGCACCTTCCAACATTTCAAAGGATGGTATTGACTTTTTCTGAATATTTTCAATACTTGCTACGCAAGGCTTTGATTGAGCAGCAACTAGGTGCTTGGGTGCATTTTTCCTGAGGATGAACACCTAAGACAGACCTAGGGCAATTTGGCGAAGAGTAATCGTCTATTCATCAGACATCATCAGATGCATTTGACCTTCAGTCAAGAAAAGTGAAATACAGATATGTTTTTTTTGATACTATCCGGCTGGTGGTTTCAAATATTTTTTATTATCACCAATGAATGAGGAAAACTCCCATTTTGACTAAATATTTTTAAAAGGGTTGGTTCAACCACCAACTAGCTATGATAGATGATCAGATAATTTATAATACATTTCAAAAAAACATCATCTTGATGGCGATGGTTATTTTTCATTGCAGAGATGAACAGTATGTATGATTTCGTTTGGATGGAAGTCAACGTTGGGATGAGGTACACAGGGCAAGGATCTTTATGAACTTCCCACTTCCCATGAATCATTCACAACCGAGGCAGCTCTTGATCGCTGGAGCCGATGCAAATGCCCAGGCAGTTTCTGGAGCTACTGCAGTTACACTGGCAGCAAGGAATCAAGACAAGGCCATGTTGCGTAGCTTGGCCAAAGAATGGTTATTCATATCTTGATCATTTGTGACCTGAATATCGATAGCTCCTAGTGGTTTTTGATTTGCACTTTCAGTGTAGCTCGCTGCATGAAAGTTCCAGCCAACTTTGATGTAGCTGTCGGCAAGCCAGTTTTTTTTTGGGATGAAGTTTGATTCTGACTTGGCAGACCTTTAGACATCTTTCAGTGATTCCATGTTCATTCTTTAGGTCAAACAGTCAAACATATCATTGCCTATTGCAGTCCACATACAGTACCTCAAATCCGCTGCAGGTTGCTTGACCGCCGACGATGCACCCATTGATTTGGACAAGTTGTTTGATGGAAGATAAAAAAGAATGCGGATTGCACTAAACCATGTGAAGGCCCCATGCAATGTCACAGTGAGGGCAGAGACGTGAACTCAGATGTGAACTCAGATGCCACTTTTCAGGTCACTGCTCGTACTGCTGACGCTCGAAAACAACTTCAACAGCAGGAGACCTGGAATGGCAAGACATGAAGGGTACGACGGGTACGAATCACTGAGATATGCAGCCAAGCTAGTGAACTAGGGCTAGGAATCATGGCGTTGTGGTGCTTTACTACAACATCTAATTGAAACCGGGAATAATGACAAGTCTGTTGGAACCGACAACAACAACACCAACAACCAACCACCAACCACCACCAACCACCACCAACCACCAGCAACTACCACCAACCAACCACCACCACCCACCACACCCGACGGGAGCAGGAACTAGGAGTACAGTAGGACATGTTTCTAAGGAAAAATTCGCGCGCTCACAGTTGCACAATGGGGGTGCAAAGGTAGAACTTTTACGGTCCAATGCGACAACATGAAGATTCGTGTTTTATCTTGGGGGGCAATGCTTATGGAAATGCAAGTCGTCGCACGTTTTGTAATTTTGAGGCCTTTCACCCTGATCAATCAAGATTGATTGTGCCACTTTCCGATGTCCAATTGGATGTGGTGGCGTTCTTTTTCATGACCGAACAAACCCACAGGACATTTCACCCCAAAGGTTCCAAGTTTTTTTTTGGAGTAGATCTGGGTGCTTTAGCAATCAAATTTTTAAAGACGGGTCCAGGAGATGTCTGCTCAAGAGCTTCACGCCATTGAACTCGAACGAGCGGACGTCGTGGGGAAACTGAGCAAACCTGAGTAGAAGGATCCCAGGGCTACGAGTCCAGCTGCTAGCCTTGAGTCTTTTTGGACACCAGCCTCCAGAAAAGCAGAGTATGAGCATAGGAGCAGGCAACTAGGTAAGTGGTTTCGCAATGTTTAATGTAAGTATACGTACATATATATATATATATACACAGTATATAGGTAATGTATTGGAGAAGATTATGTGCAGTCCTCATTGACTAATACTTTTCAGATGGGTTGAAACCACCAACTACCACTGCAAGGCCAGACTTCATGAGCAGATCTCCCTGGAAAATCGTGAGCAAGAGGCACACGTGATGATGTCAATGGACCATTTTGCTTGGAGATGGTTTCATGGCAACCCAGCGGTATTGCTGCCATACACCCTCAAAGACAACATCCAGTTTCGTAAGCAGCGCTTCAAACGCAAACGCAAAACAGGGGGGGTTTCGAAGTTCGAAGGGTGGGACACCTGTGGATACCTGTCCCTTCTAGGTATCCATCACTCGTCTCAACAATGACAAGGACTTGGCGCGACGAGTTGCAGGTCTGTTGATTGAACTGGTGACACTACTCTTGATGGTTCAGAAATCCCAAGGCCAACCACCTGGGATTAATGTTACAACCCTGTAAAGAATGTGGGATAAACTACCAACTTCAACTGGTTTTTTCGCAGGGATTTCTGGTTGCCATCAACCAGTATGTTGGCATTTGCCCAGTTTGTGGCGATTTTCAATCTGCAGGTGAACTTGCTGCAGAACTTCGAAGAGTTCAGGCTTTGCAGGTGCCAACAAAATCATTGGACTCCATGGTGGGTTTTCTGTATGTCACTACTAAATCGCAGGTGATGACAGGGCAGGTGTGGAAAATATGCCAGCTTTTGAATACTCAAGTTTTTTTTCTTGAGTGGTTTGGGGCAAATGTGAACAGACACAGGGTACATGGACATGCATGGAGATGACTAAGGCTTCAACTTTAGGTATATTCTGGTACAGCGCCAGAATCCACGGAGAAGATTTTTGGATTCCGTGGTTTGTGCAGGATACTTGGCATGACCGAGCTGAGCAATATCAGCTAGACATGCTGGTGATCCAGGATGGGGCTGCATTCTGGAAGGTAAGCTTGTTGTCAAGGGACCTCAGAATCTGCTATTGATATCTTTCTACCATCAATGATATATATATATATACACACATACAGTGCTGTATTTGGTTTCTAACTTTCAATGTTGGGCAGTATCCCTTTGCAGACATCCTGACAAGTAGGAGACTTCCAGACTATTTGAGCTTATCTTGCTATCATGACATACATCTTCAAGACTACTATACACCACGAGGTAGTCTTGTTGGGTAAATTTATGTCACCTGTATCGACCGCCTTGCCATCCTTGGTGAGGAGCAGATCTCTGATATCAACCAGCGAGTTTCTTCCTGCGAAGAATCTCAGCAGAAGGCGTTTTTTTTTCAGTGGGTGAATTTTTGTTGTCGATTTGACCAAGTAGCCCCTCAGATTTGTAGACTAATGATGTTATATTAGTGGGTGATTATAGTCTTAATATTCTTAATAATGAAGCTAATATCTATATATATACGTTATTAAGACACTAAGACTATAATTAAGCTATTACTGATGTACGGGATGGATACCTGCTGAATCCTGCCAGCTTCAAACGGATGATGATGTCACTATTAAACGGCAAAATCATGCAGCCCGTTCAGGGAGTCATTAAATTCCAGTTTCAATAGCTTTTAAGATTATTCCAGTTGGTCAAATTTGACTTGTAGTTGCCCGTCAATTTGGACAATGGGTCCCCGGAAATCCGTCCTTTACATTTCAGCTGAAGCATAGATTTGGAAAGACTTCGCAGGAAGTACCAGACAGCCAATGTGATTTCTGGGAACTGAAAACCTGATACACTTTGTGCATTTTGTCTTGAAGACGTTTTCCTCAAAAAGCATCCCCAAAAAAAGAGACGGATCGCCATTTCTCATGTGCTTTTGCAAAACCCGAAACTTGATTGGGAGGCTTTGGAGGAAGATGCCCGTCTCAAGGCTGTTTCATCCCAGAGTTGGCTTCAACTGAGTTGCTAGGGCACCAATTGCAGGGGCACCAATTGTAGGCACACATCCTTGAGCTTTCGCCCCAGAAAATCTTCAGGTTAAGTGGCCAGAAAGTTATTGCAGAACCACACGATGCAAATTCCCCACAACCCTTAGTTGTAGGACCAGCACATCATTGAAACGTGCAAAGGATTTTTTTTTCGACGAAGATGCATTCCAGAAGACTTGGACAGTAGCGACGAAATAGATTGAGGTAGCATCAGAAGGGTCTACGAAAAAAGTGCTGGAAGTTCCAACATTTGGCAAATTTCGCAAAACAAGTCAGGGCCAAATTGGATGTATTTATCAGCCTCCGGCTAATGCCGCCGGCCTTTGCTGGGCTTGAGATTGCAAGCAGCNGGGGGGGGGGGTGATTTTAGGTGAAGTAAAAGCGCGCCCCAAAGACATTATCAGCTTTAGCTTAGACTATATAAGCAAAAGCAAAGTACAGACAAGCAATCCGTCATCAAGCCCCATTCCACTAGACACGCCGGCAAGGCCGGCGGATTTTTCTATGATTTTGAAACAATGGATACAAGATATCTTTTTCACACTCAGTTGTTGATGGCCTTCCAACCCACCAAAAAAATCGGTTGCAGAGGGCGATGTGGCAGCTGCTGTAGCTGCAGCACAAGGGGCTGACCGGAATGAGGCAAGGGGACCCAGAGGTATGACAGTCATAGACGCGAGGAGAGTTATCGATGCACGGAAGTTTTAGTAAGATGATTGATGATGATTTTCCGCGAGCAATTCGGATTTTGTTGATTATATATGATTTCAGTCTTTCACCACTGAAACCATGGGGTTCGGGTCAAATCATCTTTGGCTTGTCATACACTCATACACCGAGGCAGTGGAAGCACACGCAGTAGCATCATTGCGATTGAGGTGCGTTTCGTGTGGCTGCCATCATGGGCTGTGAGGCGCCATGCATCTCCGTTGGATGCCGCGTTTGCAAGGCGACATCAAATTCAATCTGCCTTGCAGCAGACCAAAGTGGAGGTGGACTTGCAAAAGGGTGTGCAAAGGTGAAAGGAATGAACATGTGCTCATGTCCTCTCGGATGTATGATACCATAGCATGTAAATGCGCAGATAGTAGTTTTAAACAATGAGGACTCTGTGCCCTAAAATTTGCTGCATGAGACATCAACAAAAACAAAGGTATTTTGATACTTGCAAGGCACATTTGGTTTGCTCAAGTATTGATGAGACAGTTTTTTCATCCCCTTGATTCTGAAGCTGATCTTGAGTTCTACCTTGGACTTTCACAAAAATGAGTCAATTATCATTCAGAGTAGCAACATGATTTCTCATCCACATGGCTCCTTCAAATCTTCCATGCCAGATTGCTTCTCAGAAGCGTTCTGCTGAAGAAACGTGGTCACAGGTCAGAGGCTAAGAACAGTACCTGTTTGGATGAATCAATATATAATGACCCCGTAATGTGTCATGTTAACTAGGGGAGGCCGTACATGTTGCACCTTCCACTTGGTCATTGTTGATGATCCAATCTTTGAAAAAAGATTTGTTTTGGTATTGCATCAGACTAGTGGTCGTTATCATCTCACTAAAATTGCATTTTTGAGGATAGTTGAGGTCTATTCCATAGATGATTTCCCCTTAGGCCCTAGTATTTTCACAACATCTTCATTTTTGCCCAGGTAAAACAGCTACAGGAACTGCTGGAGCTCAAACAAGTGAAGCTCAACCGTTGTACAGCAGAGCTCCAGGCACAAACAGCCGTAGCTAGGAGCGTTGGGGTTTTCCATCCGTCGGAGCATCCCTTGGATCCCATTTTCCAGGCATTGCAGAAGTTTCAGTCCACGTCCATGACTTCAAGCTCTCCTTTGGCCTTAGGCGGTTTTTTTGTCAAACGGCTTTTTTTGGGGGGCGAGTTTGGAATTTCCCACAAGTCACAAATCATGCTGATTTGAACAATCCTGGTAAAGGATCATAGAGTCACAGAGGGATGCGTGCCCAAAAAATGCCAAAACAAATGTATCTCATTTTGACTGGATCCCTCTGCTTGCAAGATTTGCTGTCTCAATGCAGGTGGCAACGATACCCTGTGCCTTTCTTGCAGTTTTGAGCACCCACAACGCACTTCATGAGTTTCTTGAAAATGGCCAGCATGTTTGTATGATATTCCAATCCCCCTTGTGTTTGCTTGCAACTTGTTTCACTGCAACATTTTGGGGTACAACCTTGGGTGACTTTTCATCTGGTGGGTGGGTAAATTTGTCGCATGTTGTCACAGTGAAGATCATCCAACTTTGAACAAAAATCAGACCAAAGATGCTGAAAAAGATCTGAAACTGTTGCTGGGTATCAGTTATCAGTTCGCCATAGGCGATGAGAATTGCACCAGGAATGGCTTCGAAAGCTAATACAGTATTCAGTATTCGGTTTCGGGTCAGTGGCAACTTTGGAGATGTTTTATTCTATAAATTCTGTACGCCGCGCCTTTGTGGTTCGGAAGTCACCTAGGGCATCGTTCAACTACAATATTTAGCAATACAATCTGATATAGTATATATATGTATATATGTTGGTATATTGTTATGTTATCTATATAGTTATGGGAAGGTATTCCACCTATACAGTCATGCATAGATGCACATCTTCTCAAAGTAATTATGTGATGACTAAGTGACTTCACCACCAAAAGGAAGTTTGCAAAGGGGATTGCTCTTTATTTCAGGTTGTTCTGGGTTGCTGGATTTTAATCATTTGACCAGAAAAAAATGTGTTAGTCGGTATGCTGTATACTAGATTGTACTTTAGACTATACGCATATTGACCATAAAAGCACATGGATAGGAATAGATGGTAGGTACAAGGTATAGAGGTGTATAAATACAGAACATCAGAAAATTGAGTTCAGGTAAATACCGTTGCCGTTGCCTTCTTGTCCATCTCATTTTCAATTGGCTCGCCCAGGAGGTCGAGACTCAAGGACCTGGTGGAACAAAGATACGCCAAGGTTGGTTGCACCGATGGTCTACAAAAAAGGTTACTTTGAAGTCAAAGTCACCATTTTTTGCAAAGAAACCATCTCTCTTTTCACACAGTTTTTGCCAAAAACTCTGTTAAAAAAAAACAACGTGGATTGCATCATATGGGTGTTTCCAAAAATAGGGGCACCCCAAAATGGATGGTGAAAATAATGGAAAACCCTTTTAAAATGGATGATTTGGGGTGGAAAACCCACTATTTTCGGGAAACATCCATATTTGTACAGAAAAATCCAACCAAATCATGGGGCCATCTTGGGATGCAAAAGTCACATCCACATCCGAAGGTCGGGGAGCTGGATGCAGAACAACAACGCCTCAAGGCTGAGGTACACCTTAGGGGAGGGAATGGATGTTTCGGTTGATTTGGTGGGATTTTTGTTGTAGCAAAGTCAAATGATGATTTCAGGCAGTGTTTTTGGAACCAATATATAGATTTATAATGATTTATATGTATATTCATATTCAGTTTATTTTTGTAATTATAAAACTATATATACATGGAAATACAACGACCTCTACTGTTACGGTGTTTAAAGTCACTTCGGACATGACTAGAACATATCTATATATATATATAAATCTTATTAACATGTGATCTTGTGATTCTAAGGTCATGCGCCTACGAGCTGGACTTGACCCTGATGGGTAGCTTACTGGAGCACCAGGATGGTAACAGATGGGTTTAACAACACAAAGTGCAGCTGAAACCATTTTTAGGTCATTAAATTACCCATATTCGGGGGATCAAACAATATAAATCTATGGTAATTTTGAGGGATTTCCCCTTATAATAGTGCATTGTTTGGGTTGGTAATACAATGACCCCTGTTTGGTCAATGAAGATGTCAGAAAACTTGATCCAGCTAATTGAGGGCAAAGTGTTTTAATTACATTGCTCCGCAGGCTTGTACAAACCCACGCTGTCAGGGGCAAGGTCCCATGTATTTCGCGAAGTATGCGTAGTCATGAAATCGAGCTTCTTGTTTTAGATAGTTTTTGTAGGGTCCGGGTGTGAACCAGCGTGTGTCAAAACACATGGCTGATCACATTGGACGGTGCGTTTGGTGCCAAATCTGGGATGCATCCTCTACCAGTCAGATCCCATCACCAAAAAGTTGAGAACACACTGCTACTTACTTGGCACCCAACAAAAAAACACCTTTTTCAACAGATTCAACAGACGTTCCTCGAACATGTTGCCGCATGCTGATGCCTGCTGAGTTTGGGGATGTCACTCTGTGGGAGTGATGATTTTCAGTGGGTCCCAACGGAAAAAAAAAAGACATCGCCATGGAGAAATCCCATCGGTTGAAGGTGTTGAAAGTTTCAGGCGTTTTTGAAAAAATATGAAAAATCATCTTGAATCTTGAAACATCCCATCTTTTCAAGTTGACATGTTCAGGTTCCAATCTGCCATCTTGTGACTTGCATCGACTGCTTTTTTTCTTTCAATCTGGCAGATTTTTTTTGCCAGACTGCTTTTTGGAAGTGTGTGGTTTTTTCTTTGAATAGCCGTGGCTCCTTTGGAGAAATCAAGTCGGTGAAAGTGCCTCACAAAAAAAGACACAGATTTTTTCAAGAGTCAACATGCGTTGAGGAAGTCAGTTCATGACACATTTGTGTTGCCCCCCGAAATTTCCAGAGTCAAAACAAGTCAGTAGTACAACTATAGGTGATGGTTTCACATATTTTTTGGAATTTTCACCCCATTTCCCTAGGGTTTCATGATCCAATTTGACGAACGACTTGCGCCATATTTTTCATTCATGGGGTTGGTGGGTTCAACCCACCAAACTAGACCAACAAATCTTCGAGCAAAAACACCGGGTTTACCCGCGATGGATCAAAGGCCGGGATGGATTGATGGAAAAGTACTCGGCCCGGTGCTTGAGGCACCCTACAAATCAATACACCCGCGGTCCAAACACAGGGGAAGCCGGGAAGCCTGATGTCCCAAAAAGGTGGGCAGCAGTGAAAATTGAGTGTAAAAAATATCCGGATTTTTAAGAGAAAACAAAGAGGTTTTTAAACAAAAAGACATCACTGCAAGTACAAATGATACTGTTGATGGAAGAAATCCGGCGATCACCATTTGGGATGTATAAAACATTATAAAACCCTGGTAAATAATGGGATATTTGCCATATTCAACTGGTGAGTTGATATACGGATTTCTGGTTGCCATCAACCCTATCAGAATCTCAAATAGTTCAAGAATTTCCACTCTTCTCCTGTTTCATCTCAGACGTGTCAGCTTTCACTTCCAAACACCGCAGCTCGCTCAAGGCCGTGTGGCCTAGCTGTCATTTTTTCGGGTGGAACTTCAGCCGCTGTTAACAAATCAATGTCTCTCTTCCATTGCTTGCTGCATGTGAAGCCCATCTACGAGGTGCGAGATTTTTGTGAAGGTTTTTTCAAGGTTTTTTTGATTGGTGACATTCATGAGGTTGTTGTGTTTTTTGATTTTTCTAGAATAGTTTTTTTTTTTCCGGTTGGAACATATTTTTTCAATGGTTTGTTTGGAGGCAAGAACGGTAGTTAGGCAGTTTCTTGATAATGAGTCTTTGTAATAGGCAATGAGGTGTATACTTGCACGCGCGGGTATATATCATCATTTTCCTAAATTTCTGGGTTTGTTTTTTTAGAGCTGAAAGGCCCTAAAGATCTGAAAGGTGTATGAATCATGCAAAGGATAATTTGGAATACCATCATTCTATGATATTCATTGATATTCTAATAGATTCCATGCAGTGGCGTTCTCTCCATCGCATCCTGGTCGAAGGAAGCAATCAACGGTGGTGGCTTCTTCATTTCTCCACGCGACTTCTACCGGCTTCTCTTTGGCAAATCAGACAGCGACAAGGACACACCAACGAAAAGAAATAGCCAGGCATTTCCCTTTTAGATAATCCCAGGTTTCTTCATCAGGTCAACTGATATCTTTGAATCCCAAACATTGGCCATCAGTTTGTTTTACTCGTTTTTTGTGTTTTTCACGTTTTTTCAAAGGTTTCTTTGAAAATTGGCCAATTATCATTAGCTAAAAACCCAGGGAATTCTGAGATCATTTGAGGCCAAGGCCCTGTCACTGAAAAAACTGTGGACCTGTAGGACTCGCTGTCGTTGAGAAGGTGGACCGTCATTGGCGACGAGGTGGTCCGGAGTGACCTTGAAGGGCGGAAAACCCTGGATCCAAACATCTTTAAAAAACAGCTACATAATTACATACCTATACGTAAGTACGTCTAGGTGGTGGTTTCAAATAACCTTAGGGAAATGATCACAATCTGAGCATATTTTTCATCGAGATTTTCTTCGGTGCAGGTCATTGATTTGGATCGTTTGTCAGCTCTCGCGCACCCTGGAGGTCTGAGAATTTTAGTGTTGACTTTGGATGTGATAAAGAGTTGCATGTTGGGGTACTTGGATGTGGTTAGTTTAGATGCTAGTTGATGGATGTTGATGGATATTTTGTGCTTGATGTCAATCTACCATGTCATGAAAAGCTGTACAGGATTTGTTGCTATGTTAGAAGTTATGGAATGTTGTAGGATGCTGGTGGCTGGGAGTTTTGATGTTCAATTCTTTGATATTCTTTGAATGTATGTATTGTATTGTATTGTGCCATCATTATTGTGTGTTTTCGTACCAATTTGTGCAGCTTGCTTTCCGTTTTCACCAACACAGTCTTGAAAGTTGCCGGTAGGTGAAGCTGTCTTGAAGTTGGCCGATGGTCGTGATGCCACCATGCTATATCGATCCACCCATGCGTTGGCATCTTGGCGGAATATGCTGTGTATGGTGAGAAACGTTAGGATGTTGAAGGTCAACACACACACACACAAACTTAGATTGGGATTCTCTCTTCAAAAAGTTGTGGAGCTAAGTGTTTTTGGGTTCAGGATTTTCAAACATATCTTGTGAAAAGGTCCACAGCATGTTCAAACATACCTTGGGTGTGGATATTTATTTAGTTCCCACACACAAATATCATCCCACCAACCCTGGGACACCCGAGGCAAACAAAGATGTCATGTCTACATGGCTGAAGCGATGTTCGGCTGGCAAACTGGTAGCTCGAAGTTCACCACCGGGAAAAAACCGGGAAAAACCATGCTATGATTCTTCTGAATTCCCCCTGAAGCTCCAAAAAAACTTGCAAGATTTCCATAGATTTTGGGTGTTTTTCCCATGATTTTCAGTGTTTTTGTGGGTGTGACACCTGTTGAATTCGTTCGATGCTTATACAAAAACATCCAAAAAAAACGCACTTGTCGGCTAATCTTGTTGGCTAATCTCAGGGGGGATTGTTCCTCAGTCCTAAAGTGAGTTCAATCCCCAAACTTTCCAGGCCAACTTCCCGGAACTTGCTCGTAAATTACCATCACACGGAAGTGCCTGGGCGAATTTTTGTACAAAAATCGGAGAAATTGTGATTTTGATTTTGAGGCTTGAGTTGGAATTTATAGCTACAGAAAACCAGGGTGGTTAAGATGATTCTGTTGGCCAACGGCATTTTTGATACTCCATTTTCAACTCGGCCCATCATTGAGGTTCGGAGACCTTCAGTGAAACAGAGTCTCTCTTCGCTGCTGATTTGCGAAAGGCAGCTCGATCTTACTTCGAAGAACAAGCATCTCAGCGAGGGATGAGTGTTCGACAAGCCATGAAGGCGCCACGGTGGAAGTGGCTCCTTATTATACTCTTTTGGACAGCGTATGCCACATGTTTCATGAAATGGCTGCAGGGCTCCTATGTAGCCTTGATTACGTTGCCTTGGCTTGGCTCATTGGTCACTTTTCATGTTGCACATGATGCATCTCATGGTGCATTATCCACACGTCCATGGCTGAATGAGCTTCTTACCTTCTCCTCCTTCTTGGTGGGAGCACCACATGAATGGTATTGGCAGCATGTTGCACTGCATCATGTGTGGATCCTTGGCAACAAAAAACACAGCATGTTTTCCAGCCGTTTTGCATTTTGCAACGTGTTCGTTTGTTTCAACTGCCAGGTTGTGTCGAAAACGGAATCCCCCAAAAACGTTCAGGACCAACATTGCCGATGCGGATCCGGATGCGAAGCACGTCCGGAGATGGGTGAAGGGCAAGGCACCCTTGAGTGTGATGCCGGTGGTGTGGGCCATTGCAGTGCTGAGCTCAGAGTGGAACTTCCCTGCCCTTTTTTGGGAGATACGAGTTTGCCATACATCTCTCTTCGACTTGGATGATTTGTTGGTGCAAGGGCCCCCTTTTTTTAAAACATTTCCGGAAATACCTTAGATATATCTGACTCAATCAAGCTGACTGAATATCTGCTGGACATTTTTTGATGGGACGTATCCAGGGAAGTCTGAACTAAGTGCGTGTGGTATACTGTGGGCCCCACGGACTGCCCTTGAGGTGCCTATTGGTTTGCAAGTGCTCTATTCTTATCGTCGCTCACCTTTTCCCAGTTACGGCATATCTATGTTTGATTATGTTTGAGATTGTGTAATTTACAGTTAATAGATGTTCAGTTAATAGTTATATTGACACATGTAGTGTGATCACAAATATATATATATATATACATATATGTATTTATATATAATATATATACCTTTGTTTTGGGTATTTGAAATTGTTGGTGTTTGCTATATTTCCCATCAAATTTCACTTTTTGTGTTTTTCACGGATCCTTTCATCTGAGGCTATGTCACTTCTCGGCTTGGGATCATTGGTCATGAGGCGATGGGTGTCCCGCCGGACTTCACCGTGACCTCTTTCTGTTCGTTGCTCTTGTGCCTTGGCAATTATCAACCTATGTTTTTGGGATGTGAAGATGATGTACTCGTCGTACAGGGTTGTAAGTTATTTTTTGTTTTTTTTAAAAGTAGATTTACACGATGAAATTAAAGGCAAAACATAGGAAAATCATTACTTGTGGGGTCTTGTTGCTGAACAGGCATAGGGCCACAATCAGAAACGACATTCATGAACTCAATTCGTCTCAAGTGTGGCAGTTCATGAGCCAGGCAGCGTTTCATCCTCTACGTGTTGCCTGTTTGGCGCTATGGCTTTCCATATGGACTTCTTTGGGCAGCATACCCAGCAGCCGTTTTTTCCTTCCTTTTCATGCTCAACACTCAGATGGCACATCTGAATGACAGCACTTCTGGAGAATCTGAGACGCCCATATCGGAAGATTGGTACAAGCATCAACTTGCACACAGTGTTGATTGGGCAGTTCGCTCACGTTTTCATTGGTTCCTATCCGGTGGCCTAAACCTACAATCCGTCCATCATTGCTTTCCAACCGTGGATCATAGCCACTTACCCGCGTTGCGTCGTGTTCTTGAAGATGTTTGCCAGAAGCACGAGGTCGAGATGCATAACTTCAGTGGCTATGCTGAAGGTATCCTATCTCATGCCAAGCATCTAGGACTGGGACGTAAAACTCCTGTCAGATTAGCTAATGGAGCTGAAGAAGGCTCGGGGTCCAGAAGCATATTTTTTAATACCCTCAACTACTAAGGGTCGGAAATGGGGTTACATTTGGGTATCTTTGGGTACTCCCCCACCAAAGGTCTGAAATCTGTTGGTGAGTGGATCCTTATAGAATACCATTAAGACCGAGAATTTACTTTCGGAGAACAAAAAAAGGAGGAACATTAATATTAAATATTTTTTTGAAATATCAGCTTATCAACCGGGACATCCTAACATCTTCCCGTGATGTTGCCACGAAAAAAAACGACAGGCGGCCATCTTTCAGTTCCAAATGGTGGCTCCTCCCGCGAGTCCGAGTCCTTGCCGGAGGCCGGCAAGGCGGCCACGGCCAATGGCGGGGGCGGGACGTCGACACCGAAGGATCCGAAGGCTGAAGTCACCAGCCAAAGTGCTTCCTGTACTTCACCGCAGGAGCATGTGAAATGCTGAGAAATGCTGAAAGGGTTGTTGTGAAAAAACTTTTTGTTCATTTTTTATTGCAAATGTGATTCAGATGTCAATTTTTTTGGTTATATTTTACTGTAGTGTGGCTGTAATGTGACAAGTGACAGGAGTGTCAAGGAGAAAAGCCACGGATCTGCGTTGTGGGCTCCGGTATCGCTGGAAATGCAGCAGCCTACATGCTTCGAGATCATTTCGAGGTCCGAGTTAGGAGGAATCCCATCATCGAAAGATATGTCGAAATCTGTCTGTTTGTGCTCAAAATAGGAAGTGCAAGGTGTAAATGTAGTTGCAGTTTCTGGTATGTTGTTTTTACAGTACTTTATTTGGGGAAGCTTCATTAAAGAAAAAAATCTGTTTCTGCATCATGAATCATGCTCCTTGCAAATATGTTAAAAATGAGCTACAGCCACCTGACAGCCACCTTTGAGTTTTACCGTGCCGAAAAGGTGGTGCTTTGTGAAAGGGAAGAGCGTCCTGGAGGACATGCTCACACCATTGCTGCAGGCTGCTATGGCTTTGCATATATTTGGTCAGATGATAAAGAAAGCGTACGACCTGTGGGTATTATTGTTTAAAGATATGATAATGATACAATGGGTCGCTTTCTGGACAATGCATGACAATGTCATGTGTATATTATTGTATATTATATATATACTGTACATACAGTATAAATTCTATGATGTCATATTATATTATATCGTGTCGTATTACACTATGGTATATTATATCACATCGTATTGTATCACATTACATTCAATTATACTATATTATATTATACTCACATATATATATATATATTGTATTTCATTATTATATTCAATGATGAACCCATGCCTCATGGGATAGTTGGATGTACCCCTACCAACGTACCCCTATGGGAAATCCCTATATAAGCCCTATATTACGTGGGTATTTATGGGATATAATTCCCCAAGAATCCCAAACGAAAACACAATAAATACCATGGGGCCCACATTGTTAGGGGCCCCCACCCGTCCTTGTCCCTTGAAATGCCGCCGAAGCCGCCGGGGAAATTCTGCCTGCTTTTGCTGAGGCTCCGGGTCGAAGCAACGGATTGATATTGGCTTCCAAGTCTTCAACCTCAGCAATTATCCTTTGCTGCTCAGTTACGTTTGAAAACAACATATTCTTAGAGATTTTTGGTTGAAAGTGTTAGCCGCATCTTATTCGCATATTGACATATAACTGGATTGATTTTTCAAAGCCAACTTGGCTAGGTAGGTGAAATCATACAAAATCCTTGAGTTTTTTAAACATGAGTTGTAAGATTTTATGGTTGCTGCATTTTACGTTTGGTTCTGCTTTGAAGGTACATAGTGTAGTCATGGCCCTGATTTTTTTTCGCAATCTTCACAACAGTATCTTGACTTGTGAAATGCAGTCTGCTATGCAGGCTTTCGAAGCTGTTTGACGAGCTCGGTGTGGATACTATCCAGTCCGATATGTCTTTGTCCATTGCGGCCAAAGGCGTCACAGGCGTCGAGGAGTCTTGTACGATTTTGACGAGTGTATATAGCTTTGTGTCTTCCCACTGAACCAGCTACAAGGTTCATCATTCAGAATGATAATTCCAGAATGCACTCTCTGCAGCATTGCGAAATCTATTGTCTGTTCACCTGATTTGTTCCCCACAAAAACCTCCACGGCATTGAACAAGTCTTGACGCGAGAGGACTTTGAGTGGTCCTCGAAGTCTCTTTTTCCAACATGGGCAGATGTCTTTAATCCTCGCTGTTGGAGGTGCCACTGAGGGGAACCATGGAAAAACGCCATTCGTGAAGGATGGCAAGGGTTTGAAAGACAGACTATGATTAACTCTATGTTAGAAGATAACTATTGAATACCGTAGATAATTAAGTCAAGATAATGATATATGATATACACATATTTCGGATGATTTTGGTGCAACGGAAAGAATACACAACATAACATAGCAAGGTCCACTCAAGAGTTTCTTTTGAGGCTGGGACCATTCCATCCCTTGTCTCTGTAAGTGCCATCCTGCGGCATAACCTGCAGTGTTTGGTGGTTTGGCTAAGCCGGTGCTGAAGACTTGACCACATCTGGTCGTCATCAATCACCATGTGGGAGACTATGATATGTTTGTCTTCAAAAAGTTTAGGCATCAAACTTCCGACTATATGGGTAGATGAAACGCAGAGAAGAGGAGAGTAGAAGAGATGAAGAGAAAGAGTTAGAAGAAAGCAGATGCAGGTGCGCGACATGCTAGGAAAGTCGCGAAACAAGTAACATTTAGAATAAGAAGGTATAGATAAATCATATAATTTGATTTTCATTTATGCAAACTGTTATATAGCATAAGGGTGAATATATGATGAAAATTTGCGATAATTGAACTAAGGTGCTGTGAAGCCCTAGCTGCAGTCTTCTTACTATTTTTTTGAGACAGGGGTGCCGGTGAACCTGGAACACATGTATATCTGTATATGTATAAATCATGTACAATTATACATGAAATATTATAGATTTATTTCTACATCTACAGTGAACCACCGGCAACCAGCATCATTTACACCCCGGAAGATTTACATGGAACCTTCAAATCACCAACTTAGAAAGGAAAATGATCTTGCAAACCTCCATGATTATGTTCCATGTTAATCTTCAGGGGTGTACCAACATTGGTCTCCTGGTCTCGTTTCGTTTAAGGCGTCTCTTTGAGATTCTACGCTTCGAAGCTGCTGCACGTGAAGCGCTCCTGACAGAGACCCTGGGTGATCAAACGTCGCTGGGCGGAAGGGTAAACTCGGGTATCCTAACAAAAACCATTGAAACGTCTGGTGAAACGGTCGATTTAATGTTGGATTTCATGTTGAGATATGCTGAATTTGAACACTTTTGCATTTCTTTGCATCTATATTTATATGGAAATGAAATCTATGCGATGATCCAATCCAACTTCAAAATGTGCTCAAACACAATGATTAGTGGTGTTGTTTGTTTGATGTGGGGCAACCTGTACCCAGGTTGAAAGCATGGTTGCAGGCGGGTCTGGGTGGGTCCAAGATGGAGGTTGGACAATCATTAGGTGTTTGGCACCAAGATTGAGTGGAACATACATGGATGATTGTTGATATAGTACATATTGTAAAGAATTGTACAGTAATTAAACTACCCAACAACATATGACAATATATATATATACTGATAAATATGGTCAATGTTTATGTAATTACAGTACCAACAAGCTACCGGCAGCACGTTTCCCATCGTTTCTTTAAGCTCAGACAGCTTCGTGCCAACCGTGCCAGGCACAAGGTTTCAGCCAACAACTCATTGAGGCGTGCCACTGAATGGACCCCGGAAAAACCCGAGTATGTACAGTAATAGCTCGATCGCAGCTTAGGACTTTGGGGTTCGTTGATCAGGTCTCATTCAAATTGTTGATGGATTCACCCTAATTGTTTTGAATATTGACTGAAAAACAGGATCACACCAGTTCATAGGATGTTATTATCTAATTTAGTTTTGTAGTTGAGATATGTCTATAGATGTGTTTTTTTGGGAAGCCATGGTGGATATCATCCATCAATTTGACGCTACCAGGAATACATCGCCCCAGTGGGAGCTGCCATTTGGAGCTGCTCCATGGAAGAGGTGTGCTATGCCAGAGTGCGATTTGCCGGATTTTTCGGAGCAACCTTTTTTTGTGTCGGGAATGACTCCAGGGATCATTAAATTTCTCATGTTGGGTGTGTCTATCAAACAATGCAAATATATGGTAGATTTGAAGGATTTCCCCATACTAGTGCATTGTTAGGGTTGGTTAATGACCCTTGATGACTCCAGGTCACTTCTTTCCCCGCTTGCTTCATCCTGGGTTTCATGGACAACCACTACCTGCTACAACGTGCACGGCCAAAATGGAGAACGCTCAAGTTCCGGTCTGAGGAGTGGCCGCAATAATTTCTAGGTGGTGGTTTCAAATATTTTTTATTTGCGCCCCTATTTGGGGAAGTTTCCCATTTTGGCTAATATTTTTCAAAGGGGTTGAAACCACCAACTAGATTTTCTTGGCCAATCATTTTGTTTCACTAAGTTTCCATAAATGTTTCCAAATCTTTTTCCAACGTTCATCCACCACCAATCTTCAGACTTATATTGAAAAAACTACCTGGAGTGATCAAATTCTCCGACTTTTTGCGAGTATGATTCTATGATCACATTGATGATTCATTGATCTATTTGTCCTCTCATAGATAAGTTCCTATTGATTTGATGGAAGTCAGTCAATTCAGCCATCTGAATCAGATGGATGCAAGAAAAGATCTACTTCCAAAACAATAAACAACATTATATTTATTGAACACCAATAGAAAGATGTGCAAACCATTAGTATAAGCCATTTGTAATCCATTTGTAAAGCATTTATGAAACATGCATAGACCATTTTTCTGTGCAGTAGTGTTTGATACAATCATTGAATGCACTTCCCATGAAAATTGTTTCAACGGAGGACTACGTGGCGAAACTGCACGCGGCGCTCCTGAGCTCTGGCGGTGATGTGCGTCGTAGCACGGAGGTTGAGTTGTGGGTTGAGTTATGGGTTGCGGTTGGTGATTTTGCTGCAACATCAACCTGATGTTATGAGAAAAAAACCCTAAAAATGAGGAACAAAGGTATCTAGAATTCGAAACCTTGGCATGATGATGATGATGATGATGATGATGATGATGATGATGATGATGAGTGGGCAGGTGGAACAAAAGAGCAAATATGTTTATATAGAGCGATATTGTAGCCGCCTTATGACCTTTGTGACCAAGTGACATAATCCCATATCTTGGCTGGCTTGACTGATCATTCGCCAACATCTATCACAGGATAGTGACCTTACATCAAATCGATTGTCTTCCTTTTGTATCATCGTATCATCACATCATCCGACTTTCTCCACCAATTTTCTGAATGTCATTTGCTAAAGGGATTGCTACATTGCCGGAGGTAGCAAAGCTGCAGATCACAGACGAGGGAGTGCAGGTGATCACCACCACAGGGAAGATGGTATGCCCAGAGAAACCTTACTTTTCAAAGGTGGCATCTCGTCTTGAAGGAATACGTGCCACTGATAGTTTCCAAAAAGCTTTGCAGGTCAAAACATTGCATGTAACATGACTTGATGTTCGAAAGATTGCTTGGACATTTATTGGACATTCCATTTCTTCAATTCACCTGTTTCATCAAATTGAACTGAGCAAAACCACTGTTTTCTTTAGAGATGACTTGATCACCTGCAGACAACCTGCTTTTTTAAGGTTTTGGCAGTACATGCCGATGATGCTAGTGGCATCCTTGCAAGATCCAGCGGACTTCAAAATCAAGACACAGAGCTTTGCAAGGAATCTATGCTTGAGATTCTAATTTAGTTTACATTTTCTTTTTCGGTATGCATCCCCTGACTCCTCTAAGCAAAAGAACGGGTCAGATTTTTTTGCACATTGATGCATCCAGTGCCTGACGCAAGTCCAAGGACACCATAGACAAGTTCAGGTACTCTTCCAATGACGTCTACATCCACACAGATTCTCGGATGTTTGATATTAGCTGCAGGCTACAATTGTATTTTTGTTCTACCTTTTTTTTTGTGTGTGTGTTTTTTTTCGGCCCTAAAAACTTCCAAACCTGTGGTCACATCCACCAAAATCAGGATCCCAAGTTTATGCCAAAGGAGAAGTCTTGTTGGAGCGCATGGAATGGGTTGAACCTTCCTGGTGCACCTGCTGTGGTCACCTATTGGATCAACAAGCTCCAACCGGGCGCTTGCATGGAGGGTGATGTCTTCGTCACATTGAACCCACCCAAGGATGGTGGGGGTGTCTGGGGTGTCACAAGGTTGTAAGAATCAATTCAGACTCATATGTATACTGTGTGCAGGTGTATATATACCCTCCCTGAAACTAACATAGCACCTGAAAATAGGCCATCCCAAAAGGAAACTAGTATTCCAACCATCCAACTAGTATTCCAACCATCCATTTTCAGGGGCTATCTTAGTTTCAGGGAGGGTATAAATTATTATTTTTTTGGGGGGCATCCTGCCCACACGGGTTGATGATGATACATTTCAAAGTCTTCAAGATGTAGAT
Source organism: Breviolum minutum Mf 1.05b.01 (assembly GCA_000507305.1). NCBI lineage: Eukaryota > Dinophyceae > Suessiales > Symbiodiniaceae > Breviolum > Breviolum minutum. The sequence continues at coordinate 156,691 of DF239129.1, forward strand.
TCCTGATTCCTGTCTCTATGTAGAACTGCATACATATTATGGATGCAATCTGTATGTCAACGGTAAGTGATGGTGTCGCTTGATAACGATGGCAATTTTGATGACGTTGACACGAGACACGATTTCTTTAAGCATTCCGCAGTGCAGGATTCCATAGCAAAGGAGCAAATTCCGGCCAAGTATGTGCAGCTCACCTGCATTGCTGCCATGCAAATTCATTCGTTTTCATTGTTGACAAAGGTTCGTTCCTGATCTGAAACGTTTAAATAGCTGAAAGAGCAAAGGATATGAAACTTTCCAATCTGAACAGAAGTGAAACAACATCTATGATTGGATTCATGAACAAAAATCCATGAATGAAAAATCCATGAATGATCCAATTCAAACCATTCATGAAACACCACCTTTTGACACAACTCCTTGAATTTTTCACACACGAGTTCTTCCTCCGAGTCACCGGAGGAAGCCGTTTTCTCTAAGGTTGGGCCATCCATTGCTGGATGCTCAAGCTTTGAAAGTCCAACGTGCACTGCCAAAGCTGCAAGGCATGGGAAATGGCAGCATCTTCTTTTGTAGCCGGGCTCAAGGGTTGATACAGTTGATGCTTCTGAAATCCGGCAAACTCACCAGTTGAGGTGTTGACGTTGGTAGTTGAAATCCCATTATTTACAAGGTTTTAGCACCATCCCAGGTGGTTGACCAGATTTCAGCCATCAACAGTATGTCGATTTCCCAGTGCCAAGATTAGTTGGTTCATTTTTTGTTTGCCCATAAGGATAAGTCATTGAAATCATTGGACATGTGCGGTCTGGGCATGTAGGAGATTTGTTGATCACTTGAGTCTCCTTGGTGGGAATGTTGGGACAGGCATGCTTTAGCGGCAACGTTAGACTAGCAGGACTAGCTGCTACTGTAGCTAGACTTATGGGGTGTTTTTTTCGTCATGACTTGGCGAAGCATTTAGGCCTACAATTCCTGTCCAACACACCACAAAACACCAGGGGAAGTCTCAAACAGTTTCTCACAACAGTTCAACAGTTCTAGTTATGCCAGTTGTGCTTATGTTGGTTTATTTTTGTTTGTTGTAGAAAAATCACAAACAAATTTGGATTTTTTGGACTTATCATTTCCCCCCCATGCCTTGGCTAAATGAAACCTCAATGCTAAGGTGGAGCCTGGTGTGGAAATGGCTTTCATGAGGATGGCATGCGAAGTGCACGAGCCGCATGTGAAGCCATTGGTTTGGATATGGCGAAATGGCCAGCGAAGAGACGTCCACTGGGATCCATGTCTTTGGCAGCGCAGAAATTTTGGAAGTGGGTTTCTTGGCATATTTCGTTCGAGATGGGGTGATAAAAGATGTTTGTGGAGATGTTTGATAATTTTCTTGTGTACCATCCTGGGAAGTAACATATCCCGGTTCCCTACCAAGGCACTTCTGAAGATGATGTTCCCTTTCCCAAGGTGGGATATATTTCTTTCCAGTTTTTGCATTTCATTTGTTCCAATAGTCCGAGACACTTTTTTTACGCTTTTTGGAGCACCTCTGGAAAAATGACTTGCGCAGTGAAAAAAACCCTGGTTGTTGAGGGTTTTGGGGGATTATACTACCCAGTTATGTTGGGATTATAATGAAGCATTATAAGAATCCCTATTAAACAACCAGTATAATGGAAAGTAGGCGTTTGTTTTTTTGTGGCTCAGGTGTTGTATCCCGGAATGTGCAAGATGATCAAAACCGGAAATCTTCGGGTGGTCTTTGGTGATGGTGAAGATTCCCTGATTGGTGATGGCAAGGGAGAGGCCATTGAAATGCGTATCCACAAGGTTCCCCGGACCGTAGAGTTGTGACTGATGTGCGAGTGGGTGAGGTTTCTTTGTTGAAATACTTGAACAGTTTGACCGGCTGAATCTGCATCTTATAGCTGCTTCCTGCTTGTTTTTGCAGTTTTTTGTTGGGGGGGAAGCAAATCTGGAATCCCTAGTTATACTGAGCTGGTGAGCCAATTTTGATGGATCTTTCTGATGTGTCGTGTCAAGATTCTCAAGACATGTTCCAGCTTGCCCTTGCGTAGGTCAACGTCCACAAACATTTAGGGAATATGGCCAGTCCGTGCTTTGACAGGAGAGCTTCTTGTGGAGCAGTTTGCTTGATCCTGGAATGGCCCTGGCTGATGCATATGAAGCAGGCAACTGGCACTTTCGAGGATACTCATGGCAAAGAGATTCCACATGATTCCCTAAAGAGAGCGGAGCAATCTTTCCATGCAGGGTGGTGATATGTTTTGATGCTACATTGCCAGACTCAAGGTTTCCCCACACTTGACAATTAACCTTGAAGACAACATCAATTCAGGCATCATCGATCAGGTTACTGGCTATGATGCACCTATCAACACCTATCAATTTGTCATTGAAATCATTACGTTTGAATGTGCCCCCCCATTAGACTGGACAGTGAAAATCATGGTGAGTGTATCGTGAGTGTATCATTCCCCGCATTCGGCCTGATAGCTCGGATGACATCGTGGCGTTGCAGAGGTGACGTTGAGGTCCGCCCGGACATTACCAGCCTACTGTACCTGGTGTTGGACAACAAGCCGAAAGGCAGGGAACATCAATGCTGGGAGATGTGCCTTTTTTTGATATGCTGACAAAATCAGCTCTGGGCTTCGGTAGGCTCTGAGATACTTTTTAAATAAAAACCTAGTTTTGAGTAGAGTCGTTGCCTGCCGCTTTATGTTATATAAACTGCATATATATATATATATATATGTTTGTGATGTATTGTGTATATATTGTAATATATGTGTAGGCGTGTGTAGGCACTGTCGTACATGAATCTACTGTAATATATGAATCTATGATATGTGAATATACTATACTGCAACACAGGCGTAAATATATATATGTATGTTATATATGTGGAATTGTTTTATGTATCACCACAATACTCAGCTTGCTTTAAACCTCTCACAAAACCATGTCAGGAGATGAGAAGAACTCTCCTATGGCCTGGTCGCCTCTGAAATTGATCTCGCCCTTGGCAAAGAAGTACATGGCCATGCTCCATGCAGCTCGAGAAAATAGCATCACAGGATCTCAAAAGAACATCCAGGCAACGTTGAAGGGGAAAGAACGCGCGGTTTTTAGGCGGTTTCTACGGTAGTGATGAACGAAAACATGAAACGGTCCGTCAGGTTTCTGTGGAAACATGAGATGCCTCAGAAGTATCTTGTGGTATCTAAACAATGCACTCACAAAGTGCAAAGTCTAGTCCCAACATATTTCGCTTTCTCTATTTGATGTGGCAAGTCATCCAATCCAACGCTAGCGTCTCACAGGCTCATTACGATCTTTCGAATGACATGTTCAAGCTGTTTCTGAGCAAGGACATGACCTATTCCTCAGGACCCTGGTCTCATTTGCTTGGAAGCTTCAGGTAGAAAACCAGGACCATGCGAAACTGTCAATCATTGGAGCATCACTGGAGTGTTCAATTCACCTAGTGTGATCTCTTGATTTTGCTTGGTTTGGGTGGAGAATTGTTCTCTTCAGTGGTGGACCGCCAAAAAGTTGCTACGACAAGGGGTCTCCTTATTCTCAATTTTCAATGCTTTTCCAGTGTCTTTTTGCCGGTTTTCGTCGAGATGATCCAAATCAGCTGGGATGCTCTTTTTCCTTGCCTTTTGAGGATTGTATGATGAAGAGGTCTTCAAATTGAAGGCAGAAAATCCAAGCCCTGCAAATCAGCAGCATTGGAGGGTAAGAGGGTTCTCAAAATGAAAATCTATGCCATCAGTTGTAGGATGTTTTTTGGTGCCTGAATATTGTTGCTCTCAAGATTTCGACAAGGGTCAAGGAAGTTGCCAGCCGGGTCCCGAAGCCCATCTTGGGTTTTTCAAGTCACTTTGGGTCTCAGAAATCATAGTCTGTGCTTTCCAGACTGAAGGTCGTGAGGGTTACCAACAGCTTCCATGAACTTGCATAGCACTGATGGAAGTCTGATTTGCGTATTGTACTGTAATGGAGATGTGACGTGATACAGTAGAACTAAAAATACATTAAAGCTACTTGGGTTGACAAAGCACTGGATGTGGGGTAGAGTTGTGGATCAGGAAAGTGTGGCCATGAGAAATCTTGTCGTTCTGGAATGCATTTGCTTATTTTCTTCATGAAGCTAAACTGTTCTGCACGTGTCCATCCGCTATCCCCCAGTGTTATGTCCCAAAGTCATCCAAAGTCCATGACTCAACCAAAAACATGTCATCCACCCCAAGGAAAACGGTGGCTCCGACTTCCTTGAGCTCTCGCAAGAAAAGATCTTTGAACGAGAAGTTAGTGAAGGTTGTTTTTCCAAACAAAAATAGGCAGTGAGGTAGACAGTCTCTAAAGCGGAAAATGGTTTAGGTCTGATCTGGTTTGGCCAAAGTGGCCATGCTCGTGCGGGTTGTGCACGGCAGTCAGCTAGAGTACTCGTAGGAATGGATCCTGCAGCAAACTCAATGTAATTTTTGAACCTGCACCAACATCAAGAGAAAACGAATCCAAATGATTTTTTTTTCGGAAAATCAACCACGTCAGCAGTGACCATTTGCCTCCATTTAATAGGGCATTCATCCCTACCAGTATCCAGTTTTTTTTGCCATCGATATATCCACACCTTAGTATATAACCAAAATTAATCAAAAACAACACATGTCCCCCCAAAAAAACACATATATAGGTTATGAAAAACTTGGCAATCCACCGTTTTAAGGAATCTCCATCCCCATTTTTGTGTTTTCAGGATCGTTTGGAATCGAAAATCCCACCATCTCTTCACCTTCCTAAGGAAGATCGATCGTTTGTTGGACGTCTTGGAGTTGACAGAAGGTGATCAGGTCTTGGAAGTTGGATGTGGTTGGGGTAGCCTGGCCATTCGGAGCCTTGGCCATTTGGTCCCATGTGGGGGGTTCGAGAAAAACGGGACCCGGACGGGTCCATTTTCCGGATTAGGGATGGGAAGAAACTCAACCCAATAGTAAGCCAAGTAAGCTTAGGTGGTGGAAAAAAACTCACATGACATTTTTTGGATGGAATTTTCACTGTACCGAAAATTGGGGAAGATGTTTTTTTTCATTTTGACGTGCGCATATTTTTCAATTGGGTTGGGGAAAAACCACCAACTAGAAGAGTTTGATATGAACATATGGATGATTCATGGTTACATAGTTGATGAACATAAGATGATTTAATAGTCATTAGTATGTCATAGTACAGAGGGTCATAGTCATAGTTATAAATGAAATGATATTCATGCCCGGCGGAGCTATGTAGCCAATGCTGTCGGCAGTATGTTTGAGATGTTTGGGATTGCTTGACTTTATGTTATTGCACTAGTTGGCAGTAAACTGATAGTACGTTAGAGTTTGATTCAGTCAGACATTTACTAGGTGGTGGTTTCAACTATATTTTTTTACCCCTACCTGGGGCCCATGATCCAATTTGACTTGCGCATATTTTTTTCAATTGGGTGGCTGAAACCACCAACCAAGGGCAGCAAAGCGATTCCCTAAGCTCGGTGGTTGGACAGCCATCACCATTTCCAGGTGCCCGGTGGATCAACTGTTGATTTGACCGAACAACAAGTAACACACTTTAAGTCTTCAGATTTTCAGTTTGGCAAGATGTATATGCGTGTATATATATATATATATATATATCTTCGAAATGTCAAAGCTCTCCACACTCTTTTCAATGTTTAGAGACATAGTTGGTTTCAAGCGCCAGAATTTGCAAATTTGCCTTGGTTTGGGATGCTGCCACCAATCAACATAGAGGACGGATGATTTGTTCGCGGCCCGGAGATTGCGACCTGAGAGATTTTAAACGTTCCCCGCAGTGTAACAAAACCCCGGCTCAGGCAACAACTAGAGTTGGCACGTCAGCGTGACTTGGCAATGTATTCAGGGCACGTTGATCATTTTTACAAAGTTCTGGTTCCCGAGTGTTGCAAATCCTTGGACATCACAACAATCCATGTGCAAGCACCACAGCATCGATTCTTTTCTCTCTGAGGCGTGGTGGCAGCAGGTGTGCAAGACCGTGTTCGAATCATCTTTTGCGACTATCGCGATGTTGCAGATGCTTGCTTGTAAAATCTGCACTGCTAAGTACCATTTTTGTTTGTGCAAGTGAGATAATGTCACCTGATTGCATCCTCCATTTTGAATTCCCCGCACAAACATTACAACAACCCATTTCAACAAGGTGTATATAGTGATATAGTATTTAGGATGATTTAGGAGACTTTCTGAAGTGATGTTGTATTGAACTACATGTACAAAAGAACGTGTTCCATCTGACTGGCAAAAAATCTCCAAGGCCAAATTTGGTCCAGAGTTTTTTTCGAAAGCTGCGCCTTGGCTTCAAAAAACAAAAAAAAATTGACCTTGGAATTGATGGCACATAGCTGTTGATGGTATGTTGATGGTATAGAAATCCGGCTTTAAAAAACCACCTGGGATGGTTCTCACAGAACCCTGGTAAATAATGCGATATTTATTCATATCCGCCGGTAATTGCCAGATTTCTTCCATTTTCTCTGTACCCAAAAGGACCCGGAAAAAATCCCCAGTTAGAGCAGTCACCTCCAACAGTGGACGGACCAAGGTGAGTGTGGAGATGATCGAAGCCGTGGGTCATGACTACATGCCAGGATATTTCGGAGCTTTCGACGAGTGCCCTCGGTCCTTTCATTTCACATGATGCGTTGCGTCAGTTCTTTGCTAGCTGGTGGTTTCAAATATTTTCTATTTTTCACCACTAGCTGGGGAAATGATCCAATTTGACTAATATTTTTCAAATGGGTTGAAACCACCAACCAGTTTGAGGTTGATCTGTTTTTTTGTTACTAGAACCAAAAATTCCCGAGAGTTTTCGTTCTTTTCCACTCATCAAGCGTTTATGGTGTGTGTGTGTGTGCTTACTTAGTATATCTCCCCCTGGCAATTCTCCACCACCACATCTTGGAAAACCTGACGGAAAACACCAGGTGCTTAAAGCCCGGCGGAAAAGTGGCCATCCAAGCCATCTGCGTTCCAGATGAGCGCTATGAGTCCTACAGGAATCCCGACCGGGTGGCGATAATCCCATACGAAATCAAGGTTTCCGGAGATGGAAGTGACATCAAGTCGTATTGGCTGTATAGACACCATGGTTTTTTGCACCCAAAATATGGACAAAGTATCATGACCAGCACGGAATGAAGCCACCAATAATGAGCGAATGAGAGTGTTGGATGTTGTTGGATAAATGTCCACATTGAACTCGCCAACGGAAGTTGTTTGTATTGGCTATAACGACCTTCCCTTCCAGGAAAGGCACTGATTTCATCCGTGAGAAGATCTTCCCGGGTGGCCACCTACCCTGCTTGGCAGAGATTCGAAGAGCCTGTCGTGTGGGGAGGACGGTTTGGCTGCGAGTTGAGACCATGCCACATTGCCCAGGGATGGAGATGTTCATCAAATTTCATCAAAAACTGTGGAAAAAACCAAGAGACAAGTTGCCCAGGTGAAGCAAAAGGCACTAACATATCCATACAATATCCCCTTACCAACGCACTTTTTGAGTTGATGATGATGATTTGCTGGCTTTCCTGAGGTGGGATATGTTAGTTCCAGGGAGGGTATATATTTCTCTGTCTGCCAACCAAAAAAATCAAAAGGACCTCTTTACGTGAGTGCTCGGCACCATTTTCCTTGGGACAGTCCTACGCTGAGACTCTGAACGAATGGAGGCGCCGCTTCGAACTTCATGAGATGCAGAGCTTTGGCCATGGAGTATTCGCTTCTGAATCTTATAACCCCCCTGCAACTAACAGCTCGCCACTGAAAAAGGAAACGATCCTCTCCAAGTGGCATCATTTTTCAAAGGCTATCTGAGTTCTTTTGGGGGGTGTACACCCCGGAAAACTAACATAGATACCAAAAATGATGGTTTGGAAGATGTATCTCCTTTCAAACATGGCTATTTTGGGTAGCTATGTTAGGTTTCAGGGGTGTAAACCTAATCCCAATGCACCCTTGGGTTTTTGTGCGTAAAACGCCAAGGATTTGTAGTCTCATTGACCGCTCCAGTGGCGAAGGCTTTACAGATCGCTTCCTCAGGAGGCTGGTGTCACAGACGGGTCACGAATGCATGGGATTTTTTTTGGAGGAATGATGCGACATGACTAGGAGGTTTCAAAGAATTTGTATTTTTACCCCGAACATTGGGGAAAGAATCAAATTTGACTTATTAATATTTTTGAAATGGGTGGCTCAACCACCAGCTAGATGATATTTGATGCGACATAGATACCATGATGATATTAGATGCGACATGAATGTTTTTTGTTTTTGTCTTTTGAGAAACTCCAGAAAAAAATGGCACAGGTGGCACTACTACTTCACGTATTGTGAGACGGGCTTCCGTCGAAAGCACATCGATGTGTGGCAGTTTCTTGGCAGAGCAGCTTCCGCGCCGTTTGCATGCCTTTGCCGGTATGAAATACACAGTGGTTGGTTGGTTGGTTGGTTGTTGTGGTATTTTCAGGAATCCTCATGACCCGTTTATGTTTATGGCATGTCCCATCTTTCACTGTGGCCTGACTGTTTGAATCGCAGCCTGACAGTTTGAATCGTCCAAGGATGTGTTTTGAGAAAGATCCTGGCTCTGCTGATGTTGGGCGGCCTAGAATTCATGGCCACTGAGCTGCTGTTTCAACCATCCCAGGTTTCTTAAAATCAACTTAGGTATTGGTTGCTGTGAGCGAGGTCTTACAAAAATCAAAAGGCTACTCTTTCTACCATTATCATGGAAGTGGAAAATGCCTATATTTGAAAGGTAATTTCTATTGGAGATACACCCTTTTTCCACTTCCATGACTATGGGAGACTTGTATATTACTGAACTTTCTTGATACAGTTTGAATATTCCAAGATCTTCCAACCTCTGATTTTTTTTGAGAAAATCTTGACATCTGAAAAGCTGATCTGCCCATCTCTTTCAGGTGGCTGCTGCTGCGAAGTTGGGTTCCTCCTTTGATGGAGATGCTTTACATGGAAGTCGGACAGGCCTGGGGTTGAAGATTATCTTCAATAGTCATCAATTAATTGGTTTATTACTATATGTACGTGCTACTATTCATTACTATTTTTTATATTCATATTGATTCGTAGTTGTTTCTCCTTATTTGTATGATCTTTTATGTTACTTGTATCCTTTATTGTAAGTTTTCATCCTTCTTGGTTGATCTTATTGGCATTTGTTCAATCGAAAGGTGGAAGTTGACTGCAACAAACCTTTCATTTGAGTGTTCTCCCCAATGCACAGCCTTCTGTCGGGCAGTTTATGTTTTGCAAATGCTTTCTTATTTGTGTACCAAAAACTGCTATGGAGAAATATTGAATCAGAATAGGACATGATAAAACCTCACGTTCTGCCGATTGTTTTCGTTAAATGAGCACATTCCAAAATCCCGGTCATAGTACGACTGCGTAGTGTCGGCGCATGCAAAACTCATTTCGGCATAAGCCCTACGCGTAAGAAACCCATACCACCTGGGAAGTTCTTTGACCTTTTGGAACACGAAAAAACATGCACATATACCAGCAATTCGGCAGAAAAGCTGAACATTGCTGTTATCATTTGTTATTCATTGGGTTCAATATATCACTGACCAACACAATATCATTGTCTCATTTCAGACTTCAGGCGGCAACAATAGGACAGTTTAGATTCGAAAACATGCACCAGGATGTCTTTTTGAGAACCATTAGTTGATACCATCTTAGAAAAATATATCAAATTCGAGAAAAAAAACGAAGCCTGGAGCGCCAACAGTTATTTCCCCCGCAACCCTTGAAATGAATTAAGAAAAACTGTGGCCACCAAATGCATAATCATACATTGCAGATGTTTGATTTTCTGCTTCTAGATGTTTTTGGGGTGTCTTTGATGCCACGCAGGGGCATGTTTATTTTTTTTGTAGAGTCGTTGTCTAGATTTTTCTGATGTTTTCTTGGATTTTCTAAGTATTGCTTTGGATTTATTTCTATCCTTTTAAGTTTTCTCGTAGCTTTGAAGAAGTAGAACCACAAAAACCTTAATTGAAAAAAACACAAGTGCTTGGGCTCACAGTGGCCTAGCTTGAGGGGTGGAGTTGATTTGGTGTGCCATGGTTCGCGTCACTGCAGATATGTACTCGATGTCTAAGAATATGTTGATCGTCGTTATTTGTATCCCATGCTTTGCGGGTAAGAAAACCCAAGAAGTCCAATATGCCAAACATATGCCTCCTGGGCCTTGCAACGATGCAGTTATGCGGTATGCAAAAGGTTCCTAAAACAGCATCTTCAGATTTCATAAATCATGGAACTTGCTGGCACTCCATGAAAGCAAGAGCGCCTGAAGAGGCGTCTCATCCAGTACAATGTCCGGCAGTGTGCAGGGCAACCTTGCTCAGCTGAAGGGGACACTTGGAGTAAACTTTGGGTGTCACTCTGTGAGTGGACACCAGTCTGATTTTATGACCAGGCCATGTTCTGCACATGTGAAAATACTATTCTTTCATGTACGGTTTTCCATCCTGATTACTAATACTCAGATGGATCTACAGAATGATTTTTTTTTTTTAAACTTTCAATAGCCCGAGGAAAGCCATGGCAGTTGCATTTGCCTATGCCCAGCGGATGTTGGATGAGGGCCGCGTTCCAGATTGGTTGGTACGTATTGGAATTCGAATGAAGCTGGCATCATCCTCAGCTCTTCGAAAGCCTTTAACGCAAGTTGCACCATGAATTTTGTGAGCATCATTGCACGTGGATTCAACAATGTGAAATCCGCGACCTGATTTTATCAAAGGCGCAAAAGATCCGTGAAGAAGAGGGTTCTGGCTGCGTTCAATCTATGCAACTTTGCAAAATGCCAACAAAAAAAACAACATTTCATTGCATCAGAAAGGTGGGCTTTTTCGAAACGGTGGTTTCCAACGAATAAAACAGCAACTTGTAAGTAATTTAGGGTAACCTTATGTAAGGTAACCTTGTTCTTTAAAACAACTGACAGCACAATCAACTGATACCGAGGCAATCGTGTAAGTTGGACTTTATCGAGACCTTGCGGACCATGCCCATTGCAATTTGCACAACAAAAGCCAATGAGCAGCACTACGAGGTGCACTCTGACACACCAAATGCCTCAGCTCATTTTTACCCGTTTTTTTTGGGAAAGGGCCTAAACTGCTCATTGTACTTCCTTAGTTGATCTCCAAAATCAAGCAACTGAACGGATATGATCAGACGTGAAGAGGCTTTGCAACAGCATGCCATGCATTGTTTCGTGTTGATTCAACTTTTGTTTGAGCTATGAAGGCTTGATATAAAGTGCAATAGATGAATTTGACCTTCCCCCAGAAATGAGGTACTTAAAGTAGTGGATTGTGGTCTTATTCAGACAATAATATTTACGATGTGTGGACATCGTTCTTTCTCAATAGCTCCTTGTATCTACAATTGGCCAAACGTGCTATTGGCTCACGAGTAGTTTTGCATGTGAGATGCAGTGGGTGGCGTCCAATTTTATTAATTTGATTGATGTTTTTATTTTTTATTTTTGTTTCATTTCCGTTATGTTATAAACTTATTTGATAAATTTTAGATAATTTTAGTAAACATACTAGTATCATATAGTCCCTTTGTAACATGACACACTGCATTTCCTTGCAGTGAAGTGAGCACGAATCGAGCTATCAACAGTTGGCACTGCAAGGTTCAACAAAACATCTTTGATCTTTGTGAGGTGCCAGCAGAACTCTATCATTTGTGGCTGGGCCCACGGAAGAAATATTCTGGCTGTGTGTATCCCGAGGCGGGCACTGGCTGAGCGTATTAGTGCATTGGATTTGTTTTCCTTTTTTTGAAACTTTGGAAACTTTCGAAGATGTGTGAGTCGTTGACAGGATGCACGCTGGCATCTCGCTGCTTCTGCTGGTGAATTGCGGCTTGGATGCAAAGAGCTGTCTTGGAGCTGTGCCCGAATTTCACCAAACTACACTGAAACTCAATTTGTGCCGAATTTTTTGAACCATTGAACCATTCTGCTTTGGAATTTCACATCTAGAGTGATTCATTGAATCATATGAGCATATCTATTCTGCTATGATATATAGGGTCTATTATGGTCTCCATGCGACCTCCCTGTATCCACTCAACTTTTTGCAGGTTGCCTGATGCGGAAGAGCGGTCGTTGGAGCAATACATTGAGAGGGCAGAACTGGAGGACGAATTGCAATGGGATGATGAACTGTTGTTCAACAAGCAATAGTTTTATTGATCTATGGAGCACCACCAGCACAGTCGCCAAATCCTCCGAGAATAGAGTATCATTATCATAGAGTTGTTTTAATGGAGTTTGTCAATCTATTCTCATTTGATTCCTATGTTTTATGTTTCAGATTGGTTCTAGTATCCACAAAATTTATTCATGGAAAGAGGCGCATTTGGAGGTGTGTACATTCATGGCAATGACAACGGCACAATTGTGTCACAATCCTTGCTGACCACTAGCGCCTGCGCATGTATCAACAGTGGATTCTTTTTGAAAAGATCTTACCAAAGTTTGCTGCCAGGAAACCTTGCAGAGAATTTCTTGTAACTATAAACACTACTGAATTCATGTCTTGTTCAACAGGATGGCATGACCATTTTGGATCTTGGCTGCGGATGGGGTCACTTCCTCAGAGGGCTCGTGATGCATCAGCTCCTGTTTTTCTGTACTGACCGTACTGTTGATGGTTCAGAAATCCTGCTGGTTATAAACGTTATAAAGGTTTTTTATATCCCAGCTGGTGTGCAGGATTTAATTCCATTACAAAGTGTATCACTTTGTGCGAGGTTCGAACACCTTGTTTTTGGCTGAGCGCTTGCCATCTTCGCTGGTGGTAGGAGTGTCAAACTCTCATGGACAACGAGGCAACGATACCCAAAGCACGTTGATGTAAAACTACTAAGATGAGACAGAAAAAGATGAACATATTTGCAAAAAGCAAAGGTTCGACAAAAAAGTCTGGAAAACTTGAAATTAGTGATCTTTTATTTTCAGCAAAACAATAGGATTTGCTGGCCATGACTTCCTTCAAAGCTCTTGGCAGGTTGGATTCTTCAAGAGGCTGAAAAGAAAGGCCTGAAGAACGTCAGGGTTGTTGGGGGCCCCAGCCAGGTGACCCTTCTTTGGGTGTTTTACCTCGGTGTTTTCTGGAACCTCCCGAGAAACACAAAAAACGGCCATTTCTTTTTAAGCCTGAAAAAATTTCGGAAACAATGATGAAACAAGTGCGTTCGAAAAACTGAGATAGACAATTTCTGAAAATTGTATGTTAGCAGTTTGCAGTGAATACCTGCAGCCAGGCTGCTGACCCCCTGCCTGTTGCTTCCTGTTGCACATGTAAAATCAAAGGCTAGGGCCCTCCACATATGCTGAAAACCCCAATGAATTTGAGCGAAAAATCTTTGCTTTCACAGATTTGTTGATTATTATCTTCGCGCAAACTACTGCAACAATGGCCCGCAAAAGAAAAAGGGCTGACTCTACACATTCATGCGGGATATTAATTTGCATCATCACAGTTTAGTGGTGTGCCATCACATGTCTCAACAGTGCGTAAAAATTGGTTTGTGATACCATGCTAGTTGGATCACTGCGCATCTTTTTTTGCTACTCTAGAATCTAGATATCTAGAAAACTCCATTTTCTTTTTACAAATTTGAATCGAATCATGTTTTGAGCGAAACAGTCTGTTGTTTACCGTTTTGGACCTGGAGAAAATCAAAAAAGAACCCAAATTGTGCAAGTTGCAAGTTGCGCAGAGCCACCATTTGGCCACCAAATCAAAACACCTAAATCACGGCTACCGCCCTGGAAACGCTGAAGGCTCGCTGGTTGGTGAAAATAGCTAAATCTACCACTCATTTTTGGATGCCACAACAACAAGTTCTCCAGAAGTAGTTTGTTTCATCAAAACCATGAATTTCTGAGACTTACCCGTTCAACTGAGGTTACGTGCGACGTCTCTACCACAAGTTTGGAGGAAACCCTACCAATGCTCCGTTCCGAGCGGCCCGATGCGACTGGATATGACCGAGTTTGCTCCGTGGTAGCTTGGACGAGAGATGGCAGATTCGTTGGCTCATTTCGAACAAGGGGTCCTGAAAATGAACATGTCCCCTCAAAAATGGTGGTTGGAAGACTACTTTCCGAAATGACATGGCCTGTTTTTAGGGGGGATATGTTAATTTTTGGGGGGTAAATCGATGAAACTTCCCAGGATCAAGCAATGCCGACGTATGGTAATTTTTGAGGGATTTCCCTTACGATAGTCCATTGTTTGGGTTGGTGTTATATGGTGACCCCTGTTGAACAGCAGTTCAAAGTTCACAGCAAGTTCGCAACGAATCAACACAATCCAAAGTCAAATTTGATTGAGATTGATGATTCCGCTCAAGGAAATGTTCGAACATATGAAGAACTATCAGCTGCTGTTGGGAGGAGTTTCTAAGGCCGGGCGGGAAAAAAGGACTAGAAGTTCAGAAGGAAAACCATAAGACAAAGTGAAATATTTCGTTGTAAAAGGTGCATCTTTTGAAGAAGAAAAAGCAAAAAGTTTTCCAGAATGCTTTGAGTCGGCAACATGTCAAGGGATTGCTTTTTGAGGAAAGCTGAGACCAGGTCCTGGATGTTTTCGTGCGCCGAACGGTGCCAGGTACTGCGGCCAGGCGGCAAGTTGTTTGTTCACATTTTTGCCCCTTGGATTTTTGGAACCTTCGGCCAAAAGTGGCAGTTGGAGGAACAAAACAAAAAGTGAAGCAAATTTCAAGCACAGATATTGGAAGAGTTATAATGTTAAATTGATATTGTACTGAAAGATTAAGAGGTGCTGATTTTCCTTGGACTGAAAAGGACTATAGTTGACTGGCAACCTCAAGATTCCTGCCGCATTAACGCATTAACACACAAGGCTCACACACGCTTCGCTTATCACTTCGTTGCCAAGACGGAAGCAGATTGGATGGCACGATACTTCTTTGCAGGCTCAGCATTCTTTATCATAGGAGTTCTATGCTAAATGTGCGGATGATGGTTAGCTCTACACGTAAAAACTGCAGTTCCAGCATTGTTTTTGTCGAGAGATTTCGAGAGGCTGATGCTTTCAACATTGGAACATGGCACTCGGCGTTGCTAGGTGGAACCATGCCTTCTGCGGATTTGCTGTTTTACTTCCAGGAGATCTGCAGAAGTCGCTCCCACAATCTCAGATTCCATCCACAATATCGACTCATGCAACGAGAAACATCGTTGGTCAGCAGTACAGTAATCCAGCTGTTCTGCCATGTGACAAGGTACCGTGGCCTACCCACAAATGTAAGATGACGTAAACATGTAACATCTACCGATGAAAATCGATGAAAAATGATGCATGTCAGCCAGGATGACCTCACCCTTCGCCGTCATTGGCATGCACTTTGGCAGCACACCGGTAAGTGAACCAGTTTCCTTTCTGAGCAAATTCATCCAAACACATCGTTGGATGAGATGATATCAGTAATTGTTTCTAAAAAAAGAGATATTCAGTTCATCATTCCCTTTACATCCATGAAAGCAAGTCATAGCAGCATATTTGCATATCCTTCCAACAAAAAACTTCGCCCCATCAATCAGGTGAATGGGCGTCATTATCAGCTCACCTCCGAAGCGTGGCTTCAGAACATGGATCGCCACGAAGAACGCGTAAGGGAGTTGCTACGGCAGACCTATCCACCAGGTGAAGCCCTTCCAGGGGGGGGTGAAATCACGGGGAAACCCTGGGATTTTTCCGTGAAAAATCAGGGTTTTTCCATGTGAAATTGCCATGATCATTGCATCACTAAGACCTGTTGAAAGGGAAAGCCAATGACTTGATCCTTTTCAAAGATCACCAAAAAGAAACATCCCAACAGTGAAGACATGTTCACATCATCACAAAAACATGGTCAAATTTAGGAAGATGTCCAAAAGGTTGGGATGGCCACCCCGTGGGGTCCTGTTATTTTTCAGGTACGGAAGAGGCCTGGTGGAATCGCTGGCGAGCCTTCTTCATGGCATGCGCAGAGTTGTTTGGTTACCGAGTGTCTTGGCTGCTCTGGATGGAGGCTTCCGGACCACAAATTGGTGTTTCTTAGATTTTCGCAGGGAAATGGCACACAAGATGATTGATGGACATATGCTCTGGAATTTGTACATATTAGAGTATATCAGACATATAGATGCCATCTATAATAAGGTTTCTATCTACATATACGTGTATATATATTGCATTATTTTATATTATATTATGTTATGTTATATCATATTATATTATACTGTATTATATCATATGTTATTATATGTTATTATATGTTATTATATGTTATTATATGTTATTATATGTTATTATATGTTATTATATGTTATTATATGTTATTAGATGTTATTAGATGTTATTAGATGTTATTAGATGTTATTAGATGTTATTAGATGTTATTAGATGTTATTAGATGTTATTAGATGTTATTAGATGTTATTANTATATGTTATTATGTATATGTTATTATGTATATGTTATTATGTATATGTTATTATGTATATGTTATTATGTATATGTTATTATGTATATGTTATTATGTATATGTTATTATGTATATGTTATTATGTATATGTTATTATATGATATTATATGATATTATATGATATCATATGATATCATATGATATCATATGATATCATGATATTATATTATATCACATTATTTTTCGTCATATCATATAACATCATATTTATTTGTTTTTATTGCATCCTATTATATCATATGATATGGTATGATATGATATTATATGATACTACATGACATTATATTATTATGTATATGTATACACCATCAAGTAAGAACAACGTTTTTTGGTTTCAGAGGTCGATCAACTCCCGCTTGAAAATCATGGAAGAGTAGGTTGACACCTTAGAACTCCACCGAAAATCAAGAGCTTCCACTCACTGGAATGGAATAACATCAGAATCTCCAAAACTGAAGGGGAACTTAGAACCGAAGGAACATGTCAAAAAGTGCATGTTCAGGACACCTCAGTGGTCGGTCAACAACTCAGGATGGAAATGAATGGATCGTGGCGCACTACCTTTTTGAGAAAAAACAAGACTGACAAGTTGTATAAGTTGAATTATGTATCTTTAGTATCGACTTTGCTGGCGATACTAGCACAGATGGGTGACAGTGCCTGGACACCGTTCAACTCAAAGTTATAGTTTTTATGCATGGCCGTTTACGCTCAAATGATAGAGATTCCCTGTTGATGCCACCGGCAAGACCTCAGAAAATGTTTGGATATCAGATGATCAATTGCGAAACACTTCTTAAAAGTGAGACAGGTCATGACAGGTCCTTCTATTGAAATGGTGTTTTTATGCGGCATACTATAACTGAAGTTGTGGTTTTTCAGATGGTAAACGGCCTGCATTCTACGCTGAAGATCATTTTCGGTTTTCCACCGTGACCTAAGCGAGCTGGGTTGGAGGAATCTCCCCGGGCCTGTGCCTGAAGCTGTAAGAGACCTGCCAAGCTCTCGCCTTTGGCAGCGGTGTGTTACTACAATTTTCGATTCGTCTGCGGATGAGTCGTTAAAACTGACTACGTTGAGGCTCCAGCCATAAAAAGCAGATGGAGGGTGCTTGTGTGCTTCAAAGGATGTTTTGGTTCATCGTTTCCTTCATTGGATCTTTACACATCGTGAGAATGTAAGGGGGCAGGGTAGTATGACTGGCAAGTATGTAGCTTGACCGGCTTGACCTACTAAAGTCAGTGCAAGTCCAAGCTCAAGTAGGAGGTTTGTCTCTCACAATAGGATACAAGAGAGATTCGCAGGGTCACGCAAATATATTGCAGATGTTTTATGAAACTGGGAGAAGTCAAAATTATGCAAATCATTCTGACCTGTTCTGTATTGTGCCTGGGACTTGTATATAGACTTGTCAAATCCTTCTTTGAATCAACTAGACATCCTGACATGTTTGCAACAGGCTATTGCAGGCCACTTATCACTTCTATAACATACTATGACCTGAAAAAACTATTTAAAAATGATTCAAAAGGACCCAGAAATCCTACAGAAAATCATACTGCAGGCAATCTTAGTGGGTATTTCTTGTGTGTTGAGAATGCAATCCCCGAGGCCATTGAAGCGAAAATCCAGCTGAAGTGAAACATTGGCTGATTGAAAAAAACAGTGCTGCGCAGCTAGCATATCGTCGCATGCTAAAATTAGACGTTCATGAACTCCCATGAACATCCAAGAGGTTTCAGATATTTAAAGGAGGTTTCCATCATGGAAAGTGGATATCATGATATCATTGATCCATCATCACGCTATTTGATGCTCTATTTGTGTCTAATTTGCAGTGTAGCTTGTAGGTAATTAGTGTCATGGAATGCGGGTTGATTTGCATGGCACTTGGTGTCGCATGTTCACAAGCCATGATTGCAGGCTCAAAACCTTAGCCAAATGATCATGAAACATACAACGATGATGCCCCACATCGTTGGTTTTTTTTTACAGAGTTTAGCGGCAACTCGGACTGTACTACTTAGCATTTTAACATTCACTTAACTTGGGGTTCGGGGACTGCTACATGACAGGACATGCCACCAGACAGATTTTGTTGTCCTTTGGGACTCAACGACTGAATGTGACCGTTCCCAGCTGTGCCGGCTGAGAAATTGCCAATGCCTTTGCTCTGAACGAATGCAGCGGACTGGTCGTAGCACAGTGGCAGCGAAACCCAAAGCTGTAGCTGGAGATCGGACCAATGCTGCGGATATGCCAATTCAGGTGGAAAGATGAGACAAGTTGCTGTAGGAATCACAAGGAATATAAGGAATGGAACAATAACTAGATGGTGGTTTCAAATTATGTTGATTTTCACCCCCTACCTGGGGAGATGATCCAATTTGACTAGCATATTTTTCAGATGGGTTGGTTCAACCACCAACTAGATAATTGGTTTTTGTTGTCTGGGTGAAATTGGGCTTTTACTAAGTTGAGTCATAGGCATAGACAAAAGGAATTTTTACGGCATTGCACACAGCTTGGCAGAAGAAATGAACTCAACGTATCTTTTTGAGAAGCTCTCATCAACAACTGTAGTAGTAAGCTTGGCAGTTGCTTTTTGTTCTTTGGGGTCAGGTGGAGATGGGAGAGCAGTTCGAAGAATGCTTGGAATCTTGTGGTTGAAATTCAGAACATCCGATAGGAGAAAATATATTTTTTGCCCAGCAAAAAAAAAACAAGTTTGTTGACCTTTTGAAGATGTTGGATTCCAAGGTTTTTCATCACCCTGACAACCATGAATCACGCTGAGGAATTGAAGTGGAGCAGCACTGAACTGTGCCGTGAGTTTTTCATTGAGATGGTTTTAGATCGTGCCGGCAATAAGGAGTTGAAACCGGCCAAAGATGCCACGGTGAAACGTGTGAATATGGGTCGCGATACTTCAGGATCCATACAGAATATGCCGGAAGGACGAAGTTTCCTGGTCCGGGTTGTTGGCAAAATACCTGGCAAGGAAATTCACAGCGCATGGACCAGGGCAGTGACATTGAGTCCTAAGACACGTGACAAGGATCTGGGAAATTTGGACCCCATGAATATGCCACGAATCTCGCCTGAATCAATCATTGAAAAGTCCAGATCAAGAGTTGTTGACGGACAGAAAGGTAGATGGTGATTTAAAGCAGGATGAGATGCGTACTGTCCAGTCTATGTTTACAACCCTATGGGTATTGTGATGTGATACTTGTGAATATTTGAGTAGCAGCTTCAAGTTCAACAAAAAAAGGGTATGAGTTTGCATAGGTTTTGTGGCAGTCAATTTGTTTAAGTTCAGGACTCGTTGTAGCATCGAACCAAGGCATGAATTGCAACAACTGCCCCTGTGCGTCTCTTGGCTTCTGCGATCAGCCGTTTAGAGTTGAGCAATTCGTCACCATCCATGGGACGATTGCATATTTCCCTACATGAATGGTTGATTTTTATGGTAAATGTAAGGACATATACCATACATGGATGGCATGGGAATTTTGATAGTAACAGTAGTCACTTGCAGAAGTGCAGTTTTCCATCTCGTTTTCGGTAGTCATCCAATGTCATGCAATTGAGGGATAGTCATTACAGAGGGCAAAACTCTGCAATGACAGTAATGAACCATGACAATGACAATAACAATGGTGATAGTAGCATGTAGATATAGTATACATATGTATTGGATACGTGTTTGCTAGAACAACATCAAATTTGTTGTCCGTTGGCACTTGGTACAAGTTGGTTCTAACCCCCACCCAGTAACAGGGTCAAATGAAGGTTTATGTTTCTCGGGATTCCCTACTTAAAAATGCAAGGATCTTGATGGTGACTGGCATCCTGGGTGGGGGGGGTAGGTTTGAAGGTACAACCCAACTTATTGTTACATACTTGGATGTCCCAGGAAGTTAGTAGATGGTTAGTAAGGGTTATAACCCCAATATACCCCATTTATATCCATTTATAAGTAGGTGAAGTCATTGATCCTAACTTCCAACGGGACATCCAAGATACTACCCCCTCACTTGCAGGTGCTACGTTCCTTTCCGTTGGGGCCTGAACTCGCCTGGTCGATTAAGATGCAGACGTTGTGGCTGTCATCACACTGAGCATCAGAGACTTGCTGGTGAGACGGTCATGGCCGGGTGCCTGCCAGGAGATCTCAGTTTATTCAAGGCAAGGGTATTGCAAATATTACACCCTAAGAAAACTATCAGATCGAAAACCTATAAAATTGCTGGTCTTCACAGGATTTTAACCTTCGTCGATTTGGGGATATGTTCAGCTCCCATGTTGGATGTTGGTTTGTGTTTTTTTATTCATGGTTGAATTGACTATCTACTGGTCCCAAATGCATCAACCTTCTTTACAACCAAAGACCATAAGACCGCAGAATCCGTTCATGTTAAGTGGGACTGGGATATGCACAATTTCACCTAGATCAACTGTATTTTTTGGAGTCAAGATAAAAGCGTGAGCTTACCCACTGCTGGAAGAGATTTGCTTGCACCTTTATGTTTACTTTATGTTTATATTGGCCTGTGGGGGATGCCTGGCTTTCTCGATCATGTCAAGTGTTCTATGACAGCCGCCAATCATTTTTCCACCCGAAATCGCGCCGAAAATTCCTAATTTGTTATCATACCCATACCATCCATGTATGATATATTTCCTTACATTTACCATACAAATCAACCATTCATGTAGGGAAATATGCAATCGTCCCATGGATGATATGGGATATGTTTACCTTGGCACCTCCGCCATGTTGGCTTCCAAAACCCACGGGTTTGGTACTGTACCTCAGGATGGTCGAAGTGGGCGAAATTTTGAAAGCCCGGGAGGTGAAGGCCAAGTCTTCAATGGGTGGCGATGTGACTCTCGAAATCTCAAGGGGTGCCGGGATGACTGACTTTGTAGGTGAAAGCTTTGCTACTGTAACTAAAGCATAAACAAACAGTAAAAACACAACAAACATAGCAATCCAACAATTAAAAAGTTAAAGATGTCTCAAAAAACACTTAAATTGGTGTTTTTTTTATTCTCGTGAATAGCAGCAATCGAAAAAGGGGGATTTTTTGGGATGCTGACATTCCACTGCTGACATCCAAGGACACCACTGCCTCAAGAAGCTTTGGATTGGGATGAGCGAGAGTGCTCCATGTGGCCTTTCAGCTTCAACAAAAACATATGGCGATTCCAGGGAATCATGCGGAATCCTCCCACAAAATCACCCAAAATTCCCAGGAACATCCGAAGGTTGATGAAACATTGTATCTATATTCACCCAGATGTTATCAAAACAACCATCAACGATAGAATATATAGATAGAGTACAAGTGACATTTTCTTCATATTGTATGATCCAACTCAAAGAAGATCAACTAAAAGCACCACTCCTCACTAACTGTTTTCTTTTATCTAGTAATATTTGGGATAGTCACTACTTGTATCCTTGTATAATTCAGCTGATGTTTGAAGAATAGCTTGTGCACTACAAGCTCCAACCAGATTGACACTACAAGAAAACACCCCAACAAAAAAAAACAAACAACGGTTCCTGGAAATGTTGCGAAATTTTCTCAACAAGGCGCTTTTCAAAAAAAAGGAAACTGAGGTTTTGCTCGGATGGCGCGGTTCACCCGCGACAGATTCTCCAATCTCGATCGAAGCCAAAGATGGAGGAGGTCAAGGGCCGTGTGTCCATTGCGCTGCCGGCAAGTTTTCAACTCGTCAAGTTCTTGGGGTTTTTTTGGAAGTTGGGCAGTTGAGAGATAGCAGATGGGCTGAAGGGATGAAGTTCTTGGTGTTTTTTGGGAAGTCTTTGAATTTGAATGGCTTGTCCTCAAAAATGACTGCATGGTTTTTCGCAAAACAAGAGAAACAGAAGATGCAGTGACAGGTAGTGACTTAGTGATTTGCCCAGACAGCAAGTCACCGCACAGAAGAAAGCATGAAGCATAGACAGGTCACGCCGACGACTGAAAGCAGACACAAGTTCCATGAGCAGCTGTATCGGTTGCTCAGCAGAATAACAATGACAAAGGGAATGATGATAGTCACGAGATGTTCCAGGTCATATTCTTGAGATGATGGAAATGGCTAGTCATTTCCTTGAGTATCATAGCCAAACTGTTGGAGCAGAGCTAGCGACTGATGAGAGGATTTTTCTGGACCGACCCAAAAGTTGTTTCCAAATGGGTTTTACCTGCAACTACCATACAACAATGACAGCGACAAGCCAGAGTTGAGTGGTGGAGTTTCAGTTTTTGATTCCACAACCCACTGAAATCCCATTGAGTTGCAAGTTACTTGCAAGTTCTTCTAATTCCAAGGTGCTTTGATGCTCAAACATGGCCTGACAAGGAGCAGGGGTGTGCAAACTAACCAAGCAACCTTTTCCAACCATCACCTTTTTGACGGCGACCAACCAGGAGCTGGTGATTGTGGAAACCTACACATCTTCACCTTCGGATTTTTTTGCTCAGCGCCGGCCTTGGAGAAAAGTTCACCATGGACGAAATGTTGATGCTTCAGAAATCCCAAGCTCCAAGCAATCAACCACCGGTTGGATGCATAAACAAACCCCTGGTAGATAATGAGAGAAACTTTTATATCTATGTAAAAATCTATGTAACTGGTGCGGGATTTCTTCCATCAACCAGTTGGTCTTATTGAAGTAGCTGTATGCCTGTATGCCTGTATGCCAACTGCATCATGTCCAGTAGGTATGTTACCAAGTCACATTTGCCAACATCGAACCTCCCAATGCAACAAACTTAGGAAGGCACAAACTGATCCCCGTGTGGTGTAGCTGCCATGACTTTCTGGAGTCTTCACCGAGCTGCCTTGGAGGTAACGCTGTTAAAACGCTTGCCACCTGCCAGGTATATGTGAAATTCAAGCGACCTGTCGGGAAAGACTTCAGCATTGGATTGAAGAGGCACCTTTTGAGTGCATCAAAAGAATATGCTGAAGATTCAACATACCACCTCGGCAATGTTTGGAGTGTAGTGAGCATTATTTATTGTTTTCAGAAGAACCAATTCTCCCTTCCATGATCTATGTGCATTATCTTGCACCTTCATGTTCAGAATCGTGGGTCACTGGGCTTTCTGATCCGCAAGGAACGTGGGAACTCACTTGGCCACGGGTGAAGTCCTCGCCAGCTTCGATGATGACGACCTTTATGCCTAGTGCCCCAGTTTGTTGCCTTAAATCGTTTGAGCCTCGCGGCCATTCATATTGCGCTGGTCGATGCTCTTATACGTTGTTGTGTTTGATCATTTATTTGGGGTCAATGAGATAGTTTATTCTCACAGGTTGCGAACAAGCGGGCGAGACCCACATCTTTGTCATGTGTTTACCCCAAATTGTGTAGCAAAAAACCAATTCAAGGTTTGAACATTGTTGCCATCTCTGAATCTTCAATATCATTGCCATTTCTGAATTTTGCGAACCCCCATCAACGCATTTGCCTAGACCTTGATTGGCCAGACCTGGGGGTGCAGTCAGTGGAAATGTGTCTGTCAGAGGCACCCTCTTACTTGGACACCATGGTCAACGCCTTGCAAGATCGACGAGCATCTTGGCAGACAGGGAGGCTTGCAGCGGTCAGAGGAGATTAATTCATCAACATGTGGTGTTTGTGTCAACTTCCAAAACAAAAGCAATGACAGGATCAATACCTAAATTCCTGTTGTTCAAGTTTTTGAGTTCAATTTCTGACAGTGATCTTGCCAACAATCCAAGGCCCTTGCCGTCAAGCTCTCCAACTGGTGCGCATGGAGTGCAGTGATTACTCCCAAGATTGGAGAGCATAGCTGTCGCAATGAGTTTTGGAATGAATGACTTTGCAATGATATTAACCACAGTTGTTGTGGCAGCAGCAACATGGCAGTATCAGTCATTGGCCAGCTCATGGTGTAGGTACGTGTATCACATGGACACGGATACCTGGTCCTTTTGTGATCCCATTGCGTGGGGTTTAACAAAGGGCTTGGACGAAACCTCAGACAAGGCGCTATGCTGAGCAGCTTGATGTTAGTTTGCAAGTCAGATACAACAGGTAGCATTACTTAATTGAATAGTGTATATGATATGTCACTAAATATTATCATAATATGACTACTGAACATCTACAAATAGTTCTGGACAAGGAAGGCGACACTAGAGACACTTAGAGCTTTTCATGTGTCAATCAATGGGCTCAAACAAAGCATTTGCATGTCATCAATCGGACTTTGCTTCAAAGCTTTGCAGAAAGGAGTTCTGGAATGGGCCCTCTTCGGGCTAGTCCCGGCGCACTGTAGCAAAAACACCCCGCGACTGTATCTCTTCTAGACTATCTGGTGGCTTGAAAATCAAGCATCCTAAGGGTTCGCTATTTTTGCGCTTCAACAACGCGAACAAGGGTCTCCTACATCTTGTAATATTAGAGATGATAATATCATATTACATCTCATGTATTGGAGTATCATAGTATTGTTATAGCATTGTTGGCATTTAATACATTCTTCAAAACTGGTTTGATTTGATTTTTGCATATCTTTCGTCACAGTTCAATGAACTCCATCCTTGGCGATTCTCAAAGGTGAAAAGCTGGGCTTATGGCTATGGTTTTTCCTATGTCTACCGGCGTCAATGTGGTCTTGACCTGCCCTGCTGCCCAGGGAAAATGTGAGGAGATGTGAAGTTGTGAAGGATCGCAAGTGTTGCAAGCTGCTCTAGAAGAAGACGCATTTTATGTTGCCTAATGATGACCTGATATCGGATACATATCTCCGATATTATATGATATATACGACGATATAAATAGAATGTAATAAAATATGCTATAGATAATAGATAACATTGCCGATGTGTATAATATACTACATACCATATGATGCATACATAATATGCATAAAATATTCCAAATTACAAATATGTAGTATTCAATGTAGGGTTTGAACCTTCCGTTAGCACGACGCATAAGTAGCTACAGTGCATAGATATACCAAATTCTATGGTTGGACACTGCAAAGAGAATAACGAGATACATTGGTCACTTTGGACGCCACTCTAAGCTTTTTTGGCTTTAACACGCTGTACAGTTACCAAATGTATCTATTTTAGCATGAATGTCTTTGACTCACCATGCCCGCAACTGTCAGGTGGTATGGGAACATCAATCTCGGCGAGGAGTTGAGTTGTAACTGCCTGTGTTTACCCCGAGAGCTCAGGTGTTCCCGAATGGTCAATAGGGATATCTTACAATGGCAGGCTTCTGACAAAAAATCCCTATGATCTCCCAATGTAATTGGGTAATATACAAGTGTTTGCATACACGAAAATCCTAGGGGCTTTGGCCACTCCTCAGACATTCATGCGTAACTTCAGACTAATTTTGTGACGTTGGAGTGTGAGTGGCCGATGGGTGTGGAATAGTATGTTTTATTTGAAGACTAATAGGGATTTGGAGAGGGGGTACTTTGAATTTCACATTTATGGTCCCAAACACTGAACGGCATCTTTCTAGCTCAGCTTGGCACGTTGTGACGTGCCACTATCACAGTTGCAAGGATTTCAACTTCATGATGCAACTGCAGCTCCGGAGAGGTTTCTACCTTAGTTTTGTGGAACAAAAGATGTGGGTGAATGGGGTAGATGTATTGTCATTTCAGAAACATGTCCAATAAGATTTCAATGGGTTAAGGTGACCAGCATCATGCAAATTCTCCAAAATTTCCAACAAACTCAAGGATGTCCACTTGGTGAACGGGGCCCGTGTTGAGGTGAACGAAGTGTCCACTTGGTCCCAGATGACTTTGGAATGTGTTTGCATGTGCAGCACGGAGGTCCGGTGCTTGCGGGACGGGATGGCTTGTCAAACTTTCCCCCCGTTTTTTCACAGCTGCATCTCAATGATTTTGCGTTTCGGGGCAAAGTTGCGGTTCATGTTTGCTTCAGATGTTTTTTTCTAATTTTTTGGAACATATCAAAGTAGCATGTTGTTTGTTATCTGGAACAATCTTGGTGAATATTTATGAATATTTCCCAATCATTTCTCATCAGCTGGTGGACAGGCAATACATCCAACTCCATTCCAGTGCGGCAGGCGAAACATCCGACTTAAGTGACTTAGGTGGTTGGGAATTGGCAGCTGCATATCCTGCCTTTGGGTATCCATATTCATCCTAAAATTCCAGAGGCTGCAATTGAGAGCATTTCAAGGCACAGGAATATCTCGTTCCAAGACAACTGGTTGCTCGCTTGTGCATAGTGATTCCGTTTTCAGAGTGTCCAGAGTTTTATGTCAGCTTCATCATAGACAGCCGACAATATTTTGAAGATCTTAGCAGATGATGCCAAAGCGACTGAAACTGTGGGGCTCCATAGGGTAGATTTGCATTGGTAGAAGCCCATTCACTGGAGAGCCAGGTGCCCGACTCAGAAGCCATGGTGGGGGCGCCTCAGTGATGTAGACGCAAAAGCTCAGCTAAAATGGGGACATTATATATGTCATGTATGTAGATAGATGGATTGATAGATAGATAGATAGATAGATGGATAGATAGATAGATAGGTAGGTAGATGTAGATGTTGAATTGGATCATCATTTTTCAGCTCTTAGTAGTCCAAAGTAGTCCAAAGTTCAACGGTGCATGTTATTATATGCTCGGTTTTGCCTATACTGATCAACTGTTGAAACATCAAGGGAAGTTCCGAAAAATCCCAGGATTTGGACATTATGGAATTGAACCACTGGATGCATGCCTCAGGAGGGGTCCGTGTGGGGGAACACTTGAAACATGTGGGACTTTGCAACATGGTGAAAAATCAAAACCAAATCAGGGAAACTGGTCGAAAGATTGTTGGTTTTTGATCATTTCACCCTTTTGTCCACCCAAACCATTGATTGCAGGTCCAGCAGGGCGAGCGCTTGCCCGTGCAATAGGCGAGAATGAATGTGCTGGTGCTGCTTCTCATCAAGGATCATCCTGGAGACCTCACGTTGTTGCAGGACGCAGCAAGACCTCTGGTAGCAAACAGGCACGTTTCGGGAGCTATTGGGGAGGTGTTTTCTTTCAAAATGGTTGCACCACTTGCCACGAAAATTGTGATCCCGGACTTTGAGTCATTTGAGTTGAAGAATATGAAGTTCTTGATTTTTGTGTTCCCCTATGGTTGGGCTGCCAGAGCACTGAAAATTCCTTGAAGTGGAAAACCACGTTTAGTGAAACTTCAGATATCCAGTCTCCTTGATGGATTATTTCATCCTGGGATGTGAGGTGGAGTGCCATTTGCCAGATGCCAAACATCTTATAAATGACCCTCCCAAAGCAACAGCATGGAGACTTGGTGGTTTGGAGAGCGAAACATAGGGAAACCGAACAGTCGATACTGGCGTGATAAGATGTGAATATGTGCATAGAGTCTGTGGTGGAATGTTGGATGGAACGATGATGGAACACCTTATTTACTGGTTCATGGTACGTCATCCGGACGCGTTTACCAGCACTTTGCAATGATTTAAGCTTCGGAAAATTGATGGGTGGTAGAACCCAATTTCCTAATTTTTCAGTGAAGAATCATCAACGTGCGTGCTCGAAAATGATTGGATCTGTGCCAGAATGGTGGATAATAGGGGATAGTAATGGATGGTGCTGGATAGTAATGGATGATGATGATGATGATGATGATGATGATGATGATGATGATGATGATGATGATGATGATGATGATGGTGATGGTGATGATGATGATGATGATGATGATGATGATGATGATGATGATGATGATGATGATGATGATGATGATGATGATGATGATGTTCTTCCATATCTGAGGTCAATGACCTGTTGAAGGTGTTGGAAGATCATATTCGACTCCCTTGCGATAGCTACAAAGCAGGGAGCCTGGTTGTGTGCTTATGTTCAGCGACGAGACGGCAGCTGTTGCTCATTAAGGTCTACAGAGTACCTCCACCAGTGGCCTTTGCATCAGGGAGACAGTACGCCAAGTTGGGGGGGGTGGGGAAAACATCAAGACATAATATCAAAAGTATATCAAGAAAACTCTTCATTTTGAAGGGTTCCAAATCAAGACATATACCTAACATATCCCCCCCAAAATGGCATTTTGAAGATGATTTTCCTTTTCCCCAGGTGGGATATGTTAATTCCCTGGAGGGTATACAATTATAGACAGTTTGGATATGTTTAGATCATAGATTGCCATCAGCCATCAAGGAGTCCCGTGCCAGGATCTATACCGAAGAACGTCGTGACCAGGCAAGGCTATGCTGTATAGGTTTTCCAAATTATTAAGCCAGATCTTTCACAGCACCATCCAGGAAATGGTCTCATGGATTCCACAATGACGTATGTCTATGATTCAAGTCATTCATGTCCAAAAGATCTAGTTTTTGATTGTCTTTACTTGTTATGACTTCAGATATTGCAGCAAGATTAGTATGCCAAGTAAGTTATGTAATAAAACATTTTGGTGGAGAAAACATGTTTAGACTTAGAGAAAATTCATACAGCCAATGGTGCGAAACCGAAATCTGAAAAACCTGAGATCGCTGCTGATGTGCTGGGCATTTCTTTCTTAGCCAAGCTGCCTGGAGCGGAGGTTCACAGAGGGGATTTTTCTGTGATTTTTGGGTGGGATCTGATACTGGAAGTCACCAGGGATTGAAATCCTGTGGTGGTGTTGGCAGTTAAGCCGCTGTTTCTTTCTTTTTGAAGAGTTTTGTATTGTTTAGTGCAGTAAGCCGCTGTCCTGCAAAGTTTAGTATATATATAGACAATTTTCAGCCTAAAATATCATGGATCCAAAAATCCCCCATGGTCATGGTCATGTTGCCCAGAATTGCTGGAAAAGGTGGGTATGAAATGAGAGAGAATTCAGACCAACAGAAAGTAGGGTTTTGATTTTATAGAAGACAGGCATCCTGCGGAAATGTTTATTTAGAGTTAGGGAGGCCGATAGGTTTTGATTTTACAGGGTGTGACGTGCACATTGAAGTGTGGAGCGTTGGATCTAAGATTGGCTACATGATCTAAACTGGTCTTTTTGAATTTCAGGTTGGTAGAAACATGTTTTGGATTTAATAGTGAAAGGCCTTTTGAGAATAAACCTGCACAAGGGGAGGCCAGGGGCTCTAATTTTAGAGATGTCAGTTACTGCATAAGTTCCAGTTTATACTCTCTAAAATGGCGGTCCCGACCTTTTTTTTTGGTGAATTCACTTCTCAGGGTTGCAAAACCCTCACACTGTTTTTCTGGGCAATAATTCGCGCTCCATGAAATGAATATGAATATGAGCAGATCTATGGAGTCTATGGATATACTGGATGGTGGCAACTCAAATATTTTTTATTTCCATCCCTACCTGGGGAAATGAAGTCCAAATTGACTAATATTTTTCAAATGGGTTGGTTCAACCACCAACTAGATATACCTTTTTTTTCCAACTTGCCCCCATTTGGTCGTGGAACCTTGAGCGTCACCTTACCCCCATCACTTTTTGGCAGGAAAATCTTCAACCTCAGACCAAGTCTGGTCAGCAATGGTGCAAGCTGACAAAGGTCCCGCAAGGGAAAAAGTGTGGCAAATGTGGCTTCTTTGTTGATGCAAGTGGATGATTTTGAATGATAAATCTTGAAAGAGACATAGCAATATAGATATTAGATATCTACAATGAATGACGTATAATGTTTGTGTTTATATACGTATGTATATATATATACATATATACATAGTGTTTATTATATGCAATGCTTGAGGTATTGTAGCCGCCCAGAATGCACATCATGGGTCTTTTTTAGTCCGAAGAGCCTCTTTATTTTTCGTATCTGTCAGTGGATGTCCGACGTCCCGATTTTCAGCCCGAAATCTCTGTGAAACGTGACCAATGGCGACAGGCAGCCCAACAACCTCTTCGAGGTGCTCCAACGGCTTTAGCCGTTGAATGTGCACCAAAAACCGGACATAAGTTGGCCAACTTGTGGCGTTCGCTTCATAAAAGCAGTCCGGTAGGAAATGGGAATACATTTTGTTCGACTAAGCAAAGGTGGTGGCAACTCAAACACTTGTTATTTTCACACCGAAAATTGGGGCAGATGAACCCATTTTGATTTTTTTATAGTTTTTAATTGGGGTGGTTCAACCACCACCGTAACGTAAGTCTTTGGAGGTAGATGTTTGGTCGTACACCAAAGCTGGAAATCCATTAAGCTGGAAATCCATGAAGCTCGCTTCTGGAGTTGCTGGTGGTGGTTGTTGTAAGATCAAGGTAGCCATGGTTATTGACTATTATCTATCAATACGGAACAATAGGGATCAGATATGGATAGGATTGCAGAAAAAGAGATGGAGAGGATGTTTTTTCCTGTTGCCCGTTCAGCCCATGAATGAAACTGGATGGGTGTGATGACATTTTTGGGTTTGATTCATGATGATTGTGTGAGGGTATGTGATGGTGAAGCAATAGTTGGAGTCATGTGTGTTGGACCATTGGTCGTAGTGGTCGTGATTTCGGTCGGAATTCCAAAAAAAAACATACAAAAGTAGGATCTCTTGTAAAACTGGCAATTTTCAGGTTGTTGTATTTTTCTATAGTTTGGAGGGGATCAATGATCAGCAATGAAGCCCACCCCCCAGTCGCAGGTTCAGATCGCTTGGGACCAAGAGTTGAAGAGGTATGGGTTTGGAAGCTCAAGATGCGCAGGGATGATGCGCAGGTTGTAGTTGGGAGCCAGGCTCCAACTGAAAAAAACACCAGCAACTATTGGATTTTATATGATGTTTATAAGTTTATATATGTTTTGTTCAATTCAAAACGAACATGAAGTGGTAGGGAAAGCCAGCCTTTGCAGCAGGTGATGAAGACCTTCTGAAGCGCCAATAGATTCAAAACAAATTGAACATGACTTCGATATCATTTCTCTCACATCTCACTTGGAAATTCAAAATTCCATAGATGCTCTAGAGTAAATGTTTGCCGAAATCCAAGCTGTTTCGGAAAAAAAATCCACAAAAAGTGGATCACCCAAACGGCGTTTGCAACAAAACATTGTCTCCGCTGAGGTGCTTCCACCCGAGGAAGCAGCTGCTGCCGGCCTCAACACTGGAGAGGTACCACTGTACTTTGGAGCTGCTTTCGGAAGGCTGCGTTGCGGCTATTGAAGTGACAGGAAACCTGGGAGGAAGAGGATAAGGTGGCTAGCGCAGCTGCTGAAGAGGAGCCCAGATTCATTGGTTGACATGCATGGAACTAGGTTATTTTGATATGTTTTTGATGTTTGTGAATTCTTTTCATGTGAGTGAAACAATGCTCATGAGGTATATGTAATTTTCTGACTGACGCCAGCAGATTCAAAACGGGAGAGGAAAGCAAGAAAGCCTTCATCACGCGTGCTTTTCTTAGTAATCATCTTTGAGAGCCACAAAAGGCCATGTGTAAATGACAAGCCGCAGCATCAAGACATTTCGTTCCAGGCAAGCACTCAAAGTAGATTTCATGCTTCAGCCTTAGGTGCGACTTGTCAGAGTTCCACTGTGAAAAAGTTCTTCACCACGAAGCAATCCTTTGGTGTGTACCTTCAGAAACTCTGCTTGCATATAAGCCTGGTATCTGGTGAGAACCACGCAGATGATAGAGGTAACGAGCATTGACATGCATTGAAACAACCTTACCGTGAGCTAAACATGGAATCCTCAAATTTTTGGATGATTGGGCAAGGAAGTACATGTAAATTGTTCCTGCTGGCTAGTTGTGTTCCGGTTGCTTGTTTGGGAGGGAAAGTTTCAAAAAGCATGACACATGCCACTGATGCAGTGTAATCTATTTCTGATCTCAATTTGGAATGTGCTCTTGTGCAACATTATTGGTAAAGTGTGTCAATTTCCGATCGTGAATCTGCTTTTTGAAATTCACCATCACGGAGTCAGATTGGCAAAAGGTACACGAACGAGATCTTTGTGTCAAAGGCTAAAATGCTCAAATACTGAAAATCTTTAAAACCTATTCATCCCTCCTAGTGTTACGTTTTGTTTTCACTTTAGTACTACTGCTATGGTACGGCATTGCCACCATTCATTTCCCGTTGCTGTTCCCAAGGAAAGGTGCTACCGTCGGCCACTTAAGCACCTTGGCAAAAAAGAACAGCGATGTTAATTGAATCACCTGATGTTTGGAGTAGTCCATTTCTGAAAAGGTGAGATTGCTCATTTTTTTTCACTAGATGATATATTTTATAGGATCCGTGTATGGTATATTTACCCACATTTGGCGTAGATTTATGGATTTCATGTAGGAAAAAATAGTCCAGTCATATGGATCCTAATCCTGGATATATATATATATATAGGATCCGTTTTGAAGTTTGATTCCTTTTAAGCGTTCCATCCTGTATGAACCCAGGATGGGTGCTTGGTAGGCACCTTCCAGCGGAGGCACGGGTGTTGTGCCACAAGCAAGGGCGTGACATCCAGGTGATGCAAGAAACAGTTGGGAGAACTCAGGGGGAACTCCGGCGGCCGTATTTTTTTCTAAATCGTCAAATCGTCAAAAAGCCGAAGGCTGGAAGGTTCAACCTCTTCAAGATGGGCCTGAAATTTGATGATAAAATTCGACAGAGAAACTGTTTGAAAACTGATGGTTTTTGGACCAAGTTCCAAGGTTCCAAGTGCGTTTTTTTTACTATAGGTTTACATTACATTGATGTGGTTTTTTTGGTCTTCGTCCACTCTCACAGAGGCAGTGAAAAAATCATGACTCCCAACGTACTGACGTAGTGCTGTGATTAGCACCAGCAACCGCATCCATGGATGTTTCTATGTTTCACCACTTCAAATAGATTTCCAGTTCTTGTGAGAAATCTCAGCAGATTCTCCTCATGCAATCTTTGGAATCAAAGGACTTGGTTCCTGAAGAGATCACCGTCTCGGACTTCAGAGGGCCTCGTAGTTTTTATATGTGCCTTGAAGGGCCTCAATTGCTGCGTTGTTATGGAGATGGAGAGCCTGGAATGATTGTTAGAGTTATTTCGTATGTTATTTATCAGCCTCCGGCTAATGCCGCCGGCCTTTGCTGGGCTTGAGATTGCAAGCAGCATGGCCAGAAGCACCACCAAAAGCAGCAGCAGCAACAACAGCACCATTCTCTCCATTGCCAGCAGCATGGCGAGAAGCACCACCAAAAGCAACAGCAACAGCAGCAACAACCAACAGCAGCAATAACAACAGCAACAAC